>LPNX010109293.1:463119-503046 GCA_001517045.1 Pseudotsuga menziesii | reverse complement strand
ATGTTGCTGATCGAAAGGTCAAAGTGCTGAAGATGATGTTGCTGATCGAAAGGTCGAAGTGCTGAAGATGATGTTGCTGATCGAAAGGTCAAAGTGCTGAAGATGTTACTGATCGAAGCAGTGAAAGTATTAATGATGATGAAGACTGAAGATTGAAGATGAAGACTACATAATGTTGAAAAGCTTCCAATGATTTATAGATGTGTTACCCTGATGATGCTGATGATGTCCTCTATCTCTCTCCTACTATTGTTGTTGTTGATGTTGTTGTAGAATACCCTTCTTGTTAAGGGGGAGTGTTGAAATATTGTAACTTCGAAGAATATTCTATATGTATCTTTTGTGGTCCCTGATGGTCCTACTGGGAGAACCACTTGTATTATCTTGTACCCCGATGCTTCTAATCGGAAGAACTAATAAGAGTCATGAGGTAGTCCCCTCTAATTGTAAAGGTGGGTCATTAGCACCCCAGTGTGGTTACTTGAGCCTACATGTGTAACTCGAGCCTACATGATTTAACTCGAGCCTACATGTCGAATGAGTTAATTCAAGTGAACGGATGAATATAAATAGAAGTGTGGTGCTCCTCATTTGCGACACACACACACTCACTTGTATAGCACATTAGTGGAGAGGAGAGAGAAGTATCTGGAGAAGGAGGAGGATCAGGCTTTGATTTCCTTGTTGGTTTTATCTTTTATCTTTTGGGGCATCTATATTGAGGAAGCTTTTGCTGGGTTTTTCCCTTTAGGGTTTTCCCAGGATAAATATTTGTGTTCTCTTTTTGTATGGTTGTGCTTG
The DNA here is from genome assembly GCA_001517045.1 of Pseudotsuga menziesii. Classification (NCBI taxonomy): domain Eukaryota; kingdom Viridiplantae; phylum Streptophyta; class Pinopsida; order Pinales; family Pinaceae; genus Pseudotsuga; species Pseudotsuga menziesii. The sequence goes on along the minus strand of LPNX010109293.1, from coordinate 502,245 downwards.
TCTATCTTTCAGTGATCCTGTTTATATGCTTTTGTTATGAAATCGAAATGAAATACTAATGATCTAGCTTAGCATATGAAAATTTAACAGTTTGAAGAGGGTAAGGCTAGGCAAAGAGAGATAGAGGAAGAAGTAGGAAAGAAGAGGAGGCTTGCTGAAATGATGGGTGGGACCTATGCTTCTGGTTCAAATGAAGGCTCTTCATCTATCCCTTCTACTGATCTCCAGGATCCTTTTCAGTATGTTGCACCCTCTAGGAGTACATAAGATATGGGAAAATAAAAAAAGAAGGGTAGCATTCAAAGCTATTTTACATCCTCTGCTAGTGCCAATGCTTCCCAGTTGCCTCCAACACAAGTTCAACCCACCTTAGATGACCACTGGAAGAAGCAATACAAAGAAGTTTCCTATGAGTACATAGCTAGATGGTCGTATGATGTTGATCTCGACTTCAATGCTGCCCGCTCTTCTTATTACCAACCTAGGTGGGATGCTGTTATAGCTGCTGGTAAGGGCTTCAAAGGCCCTAGTATGCATGACTTGAGGGGATCTCTTTTGCAAAAAGAGATAGTGTCCATAGATGAATACTTGAAGGAGTTCAAACATTAATGGGTTAGAACATGATGCACTATCATGTAAGATGGATGGACCGATCATAAGGGTCATACCCTCATAAACTTTCTTGTCTCTTGCCCATGAGGAACCATGTTTTTGAGATCACGTGATGGATCTGATTAGGTGAAAGATGCAAATCTATTATTTTGTCTTTTGGATGAGGTTGTTGAGGAGGTGGGGGCAGCTAATGTTGTACAAATCATCACAAATAATGCCTCTAACTATGTTCTTGTTGGTAAGATGTTAGAGGTAAAACATAAAACCATATTCTGGACTGCATTTGCGGCACATTGCATAGACCTCATGCTTGAGGACATATGCAAACAAGATTGGATCAAGGACACTATAGAGCATGCCAAAAGCATCACCAAATACATCTACAACCACGGTTGGGTATTGAGCTTAATGAGGAGACACACATAGGGCAAGGAGCTTGTTAGGCCCGCAATTACTAGATTTGCAACTCACTTTCTCACGTTGCAATCTTTCCTTTCCCAAGCACAGAACTTGGAGAAAATGTTTTCAAGTGATGAATGGAATTCATCCCAATGGGCCCGTAAACAAGATGGAAAGGACACCAAGAAAATAATTAAAAGCTCTTCATTTTGGAAAAAAACAGTAGAGGTTGTGGCAATTACTGAGCCACTTGTTAAGGTGTTGCGGTTGGTTGACGGGGAAAAATTGGCCATGGGCTACATTTATGAAGCTATGGATCAAGCAAAGATAAAGGCAACATACAAAGATAGAGTGGCCAAGTATGGGCCTATTTGGGAGATCATTGATAGGAGATGGAACAATCAACTCTATCGCCTTATACATGCAGCTGGGTATTTTCTGAACCCAAGGTATCATTATAGAGATCATATTGATCAAGATCCGACTGGGGAGGTAGCAGATGGATTGTGTTCTTGCCTTGAGCACATGGTCCCAAATGAGGCAGACAAATTGGAGATACATTGACAGATCGACTCTTTCAGCGTCGCCACCCTTACCTTTGGCAAAAAGATGGCTAAGATTTCAAGAGAGGTGGACCAACCAGGTAAACATTTCCATAGTTTGCTTAACTTGTGTTTTTAAACTATAAAGTTTAAACTTTAAACTTTAAATTGTAAATAGTAAATATTACAATTCTTAGCCAAATTCACAATCTAATTTGTTGAATTAACTACCTTGACTCTTCACATTTGCAACACAATGGTGGAAGGCATTTGGTAACCATACTAAACTATTGCAAATTTTTTCAATTCGGGTCCTGAGTCAAACTTGCAGCTCTTCTGGGTATGAGCGCAATTAGTCCTTGTTTTAGCGGATTCACACAAAGAAGAGAAACTGTTTAGAGCATAAACGGTTAAACGATCTAGTTTTCGTGCAGTACAACCTCTGACTTAGGTGCAACCAATTGATGAACAAAAGACCTGATACAGATCCCATTGTGTTGGATGATATAGATCCAACCTCAGATTGGGTAGTGGAGACCTAAGAGCTAGAGTTTGGTGTTGATGTGGATGTTGAGCTGTAGGACTTGTTGGAGGTTTTGTTGGATGTATATCCTTTATTATCGATGCCATCAGTTCATACAGGTGTAGATCCTGAGATAGCAAGCATGGCGGGCACTAGTCGACTAGGACCTCTTACTTATAGTCGTGGACGACGTTGACATTCAGCCAATACAACTACTTCATTAGTAGATGACATTGATCCTATGGAGCCCGAGAATGAGCAAGATCATGATACCTTTGTTAGTTATAGCTCTAGTTCTAGCAATGGTACAACTGGTGTTGAGTTTGATGATGATCATTGATGATGTATGATACTATGATTGTGACAAAAGACTATGTAGTCAGTACTATTGTACTAGTCACTGTTATGTAGTTGATTATGTAGCATGTTTTTTGGACTCTATAGGCCATATAGCCTTTACTATATAGGCCTCATGGATTATGTATTTTGTTCTAGTTCCAGTATCCTAGATATGTATTGCACAGAGTCCAGACTACAATACAATTTGTGCCATTTTGATAATATTGACTCTTATATGGTATATAAATGAGCATATTTTGGACATTTTGTCTTCAATGCCTTGGAATCATGGATTATAATCTTGAAAATATTGTTTTTCTTTAAAATTTAAATATTTTATGTATTTTTTAGCAAACCGATTCACTAAATTCAAATCGGCTGATTTATGACCGATTCATTACCGATTTTGATTCTGATTCGGAGTTGACCCTCGACTGATTCTAAGTTCGATTCCGATTTTTAAAACTATGGTTAGGCCTTAGGGGGTTATTAAATCCTAGTTTCTAATGCATGTTTACCATGCCAGTCATTATTCTAGAGTCTTATGGACATGCGTTAAGCCCCCCTAGGATATTTTAATTTTTCGTCAATAAACAATTTCCTATAGAAATGTGATATTTTTAATTTGCAAAAATTCACTAAGCCATAAAAGTGGTACTAGGAAGCATAATTTGCTATGGGGGTGCTCGTTTTCTAACTCAGAGCACCCACTTTACCCATGTACCTACTTTGAGAGAAAAATTAGTGATCTTTTAATCACTTCATATGATTTTCTCTCGAAAAGGTAAATACAAGCCAAATAACAGACAAAATAATGGGAAAATCGGGATCCCATAAGTCAAGGAAACATGTCGAAGACATGTTCTCATATTGTGCAGTGGTGGTTGTTGAAATATTGGACAATACTGAGAGGGGGGGGGGTGAATCAGTATTGATAACTTTAAAAAATTAAAACCATTTTTAACACTAATCATTAACACACTGAATCAACAAGAAACATAGAACACAAATTTTATTGTGGAAGCCTAATTGGGTAAACCATGCCCTATTTACAAATAGTTTCTGCCTGCTACTACAAACAAGGATGGTACTACACCCTATTTACCAACAACTACTGGAAGGAGGCTACGACCCCTCGGTTTTATCAACTACTATTGGAAGGATGCTACTACACCCTATTTACCAGCTACTACTGGAAGGAGGCTACGACCCCCTAGCAAGCCTGTGGCTTGCCCTAGCGCCACCCTACCACCGTGTTATATTTTATTTGATTTCTAGGTCTACTTTATGTCATCTGTCACTGGCTTTCTTTGGTTTCTGTCTGTTGCTACTGCTGCATTGATCTGGATCACATAGACAATTTCTCTCACTCATCATTTTGTCTATAAATACCCTCTAACACGTTTTCTGTGAATGCATCTCTTCACTGTTGCGCCTTTTCATTCTTAGATCGTGCCTCTTCATAAAGACTCAATTCTTCATTCTAACAATTCTTTAACTCTATTTAAGTTTATCAGCCATACCTTTCCGTAATGCAATCTTACCATCACTGCCTCGCTGTAATGATAATTCTTCACCAGAAATTCTTCTAAATTTGCCTTTTCGCAATAGATCCTTTCCTCAACCATCCTGAGCCATTAATTCATCGCGGACTCTTTCCTGTCCGTTGATCCAACACACAGATTTCCCTTCGTAATCATCTTTCTGCAATTTCCTTAGCTTTTCGCAACAACCTTTCCGCATCGTTGATTTCTTTGGATTCTTTCTAGACTATTGATCTGATGCAGATTGCGGATCACAGACGTGCGGTTTGACTTTTCTCAAAAAGTCCTTCCGCAACTACCTTTCCGCAATAGTCTTTCCGCACCGTTGATTTCTTGCAGACTCTTCCTAGACTGTTGATCTAAGATCACATGCGGATTGTGGATTGCGGGTTTTCCAAAATCCTTAAAAGTGCTTCTGCAATTTGCTTTCTGCAAGATTTCTTCCGCGCCGTCGATCTCATTCAGACTCTTTCCTGATCGTCGATCTTAGATCAGATGCGGATCGCGGATTGCGGGTTTTCCAAATTTCTTGAAAACACTTCTGCAATTTCCTTTCTGCAATCTTTCTTCCGCATCGTCGATCTCTCGCGGAGTCTTTCCTGACCATTGATCTTCCAGATTGCGGGTTCATAAAATCTCAAACATTGCTTCTGCAATTCCCTTTCCGCATCGTTGATTGTTTGTGGATGCTCTCCTAACCGTTGATCTTGCGGATTTGCGAGATAGTATTGTGGATCGCTCTGCAATCGTCGATCTTGCGGTTTCAATCTTGACCGTTGTTTTATGATCAAATGCAGATTCAATCTTAACTGTTGACCCTTTTGCATATTCAAATCTAGCCGTTGATCTGTACAATGTCGATCCTTCCAAAAGGTAGGTGGTATGACAGGTTGTCCCGGGCTTCAAGCTGGTGACTTCTCGTGGAGTCCAAGCACCTAGAGCCCCCACACTACCTTTGCTCTACGCGTTGAATAAGTCTAGTGAGACCACCGTATATAAGCACCTACAAACTCGACCGTGCTGCCAATGTGGGATAAATACCAAATGTCAAAATCAATCTGCACCTTTGATTTCCTTTGATTGGACGGTTGTTGAGTCTTCGTATGGTGATCGGACGGTTGCTGAGTCTTCCTATGGGTTCTGCTGTCGATCCTCTGTCTCTTGCATCGATCCTTTGCCTCTTGCATCATGTTCACTGGTTTTGCCATTGCTGAACTCCTTGACATCAATTGACAACTATTTTCAACAATGGCGACTTAACTAAAGGTTGAGGGGTGAGTTAACTAGTGATCCCAAGTTGGTGTAGATCTCCATCAAGAGGGGGGCACATATCTAGAAGAGGGGCATATTCTTACATAAGAGAGGCACACTTCATGTAGCAAAGGTGGCGCATGATGAAGGGAAGGCGACCTACCCCATTTGAGGTGGATACCATTTTTGCATATTTAAGCAAAGTAGTTTCTTCTCAAAGAATATCAAAAGCTAATTTGATTTGAATATGCATTCCTTTTAAAGACTAGATCCAAGTTTAAAGGCTTTACTTTGTGAGTAGATCTAGCATTCTAATCAGTACTTGTGTTTATTAAAATTTTCCATCTTATAATTACTTAAGATTAGGAAACTCTTTTTATGCTTTTAACGTTTGATTTGGCATATTTAATGCTACTTTAGTGGTTGGGTTTTACTTTTGATGAACTAGTAGAAGGAAGTATTGGCAAATTTTCAAAGATTTCGACCATCCGGGACACCCTTCTTCTCTACTTAAAAAAAACAAATTTCTTCCACAAACTTGTAAGTTTGTTGGTCCTGGTTTATAAAGAACCACAAACATTCCCTTATTGTAGAATCACGAATTAAAATCAGTCGGCTATCCAGTGCCCAGTGTCCACCCCTCTTGGGGGATCCGTGTCACTTTTCGGGGTTTGCCTTTTGTTTGTTTCTTTTGCTTTCAGTAACTAACCAGGCTTAAATTAAATGTTTGTTGGTTACAATTCAACGATGGACCACAAACTCACTAAAATGATTTAAGTTCTTGTGTAGATTAGTCACATTTTGCACTCACCTCAATAGATTAGCTTAGTTTCTTTTCCTAGATTAGATTAGTTAGTTGTTTTGCCAATTATTTCTTTCATTTTGCTTAAAGTAACAGACTAGGACTCAAGTCCTTCATTATGCTCTTGTGACCATTGCAGGCTTGCTTGATCGCTGGTTTCAATGAGAAAGAGGATTTCGAGTGGCTAGCATAATAGGGAAATCCATCTGAAGTTTTATTGTCGAAGCGAGAGGTTACACTGAACATGACGAGAAGTCAGGGGGATACTCATTAACGAGATTCGTTCTGTCCTCGTTGGACATCCGGCATTGTTGCTTTGTACTCGCCTAGACGATAATCCTGAAGTGGGCCAAGCCAAGAATCAACCCACTTTAAGCAACTCACCTTTAATAATTTAAACAAACCAAGAGCACAGGAAAAACATTTCCTTTTCAGTAGTTATCTTTTATCTTTTGGTACTGGGTCTTTGTTGATTCAATAGTTTTATTTCAAGTATTATGATATGTTTTAGATCCACTTCTATTTGCTCTTGTTTTAATAAACTCCTAGATTTATTTTTTAAACTTAGCTTTCTCAGCATTAGTTGTTTTGTAAGGACCACCCCCCTTAGTGTCACTAGGAGTTGGCCTATACAGAGGAGTCAAGTGTTAAGTGACAGAACTTGACTCGTGACTTGCCCCCAATGACACACCGAGTGGCTTGAAGATTTCTGCCATGCTATCTAAGGTGTGTATTAGACGGCAACACATATCATTTATAAAGTATATAGGGTATAGTGCATGCTTATTATATATTGATACTTTTGGCATATATATATATATATATGGCAGGTAAATATATTATAAAATATGTTTATATTTTGAAGTATGTATATAGACGAATTTAATGACGAATCTCATCCGAATTTCATTCGGAAAGTCGAATTCGAATCAAATTTTATCCTTGCTGAACTCGAATTTGAATTTTAACCAGTCGACTTAGAGAGAGATTGCCATTTTGCCAGTGTAATTTCTTTTTCTATATAGAGCCATATCATAAAAATCTTTAATTTAGTTATCTAATATTTTCCAAAATCCCCCAAGGAACAAACACTAGTGACATCCAATAGACAGGTGTATCCTCAGGACATATTTGACTGAAATGAGTCTGCTACCTTGAGAAAGCCATCTATTATACCAAATAAAAAATCTCTTTTCATATAATGTGAATGGTAAGAGGAATTAGTAGCTTCTCTACATCAACTGAAGTCTGCAGAACAAAGGCCATCTATCCTTTGGCTAATATATGAAATTGCGGGCATTATCCAATCCATGGCACCCAATTTGTGTCAATCACTTCTTTAGGGATTTTGCTCTCATTCTTCGGCCCTGAAATCTCCCAAGCATAGCCTGTGTGGCTAGTCATACCACCTGTTTCATTATCACATCATCCCCCAAGCACCAAGATGGTAGGATTAACCTTCTTATGAACACAATGTTTGATACAGTTAGAAGCTGGAGTGCTCCCATTTCTTTTTCGGTCTCCTTTCCTCTGTTTGCAGTCATGCACAGGCTTGTTACTTAAACTCCCATCTTCCAACCCTATCATAGCTTCATGGAAAAGCTCATGGACAAATCCCTTCTCAGGGAGCTCACCCTCTCCCATTGATGTTAACGACCTAACCACAAGGTCTTCCCCTTCTCCGATTTTCTGATGTGCATTCGAGGATCTGTGCCTAAGAGGGTTACCCTTGCCAATAGAATGAATAACCAGACTGGGATGGTGATGAGACTTACCATTATTGAGGCCAGAGAATAGTAATGGCACATTTAGTACACTTTTAAGTCCTCCATATGTCCAGTTAGACAGCCCTGTCTCATTCTCCAAACCTCCACCATCGAATTGATGCCAAGACATCGGCGTACATTACTTACCTTTCGATCTGGATTGTGACTGCAGAATGGAGGATATCACCTCTACCCTGATAGAGAGGCCCATCAGTGAATATCTGAGCCTCTGTCATTTGGTCCTCCAGATAATCGACAAAGTCATCTTATGCCATCTTAGAAAGGGTTAAAGTCTTTGTAACCACTAGATTTGGTAAATCCTAGTCTCTCCCCTGATACCCTCATCGCCACCCCAGAGTTCTATATCTCATTCAGGGTTCACACCTCAGTGCCATATGCTGAATATCCTCATCTTCTCAATTCAGCTCTCTTGGCCACAATTGCTAGCTTCCCTAGGCTGTTCAGTTTGAGACCAGATGAGATCAATGCGAGGAGAAATTCGAGCTGTTTGTCAAACTGGCTATAACCCAGGTCAAATTTCTATGTTTGTGTGCTGAAAATCAGTATCCTGTCTCCTGCACTAGCTGTTGGGTGTGAGAGAGGCTGTTTTTGGATCAATTCCATCTACGGCTATACCGTTTCTTCTTTTTCCAGTTTTAGTTATGTAATACATTTTGAGGCAGAAGGAAGTGTATTCAGCAGCTACTATGGATTCTTCTACTGTCACTCAGCAGTCACACTTTTGGCAGGGATTTTGTCAATCAGACACCCAAATAGAAATTTCACGAGTATACTTGCACAGCAATAGCATTGCCCAACCAGAAATTTGTCAGTGGTACTCTCTAATCTGCAATTTTCAGACTTTGTAATGCTTGAAATTTAATTTTCAGAGACTTTCTAATGTTTGAAGTTTCAAATTTTGTGACAAAAACAAATATTTAGAAGCTTGCTGAGATCTTAGCCCTTCCTAAAAATATTGTGGAAAGATAGAAATCTGTCAAAGAAAATGGATCTCTGGACTGTAGCTTGTACTGGAGCTTTCCCTTTGGAATAAATTACTGCTAAGACAAAGCTCTTACCAGGGTCACACGATTCTCAGGAATATTTGCAGATTTTGTTCCACAACCACGTCTTAAGTAACCCAAAGAAGGTGCATAAAATGCATTGCTGTAATAAAGAGAAGGGAGCTTTGAAGACTAAAGCTTCCGGTTCACCCTGACACAGCATTGGTACTATGCAAAGTTTACCATTGGACAGGTTATCACATGATTCATTGATTTGTGGAGATAAACTGTGACTTTTGTTCAACTTCGTCTCTGTTTTTCTGCTGTAATAATCCTACACTTTCCAGTTAGTTGTGTCCAGCTGTTACTGCTTGCGATTAATGGCGCCAGTCAAGATTACAGTCACGTGTCTTGTGGTTTGCCCTGCCTGCAGATCAAGCCTATAGATAACTTACATTTTGTCAGCTGTAGAGAGTTACAAGACTTCAGCCACTGCAGACTTGGAAGTTGGAACCAGAACTATTTATGAAATTATGACACTGCACTTTATAATGGAGTATAGAGCTAGTGCGTAAAAATGGCAAATATGGAAGTAATAAAAAGTTTGAGACAGTATCCATATATTTCGGGTTATCTATTTTGAAGAATGTAAGTCAGGAATGTTTTGTATTTTATAAACATGTATATGTCCCTTTGCATTTAACACGCAAGGAATTGCTTCTTGCATCTCTTTTGGCAGTTATCTTGTTGCAGCAACAGTGTTGCAGTGCTTGTGGAGTCTAGCACTGGCTGTAGTTGATGTATATGCATTGCTCGTGAAGCGGAGTCTACGAAATCCCCTTCTTGTTAGTATATTTGTTGTTGGTGATGGGGTAAGGAGAATTTTCAAGCATTTGTCTACATGTTCTAATCAGACTTATGGATGTCTGTTAAATTCCTTGTCTGATATTTTGAGAAATTGTTCATTTTGTAGAATATTATCAGCTTCTCTTTTTAGTTGACCTTCTAAGAAATTACTATTTCAGGTGACTGCAACTTTAACATTTGCAGCTGCTTGTGCCTCTGCGGGAATCGTTGTCCTCATTGGAAATGATATTGGGTTGTGTAAAGAGAATCCTTGTGCAAATTATGAAGCTGCCATAATTATGGCATTTTTGAGCTGGTTTATGGTTTCAATATCATTTCTTCTGACTTTCTGGTTGCTGGCAACGCTTTAAAATTGTCATGGTATCTTGGAGTGCCAGCCAGGAGCAAGACATTCTTCATATTCGATAGAAGTTCTGTTTAGTCTGAAGGTTTTTCATGTGAAGTATTGTAATCCACAATATAATATGAAAAATCCTCATGTTAGAGATCGAAGTTTGACGATGGAATATGTATAGTACAGGGTTTGTATTTTATTTCATTATTGTACAGGTTCATGTATCTCCTGAAGAGGTGATTTGAAAACTCTTGTTTCATCAAAAGCTTAGCATATTACACTCTGGAAGCATTGTTTTCAATCTTGTAGCAAAAATGTAGACATTACAAATTTTCCTAGATCAAATGTTAGTATGGGATTGCTATAAGTTTTGGTTTCATACTTTTTGAAGATACTCTCTGGATTGCTCTTGAAAGTCTTTGATGGTGCTAATGGGCATTTGTTTTATAGTTCACTACTATAACAAGACATTGTTTGTTACTATCAAGATTAGGAGAATTATGACGTGGAATGGAATCCTGGGATTTCAATATAGTGAGACAGGGATATATGATATGAGCACAATACCAACAATGAAATAAAGACATACACAACAAACATGAGAGAAAGTATGCTAGTACAAGGGAGGGCCGCCCAAACCGCTATGCCAGTATGAGGGAGGGCTGCCCAAATCGTAAATATGCTGTATAGAATAATCCATTAAATATTTTTATGGTACATAGTGTCCAAATTTGGAATGAACATGCACAAGTGACACCAGAGATTTTATCACTTGGATTTTTACAAATTCATTCAAAGAAAGAAAGCTAAAAGTGATTAGGGATTACAATTAGAAATACGCTCATTGCTGCTTGGAACTTACTTATTTTCATCAATTACTCCTGTTGAGAAGAAATCATCTGTGATTTCTGTTGATGGTGTTTATGGTCCACAAAAATATCATGGGCTGTAGGGTGTTTGTGCTCGTTGTGAAACACTATTCAGTGAACCTCAAAGGTGAGTAAGCGCAATCTTTAATCACATCAATGAAATGTAAAATATAAGAAGTGGTAGAATACTTTTTTGATAGGCGTGGAAGAACTTGCTTCCATTATCCATCCAGGATGAGATCACTATGGATGTGGTGGGGTAGTGCATTAGAGCGAGTTGACCAAGCATTGAGAAATAAGGGTCTTTTCGTTGCCAATGTACATGATGATTTGTTCATGTTTTTGCATGAATTGGAAAGTGTGAGTGAAAGAGCTAATTGCTCGACATTGATATAATGTTGAGCCATGATGACCAATGAAGGGTTGGAGGAGCTAGGATCATGGAACTCGAGTTCCTTTTGCTATTCCTTGGGGGTGGGTTCTTCAATCACAAATTGTAGTTTAACAAGGAGAGCCTTTGCATTTTTGCTCTGCAAGATGTGACATTCATCACCATAATGCCCATACCATTGATGACAAGAGTAATGTTTGCACCTCCTTTGGCCAACGAAATTAACAATGTTCAAAGCAAGACCAATAATCGATTAAATAGTAGGGGAAGCAAACCCCTTTGTGTGTAAACGTTGCAGTAAGGGTAGGTTCTTTGATGAAATATTGAGTTTAGTGAGAACCTCTGCATTTTTGGCCTGCAAGACATGACATCATCATACTTTCCATACCGTCAATGATATAAGAGGACTGCTTGCACTACCCTTGGCCAACAACATTGACAATGTTCAAACAAAAACCAATGGTTGTTTAGAGAGTAGAGGAACCGAAGCCCTTCGTGGGTGAGTGTTGTGGTAGTTGCTAGGTGGGTTGATATCCTTGGTTTTGATTAGGGAAGTTAGTTGAGAGGCATGATTTAATGGAGATATGGGGAAGAGTTTTAGTTTTGTTTTGCTTTAAGGAATCAAACTAGAAATGATCTTGGTGCTTGGGGTATTTATAGAATCCCTTGCCTCAAGTATGATAGACTAATGAATTCATTAAAGAACTGTTAGAATAACCACCAAGGAGTCTACTAGAGTTGTAGCCATTGTGTTAGAATTACATCCTTGTGCCCATATTGGTATAACTACTTGGATGATGTCTTTGAATGAACCCCAAGTGCCGAGTGGAGGATGGTTGGAGGTTGGAGGCATTGTATGTGTTTGCTATGATGTGAGGCTTGCTTCTCCATGTGAACCTCAACTTCAAGAATCTTTTGAGTGTTGATCAAAGTAGGTTGGGTTTTGAAATAAGCTCTAAATCCCAAATCTAGGAGTTGAGCCTATCTCCACTTAGGGCTTTGTCAAATTTAAGGACAAAAATTCGTGTCCCCAATGTGAATAATCATTGGGCAATGGGGATGCTCATGGAAATATTGGGTGAACATCGTGACTAGTGTCATAGAGTATGTTGGAGGGTCCCACTAGTGAGCATGGGGAGTTGCTTGAAACTCCCAATGATTGCTTGGAACATACCTATGCTTGAAACTCTCATTGATTAGCGAGGGTTTTGGCTCAGAGATATTGCTACCCTTGTGTTTGTTTAGACAAGACTTGGGCAAGGTTGGATTCTTGAGTCTCTAGAGCAATTGGTGGTTTTACGAGTAATAGGACACATGAAATAGTTGATCCCTATTACGGTTGAGAGTTCAAGGAAAATCTTGAGGAAAAAAAATCCACTGGACGCTGTAATTGCAAAACTCTAAATAGGTCCTAATGTTAAGGCCTTGATACTTGCTGCCATCATTGCGATACCAACAATGGAAGAAAGATGCTTAAAGATTCTCACACATAAGAAACATGAGAGGTAGTGCAAGATTGTAAGTATGAAAACCTGGAATTGTTTGCATGTTATACACAACTATTTTAAGTATTTATGAAGTTACATGAACTTCAAAATTGGAATCTACATGTACAAGTGACATGCAAGGATTTTATGTAACCCATCCCATCCTCTCAATCTATCCCACCCTCCTTGTGAGGGTGACACCTTGGCTACAATTATGCAATTTGTCAAAGTTACAACATCACGAGTCATTGTCCAAGCCAATCTTGTGTCCGGATTGGGCCTTGTGTTGAGGTAGGAAGCTTGAGTTGGACTCAGGAACTTGGAGTAAATTCTTGGGTTGGACTCAAGAATGACCAAGCCTTTAGTGTAAAAGGTTATTCCTCATGTGTTGAGGTGAATACTTTGATATATCAGTGATGATGTTGTACAATCTTGTTGGACAAGGCTAAGGACTTGTGTGTCTAGTTGGATCCTCAAATGTTGAGGTGGACCTCCAATGTAGAGGTGATGCTTTGCATGCTGAAGTATTAACGTTGTGTGATGTATTACTAACCGTGGTCATTCGAGATTGATAGAGCTATCAAGTCTCATCTAGAGACTAGCCACCTCTAGAGTGAATTACTTTGGCATATGATAACTTGATCCGAAAGTAATATATGATCACAACATTTGACAAAGCTTCTTAGTATAATCTAATATGATAAATAAATTAAAGTTGGCATATATTGCCACGCAGATAAGATAAGAGATAAAGATAAAATGCATAGAGAATAAGAAAATTCGAATTGCCCACGAGAAGACTTAAGTGGATTAAAGTGAACTCAATTTGTTAAGCTTCAATTAAAGTAACAATGTCTGCCTTAATTAATTAAAGGAGAACTCACAATGGTCACTTTAGTAAATCAATCAACACGATTTCAGTTAATAATAGTTAACTAAAGTGTTAATAAAAATGAATTAGTTAATTAAAGTGTTTGCATGACGACACTTTAGTTAAACTAAAAGATGACATTTTAGTTAAACTAAAATACGACACTCAAGTTAAAAATGACACTTAAGAAGTTATGACACTTGAGTTACAACTATTGCATGATGACACTCGAGTTAACATCGTAACTAAGAGATCCTACATCCAATTAGAATGCGAGTTCATTATGAAGTCAGGTAAGGATTATTTAAAAGATGAAATGCATGATGCATTGTGTATGCATGATTGAAGAAACCGAAGTGCCGAGCAATTCTCCAAGAAGAGAATTCACTATAGTTTGCATGGGAGCCTAATTTCCCATATAGTGATTCGCTACTTCTTGCATGAGACTGATATTTGCTAGTTATTAATGTGTTGGACACATTGGAAAGTTCATTCCATTGATCTCTCTTTTTTATTGCTCAATATCTACACCTGGGGCGTCGAAATCTATTGTCTATTGTAAAAGACATTCTTTGCTATCTATCATAATTATACTAAAAATATTTGCTGGGGTTTTTCATCCTCATTATTTTGAGGGGTTTCCCTAAGGTACATCCTATGTTATGGTTGAATGTTTATGTGAATGAATGGCTCAGTGATTTCAAATATTCTGTATTTTTGCATTTAAATGATTAAAGATCAAAATTCAACATATTTGCACAAAATTCAACATGGTATCAGAGCTCAGGGTGTGAAGGAGCTAAGTTTTGACAAGCAAGCTTGAGCCTATGTAATCTTGAAAAGTTGAGCACAATACTTGAAGACAATGGCACCGATCTCAGTAAGACCAGAAGACCGACTTGAAGGCACCTCAAATTTCAACAATTGGAAGGCCAGGGTTCTAAACATACTGGAAGAACATGACTTGGATGGCTATGTATCCAATGTGTTGGAGGAGCCTACATCTAATGCAGGGCGCACTATTATGATGGTACTATTGCGGCTAGTACTACATAAGCAAGTGTATTACGACTAGTACTACAGAAGCAAAGTGCATTTCAACTAGTACTACATAATCAAATTATATTGCGGCTAGTATTACCTGTCGAGAAGCAATGTGGCTTAGGAATCTACTTGTTGGGTTGTTCGGGGAGAAGTTTGAGTCTACAAACATTCCCTCTGTTAATCCGAGTTGTATTAAGCTCTCAGAAAACCTTGTGTTTTATGATAAGTCAAAACACATTGAGATGAAGTATCACTTCATTAGAGACATGGTCCAAAGAGGTGCAGTAAGACTTCAGTACATTGCTATTGAAAAGTAGATTGCAGATGTGTTAACAAAGCCTTTGTCAGTGATGAAGTAGAGGTACTTCCAAGACAAACTTCGCATTGTAGAGAATGCCTGTCTTGCTGAGAGGGAGTGTTAAAGTTACAACATCATGAGTCATTCTCTAAGCCAATCTTGTGTTCAGATTGGGCCTCGTGTTGAGGTAGGGAGCTTAATTTGGATTCAAAAACTTGGTGTAAATTCTTGGGTTGGACTCAAGAATGACTAAGCCTTTAGTGTAAAATGTTATTCCTCGTGGGTTGAGGTGAATACTTTGATATGTAAAAGTGATAATGTTGTACAATCTTGTTGGACAAGGCTAAGGACTTGTGTGTCAATTCGGATCCTCATGTGTTGAGGTGGACCTCCATTGTAGAGGTGATACTTTGCATGTTGAAGCATTAATGTTGTGTGATGCATTACTATTCATGGTCATTCGATATGGATAAAGCTATTAAGTTTTCTCTAGAGATTGACTACCTCTAAAGTGAATTACTTTAGCATATTATCACTTGGTCTGACAGTAATATAATATGATTACAACATCTGACAAGTTTTCTTAGTATAATATGATATGATATATAAATAAATGTTAGCACATATTGACCATGCTAATAAGATAACAGATAAATATATAATGCATAGAGAACAAGAGAATTCAAAATTACTCATGAGAATACTTCAATTGATTAAAGTGAACTTAATTTGTTAAGCTTTAGTTAAAGTAACAATGTATGCCTTAGTTAATTAAAGGAGAACCCACAGTGGTCACTTCGGTAAATCAATCAACAAGATTTCAGTTAAGAATAGTTCACTAAAGTGTTAATAAAAATGAACTAGTTAACTAAAGTGTTTTTTGCATGACGTCACTTTAGTTAAACTAAAAGATGACACTTAAGTTATGACACTTGAGTTAGCATCCTAACTAAGTGATCCTGCATCCAGTTAGAAGGAGAGTTCATCTTGAAGTCAATTAAGCATGATTTAAAAGATGAAAGACATGGTGCATTGTGTATGCAAAATTTAAGAAACTGAGTGCAGAGCAATTCTCCAAGAAGAGTATTCGCTATAGTTTACATGGGAACCTAATTTCCCTTGTAGTGATTCGCTACTTCTTGCATGAGACTGATTTTTGCTAGTTATTAATGTGTTGGACACATTACAAAGTTCAACTGGTTGATCTCTCTTCCTTATTGCTCAGTGTCTACACTTGGGGTGTTTTTGTTCTCTCTTATCTTGCACTTGGGGTGCCAAAAGCAATATGCTATTATAAAATACATTCTCTGTTATCTACCATAATTATATTGAGAATATTTGCTACGTTTTTTAATCTTTATTTTTTTGAGGGTTTTCCATAGGGTACATCCTGTGTTATGGTTGAATGTTTATGTGAATGAATCGTTTATTGATTTCAAGTATTCAATATTTATGCATTTAAAGAATTAAAGATCAAAGCTCAACAAATTTGCACAAAATTCAACACACTTGTCATTGAGGGTTATAGGGGTGATTACCAATGCATCCCTTCACCCCTCATGAGAGTGGAGGTGTGAGGTGAAGGTGTGCATTATTGTTTTAAGATGAAACTCATCCAAAGAAATAAAGTGATTATATACTTATGGATATAGGATATTCTCAATTGACACTTAATTATCATCAATGTGACTATAAATACACAATAACAATCATCAAATAAACAAAAATTGCAAGCTTGAGAGGGCTAACAAATCTTGGCGGAGAGGGGCCACAAAGTATGACACTAACATTAGTAATGTTCACATTAGATATTGTTTATTGTTATTATTTTTTTTGAAATTTTAAATATTTTTGATAGTATAATTAAATTCAAGTAAGGTTGAAGTTCTTGTAATTGGTTAAGAGTTCATCTTCCTCGAACATAAGGAAATAGGTTAACGACCCAAGACCCAGAGGTATCTAGAAAGAGTGGAAGTCTACTTCGGTACAAAACACCAACTGGTTATTTAAGGTGGTGTGGTTTTCCCTGAAGAACGATGACGACTCAACTTGCATTTGTGGATAGTAGCCAATGATGGATTTCCTCATTGCTAGTTTGACACTTGAGTTATGATAAGTTTTTCCATTTTCGAATTGTTGGACACAATGGCTACACTGAGAGGGTGGAGGAGGGGGGGTGAATCAGTGTGAGAGCAATATAAACTTTTTTACCAATTAGAGTGTATCAATCATTACATTATCAATTTACATCATCATACGCATCATTTAAATCAACCATGATTCATAGGCACAATCATCACATCAAGAGAGACAAGAATATATGCAATTTTGATATTTATTTATGGTAATGGAAAACTACAATCTTCTTGATTACAATCAACACTAACTGATGAAAAGAGCACCAACTCCTGTAACAAGACCCAACCTAGTTTTCTTAGATCCAACTAAGAAAGGCTTGAGTAGTCCAATCCTCAAGTGCAAGATTCTACTTGCATCAATCTCTGCTCATGTACCTCTATACATCGATCTGTGCTGGTCAACCTCTGCTCATCTCTCTCTTTCAATCTGCTCATCACCACTGCTCATCAATATTGATCATCAACACTTGTTTATCTGCTCATCAACCATGTCAAGTCCGCACTGCTGGTCTTGCCTCTCTGTTCATCATTCTCTGGACATCAAAATTGTTCATCAACACTGAAGAGTGTGCATCATCATCATCATCATGGTATGTGACATCATCATAGGGTACAAGGAATCATCATCCCTTATCATATCACAGGAGTATCATGTCATCATCCGGTAGTATGCATCATCAACATCAAGTATACATCATAGTGCATACAAGAGCATCATCACACTATGGTACACATGTACATCGTATTGTATAGGAGTTCATCAACTCCATAAAGTGTACATCATTATCACATGAATTATCATCATAAAGTGTATCACATCATAACATAAAGGTATGCACCATCATTATCATAGCCTCCATAATGACTTCAAATATATATACCAATAAAGAGTCTCACATATTAAGATCAAAGATGAACTCTATCCATGAGAGACATGTGCCATCACAAGAGAAATCCAAACACATGAACCATACATTTTTGAAGATCAAAATACGAAGAAATAATAGAAAAATCAAAAGAAACTCTAGATCATGTCATCACATAGCCTTCACAACAATCTTTCCAACGAACCAAGACTTTTGTAATTCTGATTCCGTATGTGAAAGTTATGCCAATTTTAGTGAACATGCACAAAAATTTCTCCTCCACAAAGTTTCACACTTTTCTCCAAGAGTTGTGAAATACCAAATAGGGACTTGATTAATGAACAAATGAAATGTTTGATATTCTATTTATATAGGTTGTGGAGGAAATTTAGTACCTCAAACTGGGTCGACATGCAATTCAAAATTACGAATAATTAAATTCTCTTTTGTTTAGTCGGCTCACCCAAAAAGGTGTGGTACACCAACTTCAAACATTCATATCTCTTCAACCACAAAGGGTTAGAAGATGCTCTACATATCAATGAAAATGGCTTGACGATGACTATCTCCCTATGATGGGTTTATTTGCAAATTCTTGGTCTAATACCCTTAAATTATTCAATATGTTTAGGACGTCAAAGACCCCACACATGAGGGTTCCAAAGACCATACCACCAACTACAAGATTTCCAAAGTCTTCTTCAAAATATCAAGGCACATCCATGGGCTCTACCTCCATCTACATCCGAATAGCCATATAACCACAAAGAGGACCATACATCACCATTAACAAGATACCAAGTGTGTGGGTTCAAGACCCAAGGCACCACATGCAAGGGTTTCAAGGACTCTTAAAGATATCATATAACATTTAAACAAGATACTTTCCATGGACTTCAATCCCATCGCATAGGACTCCATCACCAAGTGATAAGGGCATCATGACCAAATATTCCATCATATCAAAGGCTCCAAAAATCATGGGCTTACAAACCACCATATGTATGGATTCCAAGACCCAAATCATTTCTAAATGCACCATCAATGATCATATAGTGTCCAGGAGTCATCATGCCGCCATTTATGTGAGTGCCAAACCTTCTCATGCATAATGACCATCTCCAAGGGTTCCATGACCCCAACAAGGGCTACACGAGCATTAATATATTCATCAAGGGTTGCAAGTTTTCATTAAGTCATTAATGAACACATCATCACCTTTAAGGGGGAAATGACCATTAAGCCATCAAATATGGGTCAAAGGGCTTCTTCATCAAGCAAGGGGCTTTATAGGTTTTTTCAACCACTTCAACCACACCAGGAGACCTCCAACGGTTAAGATCCACTATGACATCACTTGTGGGGTAGCTATACATTCTCCTGGGGGACCATGACACCATCAGAGCATGAATGACTATATAATGGGTTATTAATGCTTCTCCAACCCATTTAGGACTTCACCATCATCCACAAAGGCTTCAACACCATCTCCAGGGTCTTGATCACCATCAACAGGGTCTTCAACATCTTCAACAAGGTGGTGGCTGCAAGATCCAACCTTGTGGGTACATGAACCTTGTCAATTGGGTACAAGGTGCTTCAAGGCACAAACCCACTCTGTAAGGGGTCCAAGGCACAAAAAGTGGGACTTGGTGGCATCAATGAAAACCTGTGGGGCCACTGCAAGTCCATGTTGGAATCAATGACAATTTCATCAACAATCTCCCCCTTTATCATTGATGAGAACAACTCATGGTCCCCCTGTGAGCATGCTCCCCTTTTGTCTTCATCTCTCCCCTTTTTCCTTCATCTCTTCCCCTTTGGCATCAATGGAAAAAGGTGACCACATATCTGTATCTGAAATCACTGATAACTGATCACTGCCCCCCCTGTAAATATGCATGACCCTAGGACCTGTCTATGTGCCTGGAATAACCATCATTTCTCGTTTGAGTTCATCCTCCAGCCTCATGAACTCAAGGCGTGTTAAGGTATTTGAGAGACCTTACACTTGTCTTGCCATATGGTAGCCATCCTCCCTGCTCTGATCAACCTATCCTATATGTAACTGCTCAGTCTTCTTCATCCATAATTGCTTCTAGGCATTTGTCCTTTCAACATTTATTCCTTCATCTGTACTGGTTTTCCTTGATGAGCTGTATAGAAAACTTCTCAAGGGTTGTTTCCTTGTACTCCAACAGTCTTGAGCTTTGTGCCCAAGGCCACTACAACTATAACACCTCATCGTACAACAATATGTAGCAATGTGACCAACATTGTTGCATGTCCAACATCTGATTGAGCTGTTGGAACTTCCAACATTTCTTTGATCAATTTCATGTCTCCATGTCTGAGAGTCTCCACGACTGTAGGACTTTGTCTCATGATCTTGAAATATTCATGCATTGGTTTTCTTCCATGGTTCATTGGTTCTTCTCAATGATGTGTATGAAGGAGTCCTCATTGGTTGACTTCTTTGACTCTCACATTCTTGGGATTTGTGACCAAACCCACTGCATGTGTATCATCTCAATGTGTGACATGTGGCAACAACATGTCCAATTTGATTACATGTCCAACATCTAACCAAGTTATTGGGCCTTCCACCACTTCTTATTTCGTAGAGTCTACAATCCACAACTTTATGACCAAAGTTAGAACAAAAATAACAATAACCACTGAATCCACTTTCATACCTGGGTCTTGGAGTTGTTTCTTTTCTGAGCTTGCTTTGAGAAATAGATCTAAATTCTTGTTGCATTTTTGAACTTCCAAATTTCTTGTTTTCATGTGCAGGTGCATGGGGATCAGCTTTGGATGTTGATGGACCTGCTTCTGTAGTCTTAGTGTTGGGCACCCTATATGCAAGTTAATTAAAGCTAACATACAGAGTGTTCAATATAAATTGTCAACCCAGGGAAGTCTCTTATTTCAAGGATAATATGCACTATATATGTTTTAAACACTAAGTAGATGATGCTGTAAGTAAATGATCCTACTTTCCTGTTAAGCCACACTCATCCCATAATCCACTTAATCTAATCTACTTTCTCAAGAATGCAATCACAAGTACCTCCTACGATTCTTAATCTAGGATTGAAATATTCAGGAAATAACATCTAGATTACTTTTGCAGAAAGTAAAATCCCTGATTACCAAACCATCTAAAGATCCATCCAACTATAATGATTTAGTTATTCTAGAAATCCAAAGTACATGAATTGAATACAACTACTCTAGAAATTCAAAGTATAGGAATTGAATTTAGCTATTCTAGAAATTAAAAGTACAGGAATGAAATTCTGCAATTATAAATGCAAAGGAACAACTGCAAAGATCTAAAGAAAATAGTAATTGAAAGAACTAGGGATGAACAGGGCTGTCATAGCTATCACACAGTTGCATAAAAGACAGTTAACCTATACAGTCGACTGACACACCACACCACTGCAGTTTTACAGGAGATGCAATTACTGATTATTCAAATGACACTGTAAATCAGTAACTATTGTAGATTACTATAAATAAAGGAAATTATCACAAAATCACACAACAGAATAAATACAATACCTAATTAACTCAGCAATCCCTGTGGGAAGGCGGGCCCAACCTTCACATAGAGATGCTGGAAGTAACACACTTTAAAACGCCGAGATCTGAAGAATCAAACTCCTTGTATTAAAACAATTGGCAGATGAACACACAACCTTACTTACAGCTGATACGATAATTTGGTTAAAAGTTCAACCCCTGGCTCAGAATGGTTCCCCATATTTATGCAATTACAATCATAACCTCTTCCCACTATTATCAGGCAGCCAGGAAGATCTTTGATCTTCAGGCTGCCCTAATTACAATAAGCTGTTACAGTTGTGGCAAGATGAGAGCAGAAGATATACGGAAGTTGTTATTTGATCCAGAAATAATGATCATGATTGATTGAGAAGATATTCCGCGGATTATAGCTACTTTTGAGCAGCGGCGCACTGTTGCCTCCAAATATGTCGCAATCTGTTGCAGCTACCCTTGTACGGCTCGCATGGAATAATACACTGGAACCGTGTTCTTTGGGCTACGATGGAATGGATGGCGATCAACTTTAGCAATGAATTTCCATCCCTCCTTTGGCATTTTCGGCCCGCTACACCTATATTTTCTATATCTCAAAATATCTTTATAAAACCATCATATGTTAGCACAATTTAAGATGTAGAGCCCTGATTACCACAATCCTAAGCATTAATAAAATAAGACAATGATTAACGATACCTGTATGACTTGAGGGGCCAAGTGAGGGAAAAACATCTGTTTAGCATGCATAATAGAGTAGGATGAGGCAAAAAGAGGTGGATAAGGGTGGTAAAAAATGGGCCATTTCTGGGCCCAACATCTTCCCCTGACTGTCCTGTTGCATGTCCTTATGCAACAACCTCCATTATTCTGAATCTGAATTTGGCATTATGCTTCGTTCATGGAGAGAAGAAAAGTTGTATGGGAATTCAGATGTTCCTTCTTTTTCTACAAATCCCTTATGGACAACCCAATATCTCCAACACTTCTGTTCTTCTGCCCTTGTTAATGAGAAATCTTCCTTGTACAGTTTTGCTGGCCACTAGATGAGAGGAAATTTAAATTTTAGTCCCAGCCAATTAACCCCACATTCCCTCATGCATCCAACATAACCCTCAATCCTGGAAAGTGCTTGTTCAAAATTCTTGTAACAGTAGGGGTCCTTATTTCTAAGGGTTGGAGAGGCAACTTGCCATCTGTGCTGACTACATTCTAAAGCCGTTCGTTGATGCATGGAAATCTGGCCGGTACAAGTAGAAATAACCCTTTTTTGAAGTTCCATTATATGCCGAGTTTGGATGGGACATGAGAGTAGACTCTGATGTTGAGCAAGGAGAAGACAATGATTCTGAGGTTTGCTTCGGATCAAAAGATTAGAGTGGGCCTCATTGTGAGAGAAAGTTTGGAAAGACCTTTCTCACTGAACATGATTGCTCACAAAGGAGGCAAAAACCCTCAGTTGAACATCACCTCAGAAAGGAATAGGATTCGAATGGCGGTCCAAAGGACAAGCCATCTCATGCAAATAAAGCTCACACAACAAATTTTGGTCCTCAAAATCACTTCCTAGAAATGTTTCCAGGAATTTCGCCGAGGTTTTTTATTCTATATGATCTCCCTTCTTTCACAGCCCTCAGTTTAAACCAAATAAACTGCTCGAATAAAAACACAGGGTAAGAGGAGGATGGTACTCTGGTACCCAATAATTCCTGAGAAAGAGTATACAGCTGGTCTTTTTCCACCTGCATGGACTTGAACTTTTTCAGCTCCTTTAGCTCATTCTATAGTTCTTCTCCACGGATTTTCTGGGTCATGAGTTCTTCTCCCCATTTTTCCTTCAGTTCCCTGATGGTTTTTCTATGTTCAGCGAGGGAAACCATCCCTTCTTGATATCTCTTCACCTAACTCCTCCAATTTTTCACTTCTATTCTCAGGATCGAGAGTTCTTTTGTAAGCTTCAGGATTTCTTCTTCTTCAGGATGTTCTTCCTTATCAGAATCCAAATTGATAAAATTTTGAGGAAGTTGAGTCCATACCTTATCACCTGATGTGCCACATTGAACATCCTACACTTCTGAGATCACTTCTGGGGGTGCTGGATCTTGTGTAACAGCATCCCTTCCTGGAATTTCTTCTACAACAACTTCAACCATAGGTAGTCCTGAAACAACTTCTGGAGATGCTGGTTCTTGTGTAACATCATCCTCTTTTTGGAGCTCTCCTATAGCAACTTCAGTAGCTGATTGCGAGGATGTTGGTTCTTGTGGGACAACTTCCTTCTGAATTTTAATATTCTTATCTGCCTAATTATCAGCTACAACTTCAACAGGGGGATGCAAGGCCACTGGTTCTTGTGTAACAGAGCCCTGCCCTTCTCTTTCTTCATGTCGTTGGGATTGTAGAGTTGCTTTCATGTCTTTTTTAATATGGACCTATTCCTCAAGGATTTCAGTGTTCCCTGCGGATTGTGATTGCATTTGTTCATCATCTCCTAAATCCAAATCAGGAATGATATCCATTCTGGGGTTGGCTTCTTGTTGCATCCTAAGAGTCTCCACATAAATTTCCAGGGACGTTGGTTCTTGTGTAGCATCATCCTGGTTTACTTCATCATCTTCCTGCTGTTGGGATTCCATTTCTATTATCTCTGTGTCATGAGACGGTTCAGGAGTCATAGTGCAAATTTATTCATTAAATTCCAGAATGTTTTCAATCCCTAGTTCTTCTTCCCCCATTTGGGTGGAAACTTGAACAAGAATATTCAAGGATGCTAGTTCTTGTGTATCAGCGTCCTGTTTGACCTCATCATCATTCTATTGCTAGGGTTCCATCCCTATTGGTTTTGTGCCCTGAGAAGGTTCAGGGGTCACAGTGCAAACTTCTTCAACAAAATCAGGAATAACCTCATCCTCTGGTTCATCTGTCCTAATTTGGGTGGCAATTTCAACAAGAATATTCAAAGATGCTGGTTCTTGTGTATCATCATCCTGTTCATATGCTACTTCCCTTTGCTGGAGTTTCTCTTGGGGAGCCTCATCATTCTTCCAATCAGGTTGTCCCTATTCTTCCACAGCTGTAGGTACGGGCTGTTGTGTCACAAAGGCACAAACTATGACCTTGTAACATGATTGGTTAAATATTTCTCCACACATAGGACAAACCACTCTTTCTTTCTCATCACCAACCTCAGTAGGAGTTGATCCTTCTAATTGGTTTGCAACTTCAACCAATGTGTGCAACTTCCTTTCACCCTATTTCCTGCACACTTCCTTCCAATTTTCTAGTTCCTTCTGGAGTGATTGTACTTCCTCCTTTAATAGCTCATTTTCATACAGAAGTCCTTCAATTTGAGGTTCTTCTGCAGCCGATTCCTATGGGGCATCATTTGCTTTGGGTCTCAGAATGGGGAACTCGATTTGTGCTTCTAGGGTTGCACATCTTGCCTGTGCTGCTTCTACTGCTATAACTAACCTGGTTCTTTTTCGTCTTATTGGTGGTGATGCTCGTATTTCATCTTTTGATCTCCTCCTTTCTCTTCGTGGTACTGGAATTTCCAAATTTGCGGCTGATGTGGAAGGGATATCCTTTGTTTCAACATGTTCTTGTTCTTCCTCGATCAGGGTTCCTCCCCATTTAGGGGAAGAATCAATGGTCAACACCTCCGTGTTTTCTTCTGTTATCATAGCTCTAGCATCTTCGGTTTCAACTGTCGCAGCATCTAATGCTGCTCTAGTTTCAGCCTCTGCTGTCAGAGCTGCCATATTATTTAATCTTTCTACAAGATTTTCTTGTGCATTCTCCTCCAATTGTTCTGCTTGGTCTCTTGACTGATCCTCCGATCCAGTCTCATTTCCATCCCCAACTAAATTGGAGGGACTTCGAACCTCTTGTTGCTCTACATCCCCCCCCAACTGTTGATTGGCAGGATCTTCTTGGTTTTGAATAGGCCCCATGAGTACATGTGCTTCTATTTGCTCTTCTATTGGAACACCGGGAAAAAGAGAGGGTTCCTGCATTAGAGAGAATTTGAGGTCAAAAATGGGCCTCAAAAGGACCAAAATGTACTATAAAAATCAACCAATTACATTCTAGTAGATGACATCATCCCCCATGGTTGAGGTGGCATTGCATGAGTTACGAATGCTTATTTGTCACATTTTCTATGGTGGATGAAAATCCATAGTTAACCAAGGTAATGGTACACGTACTTTTAAGTCATAAAGTGAAGTACTCACAATAAAAGTCATTTCACACTTTCTCATAAAATAATATTATAGTTATTTTCAAGTAATGTACTCACAATTCACTTTCTCATAAAATAATATTATTGTCATTTTCAAGTAAAGTACTCATAATTCATAAAAATGTCTTTTCACATTTTTTATAAAATAATATATTGTCATTTTCATGTTTTTTAATTTTAAATTATATATTCACTCAATTGTATTTAATATCATAATGTCAAACTAATATATATATATATAATCTTGTACTTTTAAAATAAATTAAATTCATGAATGATATTTATATGAAAAAAGTATGTTAGTTATGCATATAAATTAAATTCATTTTTGTTTAATTTTATTTACAAGTTCAAGACAAATAATTGTTAAAGGACAATAAATTTTTGGGAACTTACAATGAATCTTAGTCACATCATTTTAGAGTTATTTTATTAATTTTATTTATAGTCAATTTAGAAAAGTAACTCAACCATGGTTATTTATATTGTCATAAAAAGTAGTGTAGGAGGTGAGTTGTCATATATACCTACCCTATAAAACCCCTAACTCAGAATATTTTAATATATCTTATATTTTTGTAGTACATCTCTTAGGAGGCCCATTTTTGACCTCAAATTCTCTGTAATGAATTTGACTTATAAATTGCCCCCAGGTTTGGTTTTATTGAGCTAGGGCCCGTAAAATTATTAATTTAATTAGGCCATGGTGGGTAGGGGAGGAGTTTGGATGCTTGGTTGTTCTGACAAACCCCGCCATATGGTGTAAATCATTGAATAAATAAAATGGAATGTTTAGCAAGGCTCTGTGACGGAGATGAGATAATAAAGGAAATTCAGAGTAATAAACCGTTTGATACCTACCTTCATAGGTGATATACTTCTTGAGGAAAATTGCTACTTGATCCCATGGCTGAGGCAGTGACTGTAACGCTATCCCCCTCCGTGACTGTTGAATGTGCTCCCATTCTCTTAGAAAATCTTGTACTATTGCAGGATTGAGGGTTCTTCGTCCAAACTAGGCTCTGCCCACCTGAGGAAGGCCAGTGACCTCAGCCACTATTGCTTTAGAGACTTCGATACGTAACACCTAGACTTATGAGTGGGTTTCTGTAAGATTTAAGGCAAATTGTAGAGCTGTCTCACGATGAAACCTATTCAGGCGTTGGAAGAATTCAGTCCAGCCCGCAGCTTGAAAAATAGCAAAAACTTCGGCATTTCTTCTGAGTTATCACGTGTTTAGAGGTTCATGTCGAGCTGGGATACCCATGTTTGTTTGCTTTCAGAAGTGTGTTGTAGTCCGACAGATTACAAATCCCGGCAATGGAGGTTAAAGCACAGAGTATGCATGAACAACTTAGAGTGGAGTTGGGTAAATTCGAAAAGTTTCAGAGCATAGGAATGTTTGGAATTTATCCCAAATTAGGAAAAGTTGCGGTTATCAGGTAACATAAATAGTCATTAAGTCGTACGAGTGGATGGTTAACGATATGGAGGTGTATGAATGGGCACAAAAAGGGAGGTATGATTAATATTGTCAGATCCAGTTAATACTTAACCAAGTAGATAATCAGAACCATACCTTCGAAAATATGCGATGGATGGTGACCTTTGGAAAATAGTAGAGCGTGTGAAGTGCAACCATTTAAGTGTAATTATTATTGCAGGTATGCTGTAATGACCTTTTTTGCCGGTGAACCAAAACTATCGTGTCAAATTGGTCAGAAACATTATGAATGCTGGACTATAAATCGGAATTGTCGGCGCCAGGAATCGGAGCCAGATCTGGAAGAGTTGCTAACCACGGTTGCAAAGAATTCTGCCAATAATGGAGGAGTCACAGCTATAGACCATAGATAAATCAAGCAGTTTAGCAGAGTCGTGGCCTTGGATTATAGAAAAATCAGCCAATTGTGGCGGAGTCACAGCTGCCAGAAAAGGTGAAAATGTGCTGCCGAAAAAGGTGAAAATGGACAAAAGTGAAATGGTGTCGCAGCTACCGGAATTGGAAAAAGGCTTTAAGTTGACGGAAGTTGACGGTGTTGCAGCTGCGCGGAACAGAGTAAAGGGCGGGATTTTACGGTGTTGAAGCTGCGCAGAACAGAGTAAAGGCTGAATTTTTACGGTGTTGCAGCTGCATGGAATGGGGTAAAGGCAGAAATTTACGGCGTTGCAGCTACGTGAAAGGGGGTAAAAGGCAATGAGTTTGAAGGTGTTGCAGCTGTGCGAAAGGGGATAAAGGAATGTGTTGCGGTTGCAACAGATTTGTTCAAGGAATTTTTTTCTGATGCAGGAAGTTACAGAAGGACGACCTTGGTCAATAGGCCTGATGATGACCACCGCTCCCTAGGCGCTTCCCTGCACAGTTTATTTAAAAAGAAAAATGGATCAAGTGCAAAAGAAAAAGATAACAATAATAGTAAAAATATCAATTTATTTATGTACAATTTTTTTTTATGTAAGATCGACAACGATTAACTAAGGATTGACAGGGGCAGAAAAAGATTCCTGCCCTTGTTCTAACTGGTAGTCTGGATCAGCTGCAATCTGTGAAGTGAATGCGTCTTTTGAAATGGGCTTATGGTATAGTCGTAGCCTGTGACCATTAGAAAATAATGGTGCACGATTCTCATCAATGGTTACCAGGCGGACTATACCATTATCAACTACTCTGTCTACCAGGTATGGGCCCAACCATCTTGTGCGTAATTTACCCTTGAAGTCCCTTTTGAATCTTGAATCATATAATAATGCCCAGTCTCCATCGCAGAAGACTTTCTTTTTGATGAATCGGCCGTGCCAATTGGATATATGTTGCTGGATTAATACTGTCTGATCCACAACAGCTAAACGGTTCTCGTCAAGTTCATTCAATTGATTCAATCTTCTCTTCTGAGCTTCGGTCACATCTAAGTTTACCTTCATAGCTGTCTTCAAAGTCTTAATTTCAAATTCAATTGGGAAGACAACACTTTTTCCATACACCAAGTCATAAGGAGAGAAACCTGTAGTGTTGCGCCAAGTAGTACGATATTCCCACAATGCTTCCGAAAGTCTATCAGCCCAATCTCTACGATGGCTCTTGACCGTCTTGGTAAGGATGGCTTCAATAACTTTGTTAGTGCTTTCCACCTGGCCATTGGCTTGGGGATGGTATGGTGAAGCTATCTGGTGTTGAATATGGTACTTTCGTAGCAGAGCTTCGAATTGATTCGACACAAACTAAGGTCCTCCATTGGTAACCACTTCCTTGGGTACCCCGAAACAGGTAAAGATTTCACCATACAGGAAATCGATCACAGCCTGGTCATTGGCTTTCACCAGAGCCAAAAATTCTACCTATTTCATCATGTAGTCGGTACAGACCAAGATGTAGGATTTCTTCTTGGAATGAGGGATGATAGGACCAACAAAATCTAAGGCCCATCTATCAAAGGGTTCAACCACCAGTTGTGGTTGAAGAGGCATTTGATCTAATCTGTTGGGTTGGCCCATCCTCTGGTAGCTATCACAAGAGTGGGTATATCCTTTTACATCCCTAAAAAGGGTCGGCCAATAGTATCCCATTATCAGCGCTTTGTGTCCTGTCCTCCTGTCTGCAAAATGCCCCCCATAAGGCTCATCATGACAGGCCTTCAAAATATGGAATATTTCATCTTTTCTTACACATCTTTTGATCTCAAGATCAGGGCCTGTGTAGAAGAGATGACCGTCTATCCAACAATACCTGGCACTTTGTTGAATAATTTTTCTCTTTTCTCTTTTGGACAAATGTGCTGGAAACTTTCCTGCAGCCAAGTAGTTAGCGACATTTGCATACCAAGGGGAGTGAGCTGAAACTGCAAATAAGTGTTCATCTGGAAAAGAGTCCTCAATAGGCAAATTATCATCACTGTTAGTAAAACAAGATAGGAAATCAGCGACAACATTTTCTCTTCCAGGTCTGTCTATAATGGTAATATCAAATTCCTATAATAGTAATAGCCACTTAGTTACCCTGGCATTGGTAACATGTTTGTTCATTAGATATTTGATGGCCGAGTGGTCAGTGTGCACAAATGTAGGATATCTAGTGATATAATGTCGAAATTTGTTAATGGAGTAAACAATGGCTAAGAACTCCTTCTCGGTAACAGTATAATTAGGTTTAGCAAGGGCTAAGTTTTTACTAATATAATAATCTGCATAAGGTGCTTGACCATCCTGCTATCCTAAAACTGCTCCAATGGCAGTATCAGAAGCATCTGAAGAAATGTGAAAAGGCAAGGTCCAATTTGTCCCTCTTAGGATGGGAGCTGTGGACAACTTCTCCTTAAGTTTAACAAATGCCGTCTGGCATGCCTCATTCCAAATAAATTGCACATCCTTCATTAATAGTGAAAACAAAGGAGAGGCAAGTTTGGAAAAGTTTTCTATAAATCTTTAGTAATATCCAGCATGCCCCAAGAAACTTTGCACTTCTTTTTGAGTTATAGAAGTAGGTATTTTTTTATTACCTTGATTTTAAAGGGGTTCACCTGGATGCCATTAGCAGAGAGAAAATGCCCCAACACCACTCCTTCACTCATCATCATATGGCACTTTTCAATACTAAAAGATAGCTAGGTCTGTTCACAGCGAATTAAAACCTTTTCCAAATTTTTCATTGCTTCTTCAAAATATTTGCCATAAGGAGTAAAATCATCCATAAATTTTTTCATACTATCATTAAATAATTCTGAAAAGATGCCAATCATAGCTCTTTGAAATGTGGCAGGTGCATTGCATAAACCAAAGGGAAGCACTTTGTATGCAAAAGTCCCCTAGGGATAGGTGAAGGTAGTTTTATCCTGGTCTTCAGGAGCAATCTGGATTTGATTGTACCCTCTAAACCCATCCAAGAAGGCGAAAAACTTGTTCACGGATAAGGTGTCAAGTACTTGATAGATGAAAGGCAGGGGAAAGTGATCTTTCTGTGTTTCCTTGTTCAGCTCTCTATAGTCCACACAGACTCTCCATTACCATTCTTCTTGGGTACTATTACGAGTGGAGACACCCACTCGTTGTCTGAAATGGGATATATAAATCATGCTTCCAAAGTTTCTGAATTTCTTCCTTCACGATGTCCTTAAGATTGGGGTTCATTCGTCGTTGAGGCTGGCACACAGGCCGAGAGTCACTTTTGATATAAATGTGATGGGTGCAAAGATTAGAGGGGATACCCCTCATGTCTGTGTACTCCCAGGAAAATGCCCCCTTGTGTTTTTTTAAGAGACTGATCAGGCGTTTTTGTTCATCTAGGGAAAGGCTGGGATTAATATTAAGGGTTTTTTCTAGACTCTACGTCGATAGGAACACTTTTCGAATTTTTCAACACTAGAACTATATGAGTGTCACTGACTAATGCCTCTTCTGTGATATTTTCTTGTTCCTCTTCACCTAGATTATTATTCAGGATTTGATAAATTTTCTTATTGACAGAAGTGGGTTCACTGATGAAATTATTAATGGCGTCGTCTTCAGTTTCATATTTAAAAGTTAAGGCCTTCCCTATTGTTAATAATGGCTGAACGCCCTCTTCTTCCTCTGGCTCCATCCATAACGGAGTTTCATCTTCTATGCTCAGTCGAGCTAGAGGATAGAGAGTGAGGTTCTTTATCTCGGTGCCATCTGATATGGTCATAGACCCAGATCGACAGCTGATGCAAGAATCAATTGTAGCTAACCAGGGTCTTCCCAGTATCAATGGGTGTCCTCCTAGCTACGACTTAGGTTGTAAAACCAAGAAGTCAGCAAGGTACTCCCAAGAATCAACTGAGATGACGAGATCATCCAAAATTCCTTCAGGTTTAATAGTGGATCTA
The DNA here is from genome assembly GCA_001517045.1 of Pseudotsuga menziesii. Lineage (NCBI taxonomy): Eukaryota > Viridiplantae > Streptophyta > Pinopsida > Pinales > Pinaceae > Pseudotsuga > Pseudotsuga menziesii. The sequence goes on along the minus strand of LPNX010109293.1, from coordinate 470,645 downwards.
TCTGCCAGTTCTAAAATGGTGGGGGTTGGCCTGATATTAGTGAGCCTAAGTTTTCTTACAGTTTCAATAGTCATAACGTTAATTACTGCTCCTAAGTCTACCAGTACGTTGGGTTTCTGTGTATGCCCAATCTGCACAGTGACAGTGGGATTCCCAGGGTCGTCGTATTTGGTCATGAGGGTTTTCCCCATTATTAATGCAAATAATTTCCCTATGACATGAACAGTGGGAGGATCCTTGGGTTTCTTTCCTGGTTTCCTTGTACACAGATCCCAAACAGTTCTGGCATAGATAGGTACATCTTGAAGGGCCTGAAGGAGGGGAATTTAAACATAAAGATTTTTTAACTCTCCTAAGAGGTTAAAATGAGGTTGTCCCACTACCTTTGGTAACATTAATCTTTCAAGGTATGGTGGTTCCCTAATCAATTGGGTAAGTTGTGGGTTGATAGATGCATCGTTCTGTGTTTTAGCCGTCATATTAGTAGGATGTTCAACATCTTCAATGATGGGGGCCGCTGCATTGGATAAATACTGTGGATTCATCCCTTCTTCATGCACATAGGATGGAACATCCTCAATGATCAAAGGCTCCACTACCTTTCCTGATCATAAGCGGATATCATTGCAGGGTACAGGAGTAAGGGAGTAGGCAGGCATGTTGACAGTCTCAAATTGATGGACTGCTTTATTATTTGGGTTAGGGTTAGGTTGAGCAGGCAGCTGAGGTCGTATCAGCATATTGGGGACAACATTATTCTGGAGTTGCAGTTGCGACTGCTGATAAGGCTAAGGATATTGAGGAGGGTATGGTTGTTGAGAAAACGTTTGATGTGGAATCTATTGAGAGGGTTGATTATGGGGAAACTGGTTCCCTGGATGGAAATTCCTCCATCCAGTAGACCAAGAATTTGTTTGGTTTGGTGGCTGTGGTGGCTGAGCCCAAGGGTTCGAGGAGTTAAAATTTTGCATTGAAGGTTGAGAGGGCTACCATTGAGGATTAGAATAAGATGAAGGGAATTGTGTATTCATATGCTGCATATTATTCCAATTATTCATGTTATTCAAAAATGGAAATGAGTCTGGAGTCATACCTTGATTTCGAGGCTGCCAGGGCTTTTTCTGTGCAATAAAGTAAGCTGGTTCCACCTCTGGAGTTGATTCCTGCAGAACAACCTTCACTTGAGGTAGTGACGGGCATTCTTTTGTGTCATGGTTCAGCTCGTATAGCTGACAGACTTCTACCTTGTCAAGCGGGCACTCTTTCAGAGGGTGGTTCTTTCTACATTTAGGGCAGAATACACCTAGTGTGAGATACTCTACTGCTTGTTTCTGCTTTTTCGTCAGGACATCTATTTTCGAGGAGATGAAGCTCATAATTTCTGTTTTGAAATTTTCTAGGAGATTGCCTGTCTCTGCATGAGTGGCTGCTCCATTAGATGAATTCTAAGTTCTGTCGAAGACATCACGTTCTAATTTGTCCCGTTTGTCCCGTTTGTTATTCTCGGAAGACCCCCTAGAGTACCTTTTGCATAGTTCCACGATCTTTTCAAAGGACTCCTTGGAGATATCCCCCTTTCCTAACAGCGTTAACATGTCTAGGCTATCATCCATAATCCCACGAAGTAGGATTATTTTGAGCACATCTAACCCCATATTAGTCTGTCCAGTTCTCTGCACATTATATACAAGCCTTTTGACAAAATATTCCAGACTTTCATCATCCTTCTATACCATTTTAAACAGTTCTTCTCTCTTATCCTTGGTATTTCAATACTCTTGATATTTCTCTAGGAACACCTGTTTCATCCTATGCCAATTAGTGATAGTTTCGCCTCCCAGGATCATAAACCAGCGTAATGCATTGTCCTTCAGAGTGGTAGGGGAGATCTTCAGCTTCTGTGCGTTGGTGGTGTAGTCATAGCTGTGACATAGGATATTCAATTCGAAAAGAAATTCGTCTGGATCCTCTGCCGCTTTTCCATAAAAGTGAGGCAACACCGATGGCGATATATTTTTCATGGGGGCTATCCCTTCTGGTTTTTGAATTGGGAACTGAAGTGTAGTCACTGTCCCTTCAGGCAGGGAATTACCCTCATGATGATGATTTTCTCCCATTGCCTCTTCCTCTTCGGGATTGCGTTCATATTTTCTTTTGTTTTATCCTCTTTGTTATTCCATTGATCGATGAATTTATGATGGAACTGTGTTCACTCCTCTTCAGTCACAACCTTCTTGTTAATGTGATAGATCAGATCTCGATCATCTGATCCTGCAGTACTAACTTTGTCTTCCTCTACAGGGGTATTCGAGGGTGTTGCAACTCCTCATGTGTTCTCCACTGTAGAGACTGACGCTGCCACTCCAGGGGTGGCAGGGATTCTTCTAATGGGTGTTTCCTGATAGCTAGCCTCGGTAGAAGAATTGGTTCTATTAACCAGGTCATCAATGAATTTTCTTCTCCCCAATGCTAGACTTTGCCCACAGCCTCAACCACCTGCAGTGTTAGTATTCTGTGGGGTTATGGGATTTATAAGATGGTCACGCTGTACCCTTCTTGTATTCATGCAACCCAAGACATGCAAATGAAAAAAAAACTGAAGAAGAATGAATAAAGACAATTACTGGATGCAACTACAATAGTTCCTAATATTTATCTTCCCCGACAACAGCGCCAAAATGTTGGGCACCCTATATGCAAGTTAATTAAAGCTAACATACAGAGTGTTCAATATAAATTTTCAACTCAGGGAAGTCTCTTATTTGAAGGATAATATGCACTATATATGATTTAAACACTAAGTAGCTGACGCTGTAAGTAAATGATCCTACTTTCCTGTTTAGCCACACTCATGCCATAATCCACTTAATCTAATCTACTTTCTCAAGAATGCAATCACAAGTACCTCCTACGATTCTTAATCTAGGATTGAAATATTCAGGAAATAACATCTAGATTACTTTTGCAGAAAGTAAAATCCTTGATTACCAAACCATCTAAAGATCCATCCAACTATCCTGATTTAGTTATTCTAGAAATCCAAAGTACATGAATTGAATTCAGCTACTCTAGAAATTCAAAGTATAGGAATTGAATTCAACTATTCTAGAAATTAAAAGTACAAGAATGAAATTCTGCAATTATAAATGCAAAGGAACAACTGCAAAGATCTAAAGAAAACAGTAATTGAAAGAACTAGGGATGAACATGGCTGTCACAACTATCACACAGTTGCATAAAAGACAGTTAACCTATACAGTTGACTGACACACCACACCACTGCAGTTTTACAGGAGACGCAATTACTGATTATTCAAATGACACACTGTAAATCAATAACTGTTGCAGCTTACCATAAATAAAGGAAATTATCACAAAATCACACAATATAATAAATACAATACCTAATTAACTTAGAAATCCATGTGGGAAGGCGGGCCCAACCTTCACAAAGAGATGCTAGAAGTAACACACGTTAAATCGCCGAGATCTGAAGAATCAAACTCCTTGTATTAAAAAAATTGGCAGATGAACACGCAACCTTACTTATAGTTGATACAATAATTTGGTTAAAAGTTCAACCCCTGGCTCAGAATGGTTCCCCATATTTATGCAATTACAATCATAACCTCTTCCTACTATTATCGGGTAGCCATGAAGATCTCTGATCTTCAGGCTGCCCTAATTACAATAAGCTATTATAGTCATGGCAAGATGAGAGCAGAAGATATAAGGAAGCTGTTATTCAAGCCAGAAATAATGATCATGATTGATTGAGAAGATATTATGTGAATTACAACTACTTTTGAGCAGCGGCGCACTGTTTCCTCCAAATCTGTCGCAGTATGTTGCAGCTACACTTGTATAGCTCACATGGAATAATACACTGGGACCACGTTCTTTGGGCAACAATGGAATGGATGGCGATCAGTTTTAGCAATGAATGTCCATCCCTCCTTTGGCATGTTCGGCCTGCTACACCTGTATTCTCTATATCTTGAAATATCTTTATAAAACCATCATATGTTATCATAATTTAAGATGTATAGCCCCGATTACCACAATCCTAAGCATTAATAAAATAAGACAATGATTAACCATACTTGCATGACTTGAGGGGCCAAGTGAGGGAAAAACATCTGTTGAGCATGCATAATAGAGTAGGATGAGGCAAAAAGAGGTGTATAAGGGTGTTAAAAAAGGGGCCATTTTTGGGGCCAACACTTAGGAGACCAAGTGTCATCTTCATTTTTTCTTTTTCCTTCTTATAACCAAGACTAGTTTTGTCACAAGGAGATATTTGGAAATCCAAGATCTTATCTAGGACAACTGAATTGTCATTGAACTTCAAAAAAACATAATTCTTCTCACATTTATTTCTGAGACCAACCACCTCCATTTCCAACCTTTGGATTGTCTTCTCCTCTTCTTCCAACCGATTCTTCAATATTTCTTCTATTCTCTTGGCTTCCTCCAACTGAGTCTTCAAATCATGATTGACCTCTCTAGTTTCTTCAGGCTCTTCAGAGTCTTCACCAGGCTCTTTCAGTTCTTCTTTTTGGCCGATCAATTCAGTCTTTAGTTGTTCAACTTCAGCATCCTTGTCTTTCATATGATCCCGCAACTCTTTTTCCTTGTGTTTTAGCTTCACAAGCAACACTTTCTTTGTCATGGTCTTCTGCTGATATTCGTTCAAAGAATCCAAGATTTTTTTTTGGAACTTCATGAAGTCACTATGGTTCATATTTACTATGTTCATGAACCAATTGGCTCTGATATCAATATTTAGCAAAGTGAGATGTATCTCTAGTGCAACCTTTGATAACCCTTCATCACCATGCAATAACATTCTCAATTTCATCACACAAGCTATCGTTACAATCACAAGAGTCCATACCTTTACTGGAGTCCTCTTCTTGATTGACCTCTTCTGGGGCATGTCTTATGATTCATAATTTGTCTTTTCTATGTTTGGTCTTGCCTTCTGATACTCGCTTTCCAACTTGAACCAAATGTCTTTGGCTGAAGTGCAATCCTCTACACTTTCCTTCACTAAGATGGGAAGTCCATCCATGAGGAACTTCAAGGCTGTAGTATTGTCCTTTTTTTCTTCCTTCTGTGCAACTGCCTTGCCTTTTTCCTTTGATGGAGCAGGTGGATTGATCACAATCTACCAAATGCCAAAATTCTTGAGATATACCTTCATTTTGATCCTCCAATCGAAATAGTCTATAACATAAAGTACATACATGCCATTGCTTGATGACTCTTTTTTTTCTTCCATTATGTGTAAGGATATCCTTCAAGCTTGTTAGGCTTGTGAGGAATGCTTGCTCTGATACCAATTGTTGGATACAATGGCCACATTGTGGTGGGGGGGGGGGGTTGAATCAGTGTGAGAGTAATTTAAACATTTTTACCAATTAGAGTGTATCAAGCATTACATTATCAAATTACATCATCATATGCATCATCTAAATCAACCATGAGTCATAATAAGAATCATCACATCAAAATAGACATAAGAATATATGCAATTTTGATATTTATTTATGGTAATAAAAGACTACAATTTTGTAGATTACAATAAGTAGCAACTGATGAAAAGAGCACCAACTCCTGTAACATGAACCAACCTGGTTTTCTTAGCTCCAACTAAGAAATGGTTGAGGAGCCCAATCCTCAAGTGCAATATTCTACTTGCATCAATCTCTTCTCATCTACCTCTGTACATCGATCTGTGCTGGTCAACCTATGCTCATCCCTCTCTGTCAATCTGCTCATCAACACCTGTTCATCTACTCATCACTGCTTCTCATCAACACTGATCATAAACACTTGTTCATCTGCTCATAAACCATGTCAAGTATGCACTGCTGGTCATGCCTCTCTGTTCATCATTCTATGTACATGAAAGCTATTCATCAACACTAAAGAGTGTGCATCATTATTAACATGGTATGTGACATCATCATCCCTCATCATATCAAAGGAGTATCATGTCTTCAACCAGTAGTATGCATCATCAACATCAAGTATACATCATAGTGCATAGGAGAGCATTATCACACTATGGTATGCATGTACATCATATTGTATAGAAGTGCATCAACTTTAGAGAGTGTATATCATTATCACATGCATTATCATCATAAACTATATCATATCATATCATATCATAAAGGTATGCAACCTCATCATCATATCCTCCATAATGACTTCAAATATATATACTAATAAAGAGGCTCACATACTAAGGTCAAAGATGAACTCTATCCATGAGAGACATGTGCCATCACAAGAGAAACCCAGAAGCATGAACCATACCTTTTTGAAGATCAAAAGATGAAGAAATAATAGAAAAAACCAAAATAAATTCTAGATTATGTCATCACATAGCCCTTGCAACAATCTTTTTATCGAGCCAAGAGTTTTGTAATTTCGATTCTGTATGAGAAAATTATGCCAGTTTTAGTGAAGATGCACAAAAATTTCTCCTCCCCAAAGTTTCACACTTTTCTCTAAGAGTTGCAAAATACCAAAGAGAGACTTGATTAATGAACAAATGAAAATTTTGATATTCTATTTATATAGGTTGTGGAGGAAATTTAGTACCTCAAACTGGGCCAACATGCAATTCAAAATTACAATAATTAAATTCTCTTTTGTTTGGTCGGTTGACCCAAAAATGTGGGGTACTCTAGCTTCAAAAATTCATATCTCTTCAACTGTAAGGAGTTAGAATATGCTCCATATATCAACTAAAATGGCTTGATGATGAATATCTGCCTATGATGGGTTTATTTGCAAATTCTTGGTATAATACCCTTAAATTATTCAATATGTTCAGGACGTCGAAGACCCCACACATGAGGGTGCCAAAGACCATACCACCAACTATAAGAATTTCAAATTATTCTTCAACATATCAAGGAACGTCCATGGGCTCTACCTCCATATATCACCATCAACAAGCTACCAAGTGTGTGGGTTCAAGACCCAAGACACCACATGCAAGGGTTTCAAGGACTCTTTCAAAGAGATCATATATTATTTAAACAAGATACTTTTCATGGACTTCAAGCCCATCACATAGGACTCCATCACCAAGTGATGAGGGCATCATGACCAAAGAGTCCATCATATAAAAGGCTCCAACAATCATGGGCTTACAAACCACCATATTTATGGATTCCAAGACCTAAATTATTTCCAAATTGTTGTTCAGGAATACACACCCTTATAACCTAGGGTCTGGGGTTACCAACTTACTTCTAAAACTTGCAGACAATTAGCTTTATCTAAGTACATAAAGGAAATAGGAAGAAATATTGGACTCACCCGATTAGCGACGGTTGATCCAAGCTTTATCTTCTTACACTCTGCTTCTCTCCAAAGCTTTTAGGGATGCACCTCCTTCACCTGCAAAGAGAAAATTCTTCAAGTGAAATATTATACATGTATATATAATAGGTTATATAAACAATATATATAGTGCTTAATCAAATATATTCATCAAACCCTAC
>LPNX010109293.1:445906-463092 GCA_001517045.1 Pseudotsuga menziesii | reverse complement strand
ATGTTGGAAGAAGAATTCTCTTTATTAACAATCAGTGAATGAGATAAGTGTACAACCCAACGCCTGAGACAAGGACTCCTCTACAACCAAAGGACTCTGAGTTTTGCTGCTCCAAAACTTCTGAAGATATACCACCAGCATAACTTTGCTCTCCAAAATTGATTGATTAATGCTCTCCCCAAGGCCTCTATTTATACTTTGGGAAATAGAGTAGTTTTGAAGGTTGAGGAGGTTGAGATGGTTGGGGTAGTTGATGATTAAGGCCCAACTAATCTCCATTAATCATGTTTTATATTTTTTTAATGTCGAATGAAGATGTACGCGACTATTAATATCGGTAACCCGCATATGACATGCGAGTCTCGTAAATGAGCCCCGCATATAGATCTGTACGCGGGTTGTAATGGAGATAGTTGTGTACAGTACGCGAATTGTCAACGAGAATAGTCACGTATGTACTCGAGTTTCAATGGAGATAGTCACGTACGCCAATATACACTTAGATAAATTGACAAGCTGGTTGAAGGATAAATGCATCTCATGTCATGCCCATCTATAGTGTTTTGGCAAACTTCAATCCTAAAATGTCCTTTTGTGTACCAACATAAGGAATTGTTGGCACTCAGACGAAGAAGTGCCATTTGGGTTATAACAGATGCCCCATAATGTGTGAGGTCATAGGGAAGCAATGGCCGAAATACATTATAATCATTATCTTTGGAGAACTCATAAGTCCAATGGAGCAGAGGTAGTACCTGAAACAAATACATAATAATGTCATATACAAAGTCATATCTTAGGATGCTATGTTCAATATACTGGAACACTAGCTCCTTTACAATATTTGAGTACATCATATAGTACGGGTACAAGACCACGTATATTACAAAGGTGGATCGAAGCCACAATATACAATAATGATGAATCGTCAAAGATCTGGAAGCTGTGTAAGTAACCACCATTAGAGGAAATTTGGGGTCTAAAATGGGCCTTATAAGAAAACACGCCAACACTAAATTTTGTGAGTTGGAATTCAAGAACCAATAGAATTTCAATAAAATGAGTCAACCATAATGGTTGAATTGACATATTTGTCATAAAAGAAAACTACTTTTTTTGTTCGTATTTTCGACATATCTCCTTGTGTTTTTACTCAAATTTCAAGCAAGAGAGCTCGTTGGATGTGGAATTTAATTCCGCATCCAACGAGTACCCACACTGCATACTTTTGACAGACCCCGAGGCCCAAAAAACAAGAAATACCAGAAAAAACGTGATAATGATGTCATCATCACGTTTTTTTCAGGTATTTCTTGTTTTTTGGGCAGCGGGGTCTGTCAAAAGTATGCAGTGTGGGTACTCGTTGGATGCAGAATTAAATTTTGCATCCAACGAGCTCTCCCACTCAGAATTTGAGGAAAAACACAGGGAGATATGTCGAAAATACGAACACAAAAAGTAGTTTTTTTCATCCTTCCTCCAAAATTAATAACTATTATTTTATTATTTTAACTATTATTTTATTATTTTCCTTAGGAGGCCCATTTTAGACCTCAAATTTCCTCTAATGAACATAATCTTGCGCAACTTAGTCCATGGATGTGAAACTAAGGTCTTCATAAAGAATCCCAAAGAACTAGTACAATCCAAGCCATGTGAATAGATGTTATTGAAGTCGAACATGGAGCGGTTTCAACAGATTGTCAATCAATAGGTGATAATCAACAACTGAAGCAAATGAATTCACCAATAATGAAAGTGAATTCTGAGGTATGATCGTCAAAACTCTAGGTCTTCGTCATTAGGAAATCCTGATGTGGAACCATACTGTGATAAGGAAGGCAATAGATCCTCCAGCGGATCACAAGAGTGACTAGGAACTGTGTAAAGGAAGGGAGACATAAGTAGTAACAGATACGACAATGATGGAATCAGAAAATAGATCAGACACAGGGTTAAGTCCTTGAACAGTGAGCACAACACAGAGATGACCCAAGGCAGCTTTTAACTTTATAGATAGTACAACTAGACTTATCTGTCATGTAGGAGACATGATCATATTCCCTAGGTAGAACTGACAAGAGGAGGAGTAAGAAACTTGAAGTAATAGCTGAACTGAAAAGTGAACATTGAGACATGAGTATCGAAAAAAACGAAGAGTGCTTTGTTCAAGGATGACATGCTGCCACTAACTGAGAACCAAAATAAAACTTCTTCCTTACCTTCCCTGTTAAATTTTAACGAGTCCAAGAAAGTCAACTCGGATCTCTCTTCATTTTTTAACAAGCTTGAAGAGAAGAGGGAATAATGCTTGATAGTGTCACTGATTCGTGGATTTTATGAGCCTGAACTAGTACATGCTCACTCGGTGTTTTCATATTTAGAGAGTATGAAAACTCCAAAGAAGACTCCAAGGGAGTCCTTTTTCATCCAATTTAGTCTCCTGAGGCCGAAAAAGTATAAAACATAGCATAGAAGAAATCTCTTAACTTCCATAGAAGAAAAGGTGAAACTTTTTCGTACTTAGTTAGGGAGGTCCAAAAAATGTTAAATTACTACCTACCCAACGCTCCTTCGAGAGCAACATATAGCTTGAGTTTAACGAGTGTGAAGGAAAGCAAGATCACTCGGAAAGATCCATTTGAGTACGAGAAATGGGGCTTACAACAATAAACTCGATGCTTTGTTCTTGGTGTTTAACGAGCGTGACAAAGACACAAAGTACACTCATAATCTTTTTCATGTTTAGATTCAGAGCACAAAAAAGAGAAAACTAAGCTCATACTGTGAGTTATTTTTCTGTCAGTTTAGTCCCTCAGGTCTGAAAAAGTGATAAACTTGTACCTGAGAATACTTTTCTCAATTACGTAGAAAAGAGAGTGATCCTTTCTCGTATTATTCCACATGGTCCGAGAAAGAGATAACCTACCACCAATGTGGATGCCCATTCATGTATTCTTAACGAGCTTGAACAGAGAAGTTTACTCGACAGTCAAGTCTGTTTTAAGGAGTTAGACCTGGGCCTGAAGAAATTCCATAAGAGCGGGGAGTCCTATAAAGGGATAGCTTGTAAAAAGAGACCAAAATGAGGCTCAATTTGGCGTGAAAAATAGCTAAAAAGATTCCTCTGAACCTAAGACAGCTGCAGCATGAACATCGGAAAACAAAATAGGTTCTAAATGAGGATACTCATGGGAGGAAAGCCCTATCCACGGAAGAACAATGGTAAAGACAAGGAGCTTATGGTTAAAAATACCATAGTCCGTGGTCAAAATGTTAATGCTAGGTTTAAGATGGAGTAGGTATAAATGTAGAATGCATGTGAAACGACAAAAAACCATCCTATATGAGCAAAAACACCTTAAAAACGATGATAAACCTATCACATGGAAGAAAATATATGGTATTAGTTTTAAAAATTATGAACCATAGGGAAAAACCCACTTGAAAAATAAATTTTCTATAAATAGTTCAAAACATAAATAAAAACTCACCAATTGATTTTTTAACCAAAAGAGACAAGTTTTCACCTCTACCTTCGATTGCTCGGTGTGGAGGATTCGGTGGACCGTTCCCAAATCCGCAAGTGTCAGGTAAAACTACACTCCATGCTCTTTCATTTGATCCAAGCAATTGTCAAAAATGAGCCCTAATTTCAGGTTTATAAATGCATTCAAAAAAGCAACGCTGTGTACGCGGGTTGCCTGAAAGACAGTCGCATATAGTACGCAGCTTGCCTTAAAAGACAGTTGTGTACGCTGCGTGAGGTGAAAAAAGAATATGTAGGGTCAAAAATTTCAAATTTTGTATGAATCTGATGGTTGGAAATTGCTTGGTTATTAGATTGAAAGATGGTGCTTGAGTGGAGGGAGTGAGAACATGAAGACATGGACCAAGAAGCTCTTCAAGATGCCCCCACAGTGAATGTTTTACGTCAAAGTGGGTTATTGAAGTTTTTATGTACCTCACCCATGCGGGCCAATGTTTGCCTCTTGGAGTTTTTGATAAATTATTGGGATCATGATTTGGGCATGTTTGACCTTCAAGGTGAGTCTTTGGAGATTACTTCTAAGGATGTCTATTTTGTTGTTGGTTTATTACGATGGGGAGCTCCGATGAGCTTGGAAGGCATTGGGAGAGGCGGTGACCCTCTAAGTGTATTGAACTATATTGATATATACTACGATCCAGGAACGCAAAAGAGGGGTATCTAGCATCCCTATTGTTCACATTCACAACTTTCCTTTACAGGTGTTGGCGAGCACTATAGTGAGGGTTGTAGGGTCATCATCACTTCACCTTGCAACTCGAAACCAGATGAGACTAGCAGTAGACTGTATGCAGGGAGCCTTATATGACTGGTGCTCGGGAGTGATCCCGATTATGAGAAAACAACTCTCTGACTGCAAAAGAGGAAGGAGGAAGAATTTTGGTTATTCCAGCATACTAGTAGCCTTGTTCTTTGAGAGACTGCCAGGATTGAGTCTTGCACTTCCACTACCAGTTCGTTCTCCTCGTCAGCCTAGCTTGAGTAGGTGGGGAGATATTTTCCTTCGCCAGGGAGGTGGTGGCTAAGTCCAGAGTGTCTATGATGACGACTTCTACTTTTGGTGGGAGTGACAGTTGCCAGCCTTGGAGCAGTTTCCATATGCTGGAATGGATTTCCATGGTGATACTGACCTCGTCCTCCCTCCAGGAGGAGCATGGGGAGAGTTAGGTAATTTTTATTTTCAAAATTTCAAAATTTTTATGAATTTTAAATATAGAGATATATACATATGTATCATAGTTCTGATCCTTTTAAAATGTCAAAATGCAGATATTGGACCAGCCCGCCTTGAAGGGAATCCACACATGTATGTGTGTCCTGTCTTGGGAGAAGACCAGGGCTTGATTAGGGTTCTTGAGGGGAAGCTGGCCAGGATTACCTAGAGAGTACCTACCTTATGGATTGAGCACGTCCCAACCATCATGCAGGAGTTAGTGGTTGGTGTACCACCTGTCTGGATACGCCTTTTGAGGCGGGTAGCTAGAGCAGTACTGGTATATATAGATGTTATTGAGTCTGCTGAAGCTGAGGAGGCTAAACAAGCCGAAGTGCAGGGTGACCGAGGGGACCAGGGTGGTCCAAGTGACTACGGTGGTCTAGCTTAGATCTAGGAGCATTTGATGGACTTTGATCCATATTTTGTATATTTTTTGTATATTATACAGTTATGACTGGATCTGAGGATCAGAGGCTCGACTTATCTATATGGACAGATATTCACTTATATATATATTTTTTCGGCTTATTTGCAAATGTTTTTTATGTGTTTGCTGTATACTTTTATGTAAAATGTGTTAAATTCCAATCCAAGATGTAATTAGCATATGCATCAGTTAATGAATTTTGATTCCTTGGAATATGATTGAATGTAATGAACTCAAAATTTCTTTCCAATAACCTAACTTGCATAAACTGACGCAATAGAATAGGGTTCCGCACTTGATAAGCCTGATTGAGCTGGGAAACCACTAGTTGAGAGTCTATTCGGACTTCCAGCTGAGTGACACCACGTGACAAAGCATCCCATAGAAGCTCAACGACAACCCTATATTCAACCACATTATTGGAAGCAGGACCTAAGAAAGCACCTCCTGAGGCAACTAATTGTCCTGAGGGAAAATAAATGACCCATGCAGTTGAAGTTAAATTACAAGTGTGGCAACTGGCGCCATCGACAAAACATACGAACCTCTCGGAAGAAAAAGTGCTAAGACTAAGCATAGTACTTTTTCAGGTAGAGCCAATTTCTAGGCTCAACCAACTTATTCCCATCGAAATCTATCAATTCATATGCACCCTTCTTTAACACTTTCGACACGATATAAGGTCCTAACCACATAGACCTGAACTTTCCTGCCCCTAGGGGTTCTTTGTCTTGGTCCCAGAGCAAAACAAGTTCCCCCTCGGAGAAAATTCGAGGCTTGACCGATTTATCATATTGGTTTTTGACCCTATTTTTATGAGCTTGGTTTGTTGTCAGCGCATCTCTACGCTGTTCATCAAGGTGTTCTAAATGTAATAGACGTTCTTCAAGCTCAGTCGTATCAGGTAACACATGAATAACAATTCTTAAAGACGAGATTTCACATTCAATCGGGGTAGCAATTTCCACTCCATGGACGAGTTGGAAGGGTGAAAACCCTGTAGTAGTTTTTACATTAGTCCGATATGCCCAAAGTGCAGGATATAGCATAATATGCCAATTGGAACGGGCTGCATTAATAGTACGTTTGAGGATAGTCTTCAAAGTTTTATTAACAGCCTCGACTTGACTGTTTGCTTGAGGATAGAAAGAAGATGAATGTTCTTGTCTAAATCCTAGCATAGTGGTCAATTCAGTCATCATGCTATTTTGGAAATGACTGCCATGGTCAGTGACAATCACTTTATGTATACCGAATCATGCAATAATTTGACTGAACATGAAAAAAGCTGCAGTTTCTCTGTTAGATTTAAAGGTGGGCATTGCCTCTGCCCATTTCGTAAAATAGTGCACAACGACAATGATATATTTGTGCCCCCCATCCAAGGCTGGGTTACACGTCACGTAATCAATCCCCCACTTCATGAAGGGGCCCACTGAGATGACGGAAAATAATGGAGCGGGATGTGACCGCATTTTCCTGGTGTAAAACTGACAAGGATGACAATGCTTCACTGCTTCCACACAATCTTTAAAGAATGTGGGCCAAAAATAACTGGCACGTAATATTCTCTGGGCCGTTGCTGACCCAGATAAATGACCCCCACACGCTCCACTATGGGCATCATTTAAGAGAATCTCCGCTTCCTCGTGGGTAAGACATCGACGCAAAACATAATCTATTCCCCTACAGTATAAAGTATCTCCTATGATGAGGTAGTTCTTGGCATGTAGGAATAGTTTACATCGTTCTTACCATGAGAAAACTGCAGGATACTTGAAAGTCTGGAGATAGATAAGTATATCTCCGTACCATGGGTCAAAGGTGGAAACCAAAAAGATGTGCTCATCTGGGAATGAGTCTTCTTCAATAGCTACATCCTCTTCTACTGGAAATTCTGCAATAAGCTCAGCAAAAACTAAGGATTTTTTGGATTTGGCGGATTGAAAATCCAAGTCAAACTCTTGGAGAATGACTATCCATTTGTTGAATTTACCTCCAACTATTCATCGAGACAAAACATATTGAAAATGATTAACATTTGCTACTACTGTTGTAGTCCTTAGGAAGATGTAGTGACATAACCTTTGAACAGCATAAACAGCTGCTAAGGCCAACTTCTTGACGTGGGAGTACCTCAGTTCAGGTCCGGCTAAAGCACAACTAATATAGTAAACGACATGCTCTTGGAGCTTATCGTCCTCCTGGACTAGGACCACCCCTATGGTCGACTCAGATGCGGCCAGATACAATATAAAATCCCTAGAGTAATTTGGTGGACGCAATAATGGTGCCGACAACAAATCTTTTTTCAATGCCTCAAATGCGAGTTGTGCAGTTTCATCCCATACAAATGGGGTGTCTTGTTTTAACATGCACATGAAACCTTTAGTAATATTGGCATAATTTACAATGAAACGTCAAAGAAAATTGGACTTCCCCTGCAGGCTTTGAAGTTACCTGATAGAACGAGGAGGAGACAGATTTACAATGGCCTCAACTTCCAATGGATCCACCTGAATGCCTCTGTTAGAAAAAATGAATCCGGGCAGTCTCCCTGACTCGACACAGAACACACACTTGTGGGGATTCAAGCGAATTTTATAGTATCCGCATCGTTAAAAAATCAAACGCAAGTGATCTGGATGATCGATCCACTTACGAGAATGTGCAGGCAGATCATCAAGGTAAGGTTTGAAAATGGATTTAATATCATGAAAGGAAAAATTCATTGCCCTTTGAAAGGTTGCCCCAACATTTTTCAATTCAAAGGGAATTTTCTTGTACGCGAAGGTACCCCAAGGACAAATGAAAGCTGTTTTATGTTGGTCTTCTGGTTTAATTTGAATTTGATTATATCCGGAGAAACCATCCATAAACGAAAAGACTTCACTTCCTGCGCAAGCATCAATAATTTGATCTATAAATGGCGTGGGATAGTTGTCCTTAGGACAAGTTTTGTTTAAATATCTAAAGTCAGTATAGGCGCGTATGGTCCCTTGATTTTTATCAACAGGAACAGGGTTGGATACCCATTCCATCAAAGCTATGGGATAAATAAAACCGACTTTCAGTAGTTTTTCCACTTCATCCTTCACTGTCGCTGCTTTACGCGGATTAACAGGTCTCAACGTTTTCCGAACAGGTTTAGCATCAGGGTATGTTCGGATCTCGTGCTCGAATATAGATGGATCAATGCCTGGAATCTCCTCATATGACCAGGCAAAAACATCGTGGAATTCCTTAAACAAGGCCGTATAGATCGCAATCTCCTCAGGAGAGCAGTTTGTGTCGATATGTATATTTTCCACAACGTCAGGATTTATAGAGATGTTGATAGGGATGGCAGCAGAAATATTTTCCATATTCCCCTCAACAAAGATTCCTTCCCTTGGTAAGGGATTAACGGGCATATCAAGATCGTCTGCCAGCCTCATATGAAAATCTTGATTCTCTATCTTTCTTAACTTTGGAAGAAAATAGGATCGATGGTGAAGATCTTCACAGATATTATGTCATCCGCACATAGCTTCCAGAATGGCTTCATCAAAAGGTAAAACCATATCTAAACAATCTGTAGAATGCAAAGAGTTTTCTGCCCAAGCAGGCAGATAGACTTCTTCTAGTTCCTCTGAGACTGTGAGGGAGACCGGAATGGGATCAACAGTGGTATTGGTGATAGCTTGATAAGCCAATTTTGCTGCCGATAAGGGCACTTTAGGTTTAAGGTGGGAAGGGAGAACCCAAGGATCAGTCCTATCAACAACCGTGGATATGGACTTCCCCACACTAGTAGAACCTATATAATTAATAGGAGCTAGAAGATCAAATGTGCCCATCAATGATGCGTACATTCCAGCCCCTAAGCTCTCTGAAGCAGGTTTGACCTGATCAACCAATGGCACAATGGAATCATTAGATTCCATGTGGTATTTTCAAGTAAAATTGAGTTGGTCAACAATAACCATCTTCCCTTTGTGTGGAAACACTACCGCCCGAAAGACAGCCGATGCAATAGCAGACATGGCATAAGTCCAGCTTCTTCCCAAGAGGAAATTATAGTCCAAAGGTACATCAATCACCTCCACCTAAACAGACACTGCTTTCCTTGCCAGCTTAATTTCAAAAGCCGGTAGGATACCATGCGGACGGAATGGCCTTCCATCGAAAGCAGTAAGCAGGGTGTTTGACGGGACCAGCTCTGGGGATCCAAGAGCTTTCCAACACGACAAGGACATAACACATGTAGAAGCACCCTCGTCGACAACTACCCTTCCAATGGTCTTTCCACCATGGATGACATCTATTGACAAGGCTACATGATATCATAGGTGAATTTTGACATCAGACAAATTAAATTTCACCATGAGACTCGATGAGTTCATACTGCCTAAGGCTGCTAAGAGTGCATCTTGTTGGGCAGCAAAACTCTGTAACACCTCTAAAGCTGACATTGCACAAGGTGTCTGGGCTAAGTCTTCAACTACGGAGTAGTTTCCTGTAGCCCTAGCATTAGGATTATGCAAAGTCTTCTTAAAGACACCTTTCGGTATCTTGGGCATAATTTCAGCAGGTTTCTCGATCGTGAGAGGGTTAGAAGTTTCACCTATAGACTTACCCTTCTTCGAGGTCTATTTTTCATAGTTCTTATTCCTGGTCTGTAGTAAAGTTTGATATTGAACCATGTTGATATAATTGGGGTCAGGGGCATTTGGAGTGCCCCCTGCTACATTCGAAGCTGAAGAAAAATTCTATTCTTGGGGAAAAGGATCCTTAAGGACATCCGGTTGTTGAGATTTTAACAGCTTCTGAGCTTGTTCCATAAGGGGACAAAGATGAGTGAGGTGATCTTCATGGCACAACTTACATGGGAATTTCACCTTCTTCTTTTATTTCTTTCCCCCATCAGCATTATTTGCGGGTTTTTGCTTGTTTTGATTTCCCTCCCCTTTCTTTCCTCTCTTCTTTTTCCCACCGGGCTGCTGATTGCCCTTCTAAGAGGTTTGTGCAAAAACATTTGCATTTTGGGGTGAGGGGGAATCCTTTGCTGCCTCCACCGTAGAATGTTTGACGGACAGCTGATGGAGCTGTTTGGCCAAAGATTCTACAATGAGAGAATTTACAGAACCAACCACACCATCGGCATGGGGTCCAGGCTTAGGTTTCTCTGCATTGTGTGTTGGCCTCGGTGCCTCAGGGATAATCTCATATAAGATCCCAGACTGAGAATATATCGGATCTAGTTGTTGGGCCCTGAGGATAGCTTCTTCCTCATTCGTCACTCCTGAAGTAGACACGTCCTTAGATATATAAGGCAATAGGGATTTAAGGAACCATTCTAGTAAGAACTCAGGAGGAATAATGGATTTAATAAGGCTCTTCTGCCTCCTCCACTCTTGGATGTGATCTGAGATATGGGTGGCCTTGTTCTGCCAGAAGGTAGACAACAAGTCTGTTTCGAAATCATATCGGACATGAGGCTGGAAGTGACTAAGGAATGCGTTATCCAAGTCCCAAAAACTGCTAAACGCAACAGAAGACAACTCAATGTACCATTTTGCTACAGTACTCGTCAATGTTCTTTGGAACAGCCTCAACCAAATTGAATCCTCGTTCAGTGAGTTGGAAGAGCACCATAAATGAAAAGTGGTGGCATGAGCCCCAAGATATTCACCAACTTTTCCTTCGAATTTTGGGATGTCCGAGGGCAACTTGGTAAGGACAGGTGGCCAGGAGGGATCATGCATCACCGGGTCATTCATCAGTTTAGACAAATCTGGAAAGTTTAATGTTGCCAGGAAAGGAATCTTAGGTCTAACTGGAGCACTAAAAATACCAGTTTGGGGATTAGAGGGACCTGCCCCCGTGTTCCCATATGTGAAGGTGGGGTTGTCCCCTGCTGCTGGTTGTGAATTTGATGGGTTGCTTTGAAAAGGGTTCCATCCATAAGCCACATGATTGTTTGTGTAAGGTGCAGTATAAGAGGTTCTGGCTGCCCCAGTCGAAACTGGGGTTTGAAATACAGGAGTAGGTATCCCTCCGCTAAAAAGCGAAAAGGGAGAGCTCGTGAACGGAGCAGAAAATAGAGTTTGGAAACCTTGACAATAAGGGTTAGTGTTTCCAAACTGCACCCCTACATAGGAGGGTGATGGGCCTACGTATGGAGTGGATGGGGGAATGTGCCCCCCATTCCAAGGAAATCCTTGGACAAAAGCCGAGGATCCTATAGGACCACTCTGGGTAGTGTGTGTGAAGGAGGTTGGAACTGTAGGTACACTAGGAATCCTAGTGACCATACCACCAGAAGCACCTACTAGGCTTGTGGGAGCCGGTGGTTGAACCACTCGGCTCGTTGGAGTTAAGGGCATAGTAGGTATGCTTTTTCTAGGGGTACTTACCGGGAGAGGTAGCACCCCTTCAGCGGGAACGGATGGGGTGAAGGTAAAAGAACTTTCTCATGTAGTAGACATTATCCTGCCCACAAGGACACCAATCACGAGTGGATCAAAAGGACGAACCTGGACGATCACATGACCATTTAAGTCAGTTAGAGGTGTATTAAAATTCCTTGCAAATTCGTCAGCCTGCAAGTCTTCTATCTCAACTGTGTTTAAATTAAGATGGTTTTCCCTAAGTTCTAGTTCACTCGGAACTTCATTGACTCCTATTGGTTCAAAACAACTGTCTATGTCCAATATCCTCCTTTGAGGGGGAGGTGGAGGTTCCAATGTGATAAGCGGAGGAAGGTTTTGCAACCTTCGTGACCTTCTGATAGATTGGTCCTCCATGATTGTAATTTTGACTTTTCAAACCCTAAGGTTGACTAAACACAGACAAACCACAGAGAAATCACTACGAAAATTCCTAAAGTCTCAACAGTCAGAAAGGGTAAAAGATATGATTTCCTGAAGAAAGTTGAAAGACAGTTTCTTGGTGTCCTTGAAGAGGTTCTTAGGCACAAGCGGAGGAATCACTCACCGCCCTCCTACACTTTCAACAAGGGTTACCTTCCAAGCCCGTCCAAGGTGAACCAAAAATAGCCTTTCAGTTTACCTGTGTATGAACCCTAGATGTCAAGAGACTAGAGGCTACCTTAACTATACCAATAGTCTGGGGGGATAGTCGCAAGCCTGATTTGTACGCATGGATAGGGTAGCTGAGCCCGAAACTCTATCTAGGACAGAATTTCCAGATGTGTAAAAAACTTGGTTTACATTTCGACAAGGAATCAGAGGGTTATCTCCTCAGTCCAATGCCTCCACGCGGCCTCGTTCTTGACTCCCGTTTGAGAGGAGCTTCCCAGATACTATTGATAAAGAGAAGGATTTACCTATCGATTGGCCCACTATGTTTGAATTTAAATACTTATGGGGAATTTACACTTCCTATCCCACAAGTCTAGCCTAATATAGTAGGTGTATGGCCCTATAAAACAAAAATTACTAATAAATTTTAATTATAGCGTTTATTTTAAGGGCTATTTTTTACTCAGAAGGCAAGTGGAGTGAAAGACTATGATGTTATTGACTCGATAAGAAATGCAAAAACAACAGGTTTATAATTCCAAAGCAAATTATCACTACTTTAAAACAAGCTTCTCTTTTCTTTTTTTGGTAAATATAAACTGATGAAAATGCAACTAATAAAGAGAAAACTAAGACTATATTTTTGTAATTTTTGAGATTTTATTTAAAAACTGAAAATAAAACTACCATATGCAATTCAAATGCAAAAGTTTCTAATGTTTTCTTTTCACTTTTCAAATTCCTCAAAGACTACTAATGCACCTAAATGCAAAATTCTTGAGTATGCTTGGATAATCTAACTATATAAAGTGAGCAAAATGAAGTAAAACAGATTTATAAAAACCAAAAATAAACCACCTAAGGAAGACTTGGAACACACCCAGTTGGGAAGATACAATGAATAGAAATCACTGAAATCAATCAAAGGAAAGTGACAAACCAATACTATTCATAAATAGAATGGTATATACGGTATCTAGAACCCTGATCAGTGATTTAGACAACCAGCCGCTTGGACCTATTATCCAACAGGAAAATCCACTTCAAAATGCTAAAAGAAAGACAATCCAACCAATAAGAACCCAAGGCCTTAACAAAAAGCACGAAGTATGGTTAACAGGGAAATCAAACCTACAGTGCAATGCTAGTATTGAAGACCACTAAACAAGACAAAATCCACAAAACGACAGGGACAAGCAACCCAACCCTAAAAATTTTTGTTGCTCAGGCTTGTACGCGACTATGTACAAGAGCAACCCACGTACTGTACGCGACTGTGCAATAGCACAACCCGCGTACACAGACCTCTGTACGCGACTATGTACAAGAGCAACCCGCGTACTATACGGGACTGTGCAATAGCGCAACCCGCATACACAGACCTCTGTACGCGACTATGTAGCACAACAACCCGCGTACAGGAGTTAATTTTTTCAAAAAAAGAAAAAATATAAAGGACTTCAAAGCACCACTACAAGTCTGAACCAAGACAAAACACCACACATTAAATCAAAGAAAAGACTGGGCAAGGATCTACAGAGTTAACCCACAATTGTATGGGCTCCCCAGTGGAGTCGCTATTTCTGTTGTTCAGGAATAAACACCCTTATAACCTAGGGTCTGGGGTTACCAACTTAATTATAAAACTTGCAGACAATTAGCTTTAGCTAAGTACAGAAAGGAAATAGGAATAAATATTGGACTCACTCGATTACCAAAGGTTGATACAAGCTTTATCTTCTTCCGCTCCGCTTCTCTCCAAAGCTTTCAGGGATGCACCTCCTTCACCTGCAAAGAGGAAATTCTCCAAGTACAATCTTATACATGTATATATAATAGGTTAGATAAACAATATATATAGTGCTAAATCAAATATATTCATCAAACCCTAATACATGAAAGAGACTCAACACAATGTTGGAAGAAGAATTCTCTTTATTAACAATCAGTGAATGAGATAAGTGTACAACCCAACACCTGAGACAAGGAATCATCTGCAACCAAAGGACTCTGATTTCTGCTGCTCGAAAACTTCTGAAGATATACCACCAGCATAACTTTGCTCTCCAAAATTGATTGATTAATTCCCTCCCCAAGGCCTCTATTTATACTTTGGGAAATAGAGTAGTTTCGAAGGTTGAGATGTTTGGGGTAATTGATGATTAAGGCCCAACTAATCTCCATTAATTGTGTTTTATATTTTTTAATGTCGAATGGAGATGTACGCGACTATTAAAATAGGCAACCTGCATATGACATGCGAGTCTCTTAAAGGAAACCCACGTATAGATCTATACGCAGGTTGTAATGGAGATAGTCGCGTACAGTACGCGAGTTGTCAATGAGAATAGTTGCGTATGTACACGAGCTTCAATCGAGATAGTTACGTACGCCAATATACACTTAGAAAAATAAAATGGCAAGCTGGTTGAAGGATAAATGCATCTCATGTCATGCCCATCTATAGTGTTTTGGCAAACTTCAATCCTAAAATGTCCTTTTGTGTACCAACATAAGGAATTGTCGGCACTCGGACGGAGAAGTGCCATTTCGATTGATAACACAAATGCACCATCAATGATCATATAGTGTCCAAGGGCCATCATGCCACCATTTATGTGGGTGCCAAACCTTCTCATGTATAATTACCATTTCCAAGGGTTCCATGACCCCAACAAGGGATACACTAGCATAAATATTTTCGTCAAGGGTTCCAAGTATTCATCAAGTCATTAATGACCACATCATCACCTTTAAGGGGATAAGGACCATTAAGCCATCAAATGTGGGTCCAAGGTCTTCTTAAGGGCTTCTTCATCAAGAAAGGAGATTCACAGGATTCTTCAACCACCTCAACTACACCAGGATATCTCCAAGGGTTTAGATCCATCATGACATCACCTCTGGGGTCACTAAACCTTCTCCTGGGGTACCATGACACCATCAGAGCATGAAAGACCACATAATGGGTCATTAATGCTTCTCCAACCCATCTAGGGCTTTACCATCATCCACAAATGCTTCAACACCATCTCCAGGGTCTTCATCACCATCAACAGGATCTTCATCATCTTCAACAAGGTGGTGGCTCCAAGATCCAACCTTGTGGGTACATGGACCTTGTCAACTGGGTACAAGGTGCTTCAAGGAACAAACCCACTCTATAAGGGGTCCAAGGCACTGCAAGTGGGACTTGGTGGAATTAATGACAACCTGTGGGGCCATTGCAAGTCCATGTTGGCATCAATGAAAATTTCATTAGCAGTTATATCCAAATGAAAAAAAAATCACATATCCATGTTCATTGGGTGGGTAGCATTAGCCCCAAACTACTAAGCTCAATACTTATTAAAAACAAATAAGTGAACATTATATCGAGGAGGGTATTGTTACTCGTAATATGGTTAGGTGGCCAAACATATTAGGGAACTAAACAAACATATCTTTGTAGATTTAAACAGTCTATTCGTGGCTCTTAGGGGGACCCTTATCCCATGAACACGTGATCTCATACATCAATTTGGTGTTTGTCTAGGTTTTGGCCTTAAATTAGATCATTATTATATTTATAAAAAAAACAAAGAAAACCTTGTTATCACTTTTTTATAATATATATTTCTCCTTCACACTAGTTTAGTATGGGAAAGGTAAATACCAATTTAATAACAATAAAATCATTGCAAATAACATGATTCGAAGGTAACATAGAAACAGACGATTAAAATGTCCCCTTTGGGGAGGAGAGATAAGGGGGAAGAACTAATTTCCTATTTATAACAACTTCCCCTTTTTATTTTATTCTCAATTCAAGCTTGACGGGAATGATAGTTGAAGACTATCAATTCATCAATCTTTAAATTGAGGAGTATAACCCAGGACTAATGACGGTTGAATAAACATGATAGAAGTTGAAAGCCCTAGAGAAAAAGGACAAACTTTTTAGGTTATGACATGCATTTTAATGATAGTAGTGCGAATGGAGAGGCATGCAATGGTGAATTGGAGACAGTGTACACAATATGCTTGGTAAGAATGATTGGTTTGATGACCACGAGTGATAAACTAGACAGAGAGATAAATGGAGTTGTGTTAGCCAAATCCCATATCATCCTCCAACCACAAGGAAAAGGGTAACTGATTCCCTTCTGACCAATTTTGACCCCTAATCCTTATGAATGCTCAATATTTTTTATAATTTTTTAATGAAAATGTTCATTACATTACATATTGAATGTATTCATTGATGTAACAAATGTCATTGAAAAATGCATTGATTTTAATTCTTTTGTTATATTATAGTAATTGTCTTAAACATATGGATCTTTGAGGAGGCACTAGCTTTGTTATGATTCACCTTTTCTGAATTTTCTCATGATATTTTGGTGAGATTGAGTGCCTTGACCAAATTTCACTAACTCATTGATGATAAAGTCAGGTTACAACCTTTATTGTTGGGATATGGCCTGCATGCCCTAGATTGGCTACTTTAAGGCTAGTAGGGGGAAAATGGTTGCCTTACCTCTTGATTTCACTCTCAGAGGATTTTCTACTGAAGTGCATCCAAATGACAACAATGGTGTCACCATAGGTTCCTCACATGTTTGTCCCAAGTGTTTACCACAAGGAATTGAGATTTTCATTGATAAAATTGCTATTGAAATTCATGATAATGAATATGTTTTTGGTTTGTGTTTAAATTTATGCGCTTAAGAATTTTATTGCAAATTCATAAATTGCACTTCACACTAGAGGTGTTTTAGATCTAGTACCTAAGAACTTATGCCTTAGGGTTGATATGAAAGATTAGTTTACTATAGAAAACAATAAAAAATATTTCATCACACTTCAACATAACACACTTGACAACCCAAGAGACAAGATACCAATAATACACTAACGGTTTCAATTGTTAGGTAATACTTTTCCCAGCATATACTAGACTGAAAATCACTTTAATACAACATAATT
>LPNX010109293.1:379163-445820 GCA_001517045.1 Pseudotsuga menziesii | reverse complement strand
TATATATATATATATATATATATATATATATATATATATTAAATCAACATGAACAATAAGTGCTTCAAACTACCCCATCAAAAGACAATTAAATATGAAAATCAAATATAAAATTACACAAGTATTCAACGACTAAAAACTTTATCGAGTTGCTACAGTATTCTAGCTCTCCAAAACTCTAGCAAGGGAAACCATAAAAACCCTAGCCACCAACAAAGATTTCAAACAAGTAAACATCAACATTGATAATTCCTTCTTGGATTCAACAACAAACTTGCATCATACAAGCTCTCAACACTAGTATGATTGTCTTCATTACTATGGCCATGTTGTATCACACAAGTACATGGAAAGAAAACTCTGGTGGTAGCTTCCAAATCTACATGTCTATCCTAGGGTTTGAATCATCAAACTACAGGTCTTCCATTCTTGAATCATCACTAGAACTAAGACCTCCATGGGTAATCAAGAATGCAAGAACTCCATGGTCTTTCCCTAGACTTACATTTCAAAAGAACAAGGCTTCCAAATAATGCAAGGTGTTAGGTCCATTCTCCATGTCCTACTAGGGTAGAAACCCTAGTGATCCAATAAGAGCGTCATAAAAACCATCATCATCTTCAATATCATGTTCTTCTCCAAGGATTACATGTATAACACAAACCCTAGTCATCATAAGAGCAAATCCAAGCATCACATAAGAGTAATCTCTTCAATAACATTCAAGAAGTCTATCTCACCCTATCTTCTCCTAGGGTTTCCTCATGAATCTTAGCATCTATCTCCCAGGGTTTCCTCATAAGAAAGTATACAAAAGAGTACAATTAAAATAATGAATATAATAGCTCTTTTCCCTTGTATATACAACTTAGTGAGGGCTGTTGACATACAATTAGGAAAATTTTCCATACACGTAATAAATAAGACAATACCACATGGAGCACTCTACAACACATGGATGCATGTGTTAAACTAGGGTTTATCAAACCCATAAAGTGAAACACCCTCCAAGCATGATCCTTTTGGGATAAATGGTTCTCCTCCAAGATGGTGTGCTCTACAACAATATATTAGTCTAACACTTCATCTTCCACAAAAATGTTCTATTAGAAACATGATCATAGAGTAATGAGATAAAAATCATTGCAGAAATAAACAAAAAAGAGTACAATACAAGAGAGACACCAATATACACGGTTCACCCGATATAGGCTATGTCCATGAAGAAACTACCAATCTTTCTTTTATTTTGTCGAACAAAATGAAGGGATAAAACCTACAACACATCCACTGCAACCTCATATTCACTCTCTTCATAGTCTCTCACACACACTACATAGATGTAATACAATGCCCTCTTAAAAGAGGGTTTCCTTCTAGTGAAAAAGCACCAACATAACTTTACTGTTCGATTTGTGACCTAATGATCAATGATTTAGATTGGCTATGAAATTGCAATATTTTACAAGGATTTTTTTCCCAAAAATTTCTTTGGGGGTGTTTTCCATGAACCTCTTCTAGGGGGTGGCTCGAAAAGGTTGTTGCCATCCCCCTGGATCCCTTGACGACAATAATGGGTGTGAAATCCCCCCCCACATCCGCCCTTCAGGAACTGGGATCCAAACACGACTGAAACAATACCTCTAAATCATGAAGATAATTGGGATCCATAACCAACATTTATTGTCTAAGTAACATGATGCAATATTCTCCCATAATCATGTGCCACATTCCCTCCATGTACCAAATATCATTTCCATGTGTACCAGTGTGGTGACTACTCTCCAATGATCCTCCTTAACATATGTGTTTGGGTGACCAACCTACAAGCAGTATGTTGATTCGAAGTGTCCTAAAATCAAATATCCATCCTCCATGGTATATATCACATGGTCCTAATATCCTAAGGATAAGTGTTCTCGTCCAAGTGCCTAACACTCCTAGGTAGGTTCCTCTCCCAACTGTCCAACTGACTCCTTCAATGTGTGCATCCAACAGGTTAGTAAACAAGTTGATCATGGCTACAACCTCTAAGGTAAGGGTTCCATTCCAACACCAATGAAGGTTAAGAATCCACTCAAATTGAGCCATCCATATGTTCATGAATCATTTCCAAGGGGCCATAAGACATATCACTTACCTATCAAGGTGAAAAAACTTTTGGAGTAACCCCCAAAGTTTACACTTCCTCTATAAGAAAAGTGTTTTCTATTACAACCATCAACTTTCTCCAAATTCGCAACCTAAAATTCCAATGCCTCCACAAAGTTGAAAATATTCTCTTCCATCATGATAGAACATCATACCCACTCTGCAAGAACCACGCCCACATTTATACTTATGCATGTTGATGTTTTGAGCAATAATGGAGATTCTTGAACTTCAAAACTTTCATCAATGATATGCTGAGGACCTGTAACAATTAACAAATCAATCACACACAATAATTCATCCATAATGCAAGATGTACCTTGAGGAAAATACTCATAATAGAGAGGATGAAAAACCCCAACAATTATTCATAGTATAATAGATATATTGCAGAGAATGACTTTTAAAACATAAGTAGATTGCTCGATAAGAGAGAATATGTAGCAATAGAGAAGAGAGCGTCGGTTGGTCAGTTGAATGATGTTTGTCATTGAGGTAAAAATATATTTATATAAACATGTTGCTTAAAGATAAGCTATTGGACAAAGTGGTGCTGGCATATATAAACTCTGTTTTGTCGCTGCTAATTCATTTAAATATTGGGTGCTAGCATGTTCTGCTAATTCATTTAAATATTGGCTGCTAGCATGTTATTGGGGTTGTTAAGTATCAACGGAGCTATCAAATGCATTCCAAAGTTTAAGCCATCAAATCATGAGTCCAACGTTGTCCTCAAATGCATGAGTGTGTTAAGCCATCAATTAATTTAAGATTATTAAAAAAAAACTCTGTTGAGTAACACTACTGGAACGCTGTCCAATTGGCATCTCATCTTTGAACCCATAATTGATTAACACTGCCAGAACACTGTCTAATTGGCATCTCATCTTCAAACCTAGAATTGGTTAACGCTTCCCAAAAATGATTAGTTCTAACTTTCAGTTAAGGTTTTAATGTATTGGCCAAAACGTTTTTGATTCTCTGTCTTGAATCA
Source organism: Pseudotsuga menziesii (assembly GCA_001517045.1). Lineage (NCBI taxonomy): Eukaryota > Viridiplantae > Streptophyta > Pinopsida > Pinales > Pinaceae > Pseudotsuga > Pseudotsuga menziesii. Next base: position 442,675 of record LPNX010109293.1, on the reverse strand, counting down.
ATTAAGATAACCATATCTAACTGTTTATTGTATGCGTTGTAAGATAAAAGGGGTTGTATGTGTGAGTATAAGATTGAAGAAAAAATAATGAATACTCTATCATGAATGAAAGGAAACACTGAATGGTGAAGTTTCTCAGAAATGGAGAAAACGTAGAGCAGTGAATTATCTTTGCAGTGAATAAAATTCTGAATGGTGAAGTTTCTCAGCAATGGAGTAGACACATATCAGTGAAATGTATTAGCAATGAAGAAAAAAACAGAGCACTGAAGAACACTATAAAGTCTTGGAAATAAATGAAGTATAGAAGAGGTTGATTGTGTTAATTAAAGAAACATTAGTATGCATTGGATTTTATTGATATATTAACATATATTATGATGAGCCAAATGATAAAATTCTCTCTAACAATTTGTGTTGTATAAGTTGAGTACATGTTCTGCACAGAAGAAACATTGCTAGTTCTATAAATTAAATCAATTTCTTGTGTATTCATGTATGTAATACCCCAGTTTTGACCCCTTGGTATTTTATTGTACATAATGTAAATATTGTATTGAGATCATGGCATGGAGCTCAAGGCCAAGGCCCTGCCATTGATGAATGTTTTGTGGATAGGTGATCAAGGCTGATACCTATGGTGATAGTGCTAATTCAAGCACAGTAGATATATTTTGATATATCATGTAAATGTACAAATTAATATAAAACCACATCTAGCTGTGGGACTCCAAACGTTAAAGAGATGGGGGCATGATTTAACAAGGAATAGAAGGGGATATCCAAACCCTTGAGACAACGGGGAAAAGTCAAATGTCGAAGGGTAAACCCATAAAACTGTCAACTACCCATTTTGTCTTTTGTGCCCAGTCATCCAAAAGTGGTTGAGTTAGTTAATGCATGGGGATGGGAAGAGTATGGGAGTGAAATTCGAATTGGGAAGCCACCCTTTTTTGGGAAAACGTGTTTTGAATTCTTGGGAAAGTAAATAATTGGAAATGCTTGCCCATCCTATTGTTCATCCATCCATTTTTCTCTCTCACACATTTTGGAAGCTCTTGTGCATTTTCCTTCACGTCTGGGCTGTTTTTTCCATTTTCCCATGGATGGAAATTCGTTTTTGTCTAGTTGAGTGAATGTGTAGCAAGGATTCACGATTTGGGGGTTTATAGAAGTGTTTTTGTCTTCCCACACAGCTGGAGCTTGCTGTGCATTTACCTCCACATTTTTATGTCATTTCCTCATTTTCCCATACCCAAGATTTCATTTTTGGTGTTGTGCAGTGAATGGGAAAAGGAGACCCATATTTTGGGTGTGTATGGAGGTCGTTTTAGCCCCTACAATACCCAAAAACGTTTTGTGAAATCATATTTCTCTCAAAGGGTTTTCCCCCCATTTTACCATTATGTTTTTGGTTGCAAACTCATTTTTGTAAAGATCAATGGCTCGGAAGGTAGATCCACAATTTGGGTGTGAATAGAGGTCGGTTTTCCCCCTATGAAGCCACTGAAAATTTCCTGAAACGATTTGATCACTTCGGTCATTTTCCCCCATTTTCCATTTTCGATTTTGGTTCCCAGGACGTTTTTGTCCATACCCAGAACTTGTATTTTGCTGTGCAGTGCATCCTTGTGTTGGCTTGGTTGAGTAAGTCCAAGGAACCCATCTGCTAGTGGGATGATTGTGTTTGGGTGTGATTATTGGCTTGACTGTGGGTGTATGGTCTTGTTGTGTGTAAGTATGTGTTCCCTAGTTTCTTGTGGAAATCATGCCCAGATCGGGGGTGGCAGTGACGCTGAGAGATTAATGAGCACACTGGCCTATGGTTGGGTGGAACGTTGCAACAACATAGCTAGTTGCAGGGAAGCTTCTTGTCAAGATACGTATTCTTGTGATTTATGAATTAATATCTGCAACTGTATGTGCTTGTTTAATGAATTATGATGAACATGATGAACGATTTGATGAATGTATTTGCTTCCGCTGTAGATTACATTGCATTATGAATCTATGAATATTTTATGTTCAATGCATTTCTTTTATTATGTTCATGGGGATTAGATCCCCTCTTAAATGATAGCAGCAGTGCCGTGGTCACGTCCTCTCGGACGGGAGGGGACGTGACAATGTAACTGTAGATTGATCTAGTAAAACAAAAAGCAGAGATCTAAAAATGTTACTGAGATCAATTAGATACTGGATGCAAATGAATTGAAAGAATTCATATCATTAGTTACAAGCTTTAAAGCGAGCTTTGTATGCATTAATTACTGCATAAATGAAGAAAGTTTGAGACAGATTGTTGGTTTGACAAAGAATAGTTGTTTTTGATAGAGTTGTTTTGACAGAGATAGGTTATTTTTGACAGAGATGTTTTGATAGAGATGGTATTGACAGAAATTGTTTTGACAGAGAAGTTGTGACATAATGTGTTCCTGTTAAAGTTTATATTTGATACAGATTGGGCCTGAAAAGGTAACAATTTTAGTTTGAAAATATATGAAATAGGTTGGTGCTTCAGCCACAGGGAGGAAGGGTGGAGCTAGGAAGACTATAAGTCTTCAATACAAATTTTTGTACAAAGAAGGCGTAGAAGCTTCTTTTCAGTATATTTTGAAGAAACAGAGGTAGCGCCCTCATTTGATTTATTCACTCAAATAAAATTGATGTATAAAGAAGTTGGTTCTTGCCCTACATCTAAAGAAAGAGGTTTTTCCCTTTATGGGTTTCCTCACGAAAAATTCTGTGTCTTAGTGTTTATGGATTGATTTTCTTTTGTATTAATTTTAAAAGTGTTAAGAAATAATTTTTGGTAGCTAACTGATTCACTCCCCCACCCCCCCCTCTTAGTTATCTTGTCTTGTCCAACAAGTGGTATCAGATCCGGTTGCTTCAGAGTCAGTTTAGCCACTGGAAGTCTTTGATTGTTTATGATGGATACTAAATATGAGTTTAATAAACATGGATTATCTTTATTTGACGGGCATAATTATGCATTTTGGAGTGTTAGGATGAAGTTGTTTTTGCATTCTCAAGGAGTTGATGTTTGGAAAGTTGTGTTAAATGAGTACAAAAATCCAGCCACTATTCCAACAGATGCCATAGGTAAAGAAGTCTATGAGAGTAGTTCTAAAGCAATGTATGCAATTTTTGGAGGCTTGGAAGGTTCTGAATTTGTTAAGGTAATGCTCTGTGAGTCAACAAAAGAATTATAGGACAAACATAAAAATATTCATGAAGGAGATTCTAAGGTAAAGATTTCTAAACTACAATATTATAGGAGTCAATTTGAGAACTTAAAGATGGAGGAAAATGAAGATATAACAACCTATTTCTTACGCATTGATGAAGTAGTTAATACCATGAGAGGTTTAGGTGAAAAGATTAAAGATATCAATATTGTGCAAAAGGTACTTAGATCTTTACCTATAATATTTAACTCAAAAGTATCTTCTTTAGAAGAAAGAACTGATCTTGATACTTTATAAATGGATGAATTACATGGAATACTAACAACGTATGAAACGAGGAATTCTAGTGAGAACCCTTCCAGAAAAGAAGTAGATTTCAAGGCAACAAAGAGAGACAAGAAAAAAGTTGAAATTGAAGTTAGCAATCATGAAGACTTAGAAGAAGATGTGGAAGAAGCTAACTTTGTCAAAAATCTAAGAAGAGGTAGTGGCAAGTACAAAGGTAAACTTCCGCTCAAATGCTTTGATTGTGGTAGAATAGGACATTTTGCTTCCAAGTGTCCTTTCAATAAAAATTCTGATGGTGAAGAAGAAATTAATAGAAAGACTAAATATTACAAGAAAAAATACAAGAAACCATTTCAAAGAAATTCTTATAAAAAGAAGAGTCTATTCATAAAAAATGATAGTGTTTCGTCAGATATAGATGGAAGTGATGAAAGCTCAGACATTAGAGTGTTTATGGCTTTAGATAATCAGAATGCTAAATTCATTGAAGAAGAAGAAGCTGAAGTTGATTTAGAAGCAGAACTTGTAAGCGCACTAACTGAACTTATAAAGACAAGAAGGGAATATAAGTCTCTTAAGGAAGAAACAAACTTAACTTGAAAATGACTTACAAGAATCTAGCAAATTGATAGAAAACATTGGGACAATGATAATTGATTTAAAAGTTAAATTGGAAGAGGCTATATTAACTGAAGAAGCATTAAACAAGCTGCTTATAGAAAAAGATAAAGAAAATGAATGTTTGAAGATTGAAGTTGTTTCTTTAAGAAAAATGTTGCAAGAAAGTAACATGAATAGCAATTCACAAATTCTAAATTAGATTATTAGTTGTCAAAGATCTACTAATGATACAACTGGAATAGGGTATAAAACAAAGACTACTCATGCAAGCACAAGTACTAGTAAGAATGGAATAGAGACTACTAATTCAAGTACAAGTACAACTCTTGAGAAAACAGGAACAAGGAAAAATAATATCAGTATGCAAACTGGATCTGTAAATCAAGAAGGAAAATAGACTTCAACAATACATAGAAGAAGTTATGATAGGTACCATAATAGGTTTGATGGATATTGTTTCTTTTGTTATAAGTATGGACATAAATCTGCTTTTTGTAATGCCTTTTCAAGAAACACAATTGCACATAACCATGACAAATCTAGTTTTGAATATGGAAGAAGGAATGGTAGAACCATTCAGAACAATGTGAACAATTCCTATAACATATTTGATCTCTTAAGTTTTGAGGTTGAATGTCATAGGTGTAATAATTTCGGACGTGTGTCAAGAAACTGTCCAATGAACTTTCAAAAATCTACAGAACCTAATTACACTAATATGAAAACTAGATGTTGGAAAAAGAAAAGTGACCATCTAGAATCTGAAAAATCCAATCTAGATTTACAGGCTGATCATAAAGTGAAATGGTGTGTGGATAGTGGATGTTCAAAACACATGACAGGTAGAAAACAAAATTTTATTACTTTAGATGAAGGCAAAGAGCACATAGTTACATTTGGTAATGAACAGTAAGCTCAAATAATCGAAAAATGCACTGTATGTTTGAATAATAAAAACTTAATGGCTGCAAATGTTTTATTGATTGAAGACATGGAACATAACTTGTTAAGTGTAAGTCAAACATGTGATAAAGGGAACTTTATGATATTTGATTCCAAGTAGTGTCAAATTAGAGATGTCAAAACAAATCAGTTAGTTGGAATAACTACAATAACACCAAATAATATTTACATATTAGATGAGAAGGATGACAACTGTTATCTTGGGAATGAAGATGAAAGTTGGTTACGTCACAAAATACTTGGGAATTATTAGTCTTGATAATTTGATTCGGTTAAATAAAAATGAAGCAATAAGAGACTTACCTCTTATAAAGAATCTTTCTAGCTCTATCTGCAAGTAGTGTCAACATGATAAACAAACTAGAGTCAAGTTTAAAACAAAGAAATATTCTACAACAAAGCCTTTGGAAATAATACATACTGATATTTGTGAACCAATGACATGATTAAATGGTGAAAGGTACTTTTTGTTATTTGTGGATGATTTCACTCGAATGACTTGGTTATTTTTACTGAAAAAGAAGTCTGAAGCATTTAACTGTTTTCAAGTTTTCAAAGAATTGACTGAAAATGAAATTGATACAAAAATTAAGTGTTTAAGGTCAGACAATGGGGGAGAGTTTGTATCAAATGAATTCAACAATTACTATTATGAAAATGACATTAAAAGACATTTCTCTGTTACAGAAACACCCCAACAAAATGGTGTTGTAGAAAGGAAAAATAGAACTGTTATGGAGATGACAAGAACAATGTTAAATGAGTCTAGGTTGAGTAATATGTTTTGCCATCAATTAGTTCATACTGAAATACACATATTTAATAGAAGCTTGTTAAGAAATAATAATGATAAAACACCTTATCATTTATGGAAAGGTAGACCAGCTAGTATAAAGCACTTCAAAATTTTTGGGAGTAAATGTTATATTAAAAGAATTGATAAAAATATGGGTAAATTGGATTCTAGAATTGATGAAGGCATATTGGTTGGATATTCATGTTAAAGAAAGGATTATAAATGTTATAATTTCAGACTGAAGAAAATTGTTGAATCTATAGATGTCAAGGTTGATGAGTCCTCATTCTTGAAATAAAAAACTGAGAAGAAATATTATCAAATATATGACAAAATTAAGGAGGAAGAAGAAGCAAGTGATAAAGAGGAAAGTAAATCAGTAAAAAATGAAAATCTAAATCCTTCTACTTTGTTACAAGGTTCAACTCCATCTAAAACTCCAAGTAAAAGGATACAAATAAATCATCTCGAAGATCAAATAATTGGTGATATAAATGCAGGTGTTGAGACAAGAAGTAAAATGCAAGAATAAATTACAAATCAAGAACATGTATCATTAATTTCTTTATTTGAACCTAAGAATTTTGAAGAAGCAATTAATGTTGAACATTGGGTAAAATCAATGAAATAAGAGTTAAGTCAAATAGAAAAGAATGAAACATGGGAACCAGTTCCTCGACCTATAATAAAAAATGTTATTGGGGCTAAGTGGGTATTCAGAAACAAGTTAGATGAAGCAGGTAATGTGACTTGAAACAAAACTATACTGGTTTGTAAAGGTTATGCTGAGGTAGAAGGCATAGATTATGGTGAAACTTATGCTCTTGTTGCAAGGATGGAAGCAATTAGATTAATTCTAGCTTATGCTTGTTCTAAGCAAATTAAATTTTATCAAATGGATGTCAAGCATGCTTTCTTAAATGGTGAATTAGAAGAAGAGGTTTACATGGAACAACCAGAAGGATTTCAGTTCTACGAAGCATAACATTATGTTTACAAGTTAAAGAAAGCTCTATATGGGCTAAAGCAAGCTCCACGAGCTCGATATTCTCGGCTTGATAAATATCTAAGGCAACAAGGACACAGAAAAAAAAATACTGACAGTAATCTCTACATTAAAGGCGAACAAGATAGCTAGATTATTGTTCAAATATATGTAGATGATATTATTTTTGGGAGTGATAATGATCAACTTAGCAAACAGTTTGGTCAAAGTATGTAGAATGAGTTTGAAATGTCCACGCTTGGTGAATTAAAGTTTTTATTAGGCCTCCAAATTTCACAATCTGATAAAGGAATTTTTATCTCTCATACCAAATACATAAATGAAATGCTAAAGAATTTTCAAATGCAAGATTGTAAACTAGTAGGAACTCCTATGGTTACTAGTTGCAAGTTAAGTAAGAATGATGAATATGAGAATGTTGAGCAGAAAATATACAGATCTAGATTGGTAGTATTTTATATGTAACAACTACAAGGCAAGATGTTATGAATGTAGTATGTCAGGTTACTCAGTTTCAATCCTCTCCCAAATCTTCTCATTTGCTTGCAGTTATGAGGATTATTAGATATCTAAAAGGAACAACAGATTATGGCTTATGATATCCCAAAGGTAACAATCTTGATTTATATACTTTTACTGATGTAGATTGGGTAGGTTGTGTAGATGATAAAAAAAGTACAAGTGGGGAAACATTTTATCTGGGAGAATGCTTGGTAAGTTGGTCTAGCAAGAAACAATCAGCAATATCTCTTTCTATTGCTGAAGCAGAATACATTGCTGCTGCAAATTGTTGCACACAGAAACTATGGATGAAACAAATGCTAGCAGATATACATGTCACTTATGATGATCCTATTCCTATTTTTTGTGACGATACAAGTGCCATTAGCGTTTCCAAGAACCCAGTTATGAACTCAAAAACAAAACATATTCCAATTAAGTTTCATTTTCTCAGAGAGCAGGTTTTAAACAATATTATCAAGCTAGAGTATGTTGGTACACAGAGTCAAATTGCTGATATATTCACTAAGCCTTTACCTCAGCAGCAATTTAAAAATCTCAAGGGAAAATTAGGTGTTTGTTCTATGTAATCTCTTTCACAAAAGGTTATAATTATATATCAGATTTGCATATTTTCAATAACAGAATTCTATTGGGGGTTTCTCTGCTGTGTTACTTTTTGGTTCAGCTCAGTTTTGGTTTTACAGTCTTGATAATTATCAACTTCTACACAGGTTGGTTACAGTTTTCACAGGTATATTTAGGCACAAATATTTGTGTTAGGGGGAGCATTATTGGTTCCTACACTTGATCATAGGAGGTTTTTCCATCGATGTCAAAAGGGGGAGAACATGTTTATGTTTGCCATCAATGAAAAAGGGGGAGTTTGTTGGTTGGTTAGTTGAGAGTTTTTTGGTTGGTCAGTGGAATGATATTTTTCATTGAGGTAAACATATATTTATATAAACATGTTGCTTAAAGATAAGATATTGAACAAAGTAGTGCTGGCATATATAAACTCTGTTTTTTCGCTGCTAATTCATTTAAATATTGGGTGCTGGCATGTTCTGTTAATTCATTTAAATATTGGGTGCTGACATGTTGTTGGGGCTGTTAAATATCAATGGAGTTATCAAATGCATTCCAAAGTTTAAGCCATCAAATAATGGTTCCAACGTTGTCCTAAAACGCATGAGTGTGTTAAGCCATCAATTAATTTAAGATTATTAAAAAAAGAACTCTGTTGATTGACACTTCTAGAATGTTGTCCGATTGGCATCTCATCTTTGAACCCATAATTGATTAACAATGCCAGAACGTTGTCCAATTGGCATCTCATCTTCGAACTCATAATTGGTTAACGTTGCCCATAAATGATTAGTTCTAACTTTCAGTTAAGGTTTTAACGTATTGGCCAAAACATTTTTGATTCTTTGTCTTGAATCAGTTAAGATACCCATATCTAACTGTTTATTGTATGTGCTGTAAGATAAAAGGGGATTTATGTGTGAGCAGAAGATTGAAGAAAAAAAAATGAATACTCTATCATGAATGAAAGGAAACGCTGAATGGGGAAGTTTCTCAGCAATGAAGAAAACATAGAGTAGTGAAATATCTCAGCAATGAAGAAAATTCTGAAAGGTGAAATTTCTCAGCAATGGAGAAGACATAGATCAGTGAAATGTATTAGCAATGAAGAAAAACACAGAGCAGTGAAGAAAACTCTGAAGTATTGGAAATAAACAAAGTATATAAGAGGTTGACTGTGTTGGTTAAAGAAACATTGGTATGCATTGGATTTTATTGATATATTAACACATATTATGATGAGCCAAATGATAAATTTCTATCTGACAATTTGTGTTGTATAAGTTGAGTACATGTTCTGCACAGAAGAAATATTGCTAGTTCTATAAATTAAATCCATTTCCTGTGTACTCATGTAACTATAGATTGATCTAGTAAAACAGAAAGCAGATATCTAAAAATGTTATTGAGATCAATTAGATACTGGATGCAAATGAATTAAAACAATTTATATCATTAGTTACAAGCTTTAAAGCGAGTTTTGTATACATTACTTATTGCATAAATGAAGAAAGTTTGAGACAGACTGTTGGTTTGATAGAGTTGTTTGACAGAGATAAGTTGGTTTTTGACAGAGTTGTTTGGACAGAGATAGGTTATTTTTGACATATATGCTTTGATAGAGATGGTCAAATGTTTTGATAGATATGGTATTGAGAGTGGTTTTGACAGAAATTGTTTTGACAGAGAAGTTGTAACATGATTTGTTCTTGTTAAAGTTTATATTTGATACAGACTGGGCCTGAATAGGTAACAATTTTAGTTTGAAAGTATATGAAACAGGTTGGTGCTTGAGCCACAGGGAGGAAGGGTGGATCTAGGGAAGACTATAAGTCTTCAATACAAGTTTTTGTACAAATAAGGAGTAGAAGTTTCTTTTCAGTAGATGCTGAAGAAACAGAGGTAGTTGCCTCATTTGAGTTATTCACTCAAATAAAATTGATGTATAAATAAGTTGGTGCTTTCCTTACATCTAAAGAAAGAGTTTTTTTCCCTTTATGGGTTTCCTCATGAAAAATTCTGTGTCTTAGTGTTTATGGATTGATTAATCGCTTTTGTATTAATTTTAAAAGTGTTAAGAAATAAATTCTGGTATCTAACTGATTCACCCCCCTCTTAGTTAGCTTTCCTTGTCCAATAGAGAGATCCAATGTTAAAAATGTTATGAACTTGCCATATTCCTAACATATTAATAACAAGCCATAATGATTTCCATGCAATCCCTAGTGATGGTTGCATGAGAATTATACATAGATGTATTACAATTTTGAATTGCATTTTTGGAATAATCAGTCTATGCATTGAATCTTCATCATGCACAACTAATGCACCATACCTTCAATAATGGATATTAACTGATAGTTAACTGACATTGGAGTGAACTTAATATCTAACTGAACATTAATGACTTAGTTAACAGGATAACATAAGTGTCATAGTGCAATAACTCAAGTGTCAAATGTAACACACATTCATAACTAAAGTGTTGTCCTTTGATTAACTTAAGTGTATTCCCCTAGTCTAACTAAAGTGTAGACACTTTAGTTAACTAGTCCATCTTTATTTAATAACGTAGTTAACCATTATTAATTGAATCTTACTGATTGATGAACACTGAGCTCTTCTTTACTTAAATGAATGTTGATCATTAATAGTTCAACTGATGCTTTAACTAAAGAACTGATTGAGACATTCATATTTAACTGAATATTTATAACTTGAGTCCACTTAGTCATCTACATGGAAAATTTGAATTCTCTTTCCCTCATAATCTCTTTATTGCTTATCTCTTTATCTTATTGCATGATCTATGTTTAATCATATATAATATCATATTATACTTAGAGTAATTTTCACAAATACTCATGATCATATATATTACCCCAGACTATACATTCATATGCTAAAATAATTCACTCTAGAAGTGATCAGTCTCTAGAGAAGACTTAATAGATTTATCCATCTCGAATGACCATGGTTAGTAATACATCACCTAGTATGTTAATCCCTTGATGCTGGAACATCACCCTTTATAGTGTAGCACATTACCCCTTATATTGTGGTGCATTACATATTATTTATGTCTGCTTGGGTCTATTAGTTTTTATTGTACACATTTGTCTCCTATATATAGAAATGATATATTCTCATTTTAGTCATCATTGGATGTTGTCTTATCTTGGGTACACAAGTACATTATGTAAGGAGGTTCCTCTCTCGAAGAGGATTGTTATTCATCTATGTTATTCATTATTAAGGCATGGATTACCCTATTTTGTTCTATTTCTTTTATTTTCATGTTATTTCAGGGACTTGTTTGCATAACATTTGGTATCAGAGCTCTTTCCTCGGGACTGGCTTCTGCAAAACAAGTCATCTTGTAATTTTCATTGAAAATTTATTTATACAAGGATTCAAAGATCTGGGTTAAAAACCCACTTCTAAAACAGGACGAACTATCTCCCGTCCAAAATTGAGATCCTGATCCATTACAGTTTCAGAGATAATTTCTGAGGAATATAGGGTTTTTGACTAGTCCAAAACATAGTCTAAAACATGTGTTCTAGGGAAAAAGGTCATATTTGAGGCATCTGAGATCCAAATTGAGTGTGACTAGTTGCATCCAAAATAATATGAACCAAGGTATCTATGGTATAAGTATAAACTATAGAAATGAAATATTTGAAACGTGACATATAATACAAGCTCTCTCTTCTGGATAAGACAAAAATAAGAAGCTTTGTGAGATTTTCAATAACTCTTTGTTGGCACTTAAAATTTAGGTCATACCAGTGTCATTGGACAGAGGAAAAATGAGGGTACCAAAAGCTGAAGTTTTAGATCCAGAGGATTTGAAATTTGAGTTTTATCTCAGTTACAAGTTGGACTTAAAACATTCTTCTAATTAGGGTTTGAAAAAGGTATGCCATTTTGCATTTGAATAGCTTTGAGTAGAATGATCTATTTGTGGTAAACCCTAGGGTGTGATATATATTTATTGTTCAAAGTTCCACCAAAATGAAGTGGAAATAATCACACTCCACTCAAACCCCATAGGATTCATCCTTGACATATAATGAAATGGAAGACATATATTTAGAGTGTCCGAGTTGGAAGATATGATTAAAGAAAATGTGAAAATTGATGACTTGGTTAAATTGGAAAATAAGATAGCTAGTAAAGAGGATCTAAAAGGGATGGCTAGTAAAGAGGATCTCAAAGGGATGGCTAGAATAGAAGATCTTCAAGACTTGAATGAATCTATGAAGGATATAAAAAATAGCTGTATTCCTCATGTATCTACTCAAGAAGAGGATAAGGAGGAAAAAAAGGACTTATTCCAGTCATGTCTGGATAAAATTGAAAAACAATTGGATAGTAGGAAGTTGGAGTCCTCAAAAATTGATGATTCACTATAACATCATGGGTTCAATTCAGGTCCAAGGAACTACTTTATCCCCAAGATTGACATTAGAAATTTTGATGGCAAGAATCTAATACATGGATTTTTCAGATGGAAAAATTCTTTGATCTACACTAGGTGCCCACTTTGCAAAAGGTAACTATTGCATCCTTATATTTAGAACATGATCAATTTGTATGTTACCAATGGATTTGCGACTTCAAAAATGACTCTATTATCTCTTGGTATATATTCAAAAAATAATTGATTGCACATTATGGGGATATAAATAACAACACCTTCTTTATTCAATTGGTAAATCTCAAGGAAAAAGGTCTAGTTACTGAGCACATCAAGCAATTTCAGCAGATAAGTATTCGAGTGAATAATATTTCAGAAGATAACTTGTTAGATATCTTTATTGGAACCTTGAAAGATAACATTCAGCATGAGGTGCGTCTCTTTTAACCATCATACCTAGAGAAGGATTTCATGATGGCAAGGAAGGTTGAACGTAAAAATATGGCAATTGACTACTAGAATGGCATTCTCCAACACATACAAAGAAAGTAATCATTCCTTCTTCTAAACCACCACAAAGGTTGACACCCCGACAACTAGATGAAAGAAGAGAAAAATGATTATTCTTTAATTGCGAAAAAAGTATAGTAAGGGACATACGTGCGGTGAGAAGAAATTATTCTACATAGATTGTGAAGAGGAAGAACCAAAAGAAGAGGAAGCATCTCAAGAAGAGGCGGCTTCAGAATAAATATAAGAGGATACTTTAGAAGAAATTACTCCCACCATATCTTGTCATGAATTGGATAGAATTAGCACTCAAACTCTCAAGATCGAAGGATACATAAAAAAGAAGGTAACATTGTTAATTGATTATAGTAGTTCTCATAATTTCATTCATTGTAAATTAGCCAAAGTTCTTAATTTCTTTGTATATCCATCACCAGAGTTTCAAGTTATGATTACAGATGGACGAGCTATAAATTTATTAGGGAAATTCCATAATATCAATCTTGCTATGGGGGAATAGGTATAATAGTCTAATTATTCCTATCCCAATGTGTGGGGATGATGTTGTATTAGGTTTCCAATGGTTACAATAATTGGGAACAATGGAATTTAATTTTCAAATTTTTTTCATGATATTTCATGGGAAGGAAAATAATATGAGTTAAATGGTATCACATGAAAACCAATAAAGGTGATAGGCTCTAATGGTATGACAAAGTTGTTGAAAAAGGGACATCAAGGTGTAGTTGCACCATTATGCTCATTAGATGGTCAAACCTCAAAGCTCCCTATCTCCCTAGATCTCCAAAGGGTCATTAATAAGTATTCCAAGGCCTTTGAAGATATTCCCAAAGGTCTTCCACCTATTCGAGACTTTGATCATGCTATCCACTTAAGGTGTTCCTCCTAACATCAAGCCTTACTGATATCCCTATAGCCAGAAGAGTGAAATTAAGTGTAGGGTTGCTGATATGTTAGAGGCTGACATAATTAGGCCTAGCCAAAGTTCTTAATCTGCATTAGTGGTAATGCTACCCAATCTAGATGGATCATGGTGTATGTGTCCTAATTATAGAGAGCTCAACATTAAAGATAAGCTTCCCATTCTTGTCATTGATGAATTGTTAGACAAATTGCATGGAGCAGTTGTCTTCACAAAGTTGGATCTTCATTCTGGTTATCATCAGATTTGAATGAAGGATGAAGACATCCCCAAACAACATTTAGAACTCATGAAGGCCACTGTGAAATTTTGGTCATGCCATTTGGTGTCACAAATGCACCTTCCACATTTCAAGGTTTGATGAATTCTATTTTAAAGCCTTTCCTTAGAAAATTTGTCCTGGTATTCTTTGATGATATACTAATCTATAACAAGTCCTAGGAAGAAAATATTCAACATGTTGAAAGGGAAAAACAACTACTAAAGGAGAAAGAAATGTATGAAAAACCATCAAAATGTTTCTTTAGGATAAAGGAGGTAGAGTATTTGGGTCATATTGTATCTCATGAAGGTGTCAAGGTAGATCCTAACAAAATTAAAGCAATGATGGACTGGACGATTCCAAAAACACTAAATAATCTTCGAGGATTCTTAGGTATGACAGAGTACTACCACAAGTTTGTTTGGAACTATGGAAGAATAACAACTCCTCTAACAACATTATTGAAGAAAGATGCATTTTCTTGGATTCCAGAGGAAACTCAAGATTTTCAACAACTCAAAGAGGCAATGTGTAAAGCTCCTGTTTTAGCGACACTAGACTTCACAAAAACCTTTATTGTGGAATGTGATGCTTCAGAAAATGGAATTAGAGCTATACTAATGCAAGAAGGACACCCTTTTGCCTTCAAAATTCATCCAATCAAGGGAAAGAACTTAAAAAGCCCATTTATGAGAAGGAAATGTTGGAAATACTATATTCCTTGAAGCAATGGAACCCCTACCTTATGGGGAGACATTTCAACGTTAAAAATGATCAAGATATCTTTAAATACTTCTTGGAACAAAGACTATCTTCAGAAGATCAACAAAAATAGGTGATGAAGATGTTGGGATATGAATTTGAAATCATCTACAAAAATGGTAAGCAAAATGTTGTTGCATATGCACTCTCCAGGAAAGAAGAGGATGTTGAAGGATTACTCTATGCTATATCGATCATCCAACCAGATTGGATAGCCGCAGCAAGGGATGAATGGAAAAATTGTGAAGAAATATGGACATTCACTCAAAAGATGAAGCAGGATCCGAGTGCATATAATACATTTACATGGAAAGATGACTTGCTATGGTACAAGGATCACCCATATATTTGTAAGAGTTCCAAGCTCAAGCAAATTGTACTTTTTGAATTCCACTCTTCACTGATAGGAGGGCACTTAGGTTTCTTAAAAACCTACCACAGGGTAAAGAAATATTTTTTTTGGGATGGTATTAAAACTGACGTTCAAAAATTTGTGACATAATGTTTGTTTTCCAACGAAATAAAGTGGAAACAATTAATACCTTAGGTATCCTACAACCACTTTCCATTCCAAGCCAAATGTGGACATAGGTATCGATGGATTTTATCCCAGGTTTACCCAAGTGAGAAGGAAATAGTGTCATCATGGTGGTTGTTGATAGACTTACTAAATATGCACACTTCTGTGCACTATCTCACCCCTTCAAAGCAAGCACGATCGCCAATTCTTTTATGGAGACAGTCCAAAAATTACATGGTACTCCAAATATTATAGTAAGTGATAGGGATCCCATTTTCACTGGAAACTTTTGGATCGAATTATTTTCTTGTTTGGGTACTCTACTAGCTCATAGCTCATCTTATCATCCTCAATATGATGGAAAAACATAGAACATACACAAATTTTTGGAAGGGTATCTTTGATGTTTTGTAGTTGATAAACAAACACAATGGGTCAAGTAAAGACCCTTGACATAATGGTGGTATAACACTTCCTTCCATGCATCATAAAAAATGACCCCATTTATGGAAATTTATGGCTATCATCCACTATCCATCACATATTCATTAGGAGACTCCTCTAAGGTTCAAGCAGTGGAAGACCACATGAAGCATCAACAAAAAGTTCTTCAACTCTTAAAGGTCAACTCGAATCTAGCATAAAATTGAATGAAACAACAAGAATATCAACACCGCAGTGAACTAAGCTTTAATGTGGGGGATTGGGTGTTTTTAAGACTACAACCATACAAACAGATGTCATTGAAGAACACCAAGAAGGATAATAAATTATCACTTAAATACTAAAGTCCCTACAAGGTGCTACAAAACATTGGTAGTATGGCCTACAAATTGGAACTACCTGAATCTTCACGAGTCCATCTAGTTTTCGATTTTTATTCTTTGAAGAAGGTAATCGGTGATAAGAAACCAGTTCAAACGATATTACTAGAGCTTGAAAAGGAAGGAGAAATCATTTTTTAGCCCGAATAAATCATTGAAATAAGAACTAGATAGTTTCGAAATCGATCAATTCTAGAGTATGTCATTAAATGGAAGAACTTACTTGCAAAAGATTCAACATGGGAAGATGAGTCCTTTATAAAAAAACATACAGAACTACTTCAGTGTTGAGGACAACACGTTTTGAAGAGGATGGGCATGTTAATCCCTCAATGATGGCACATTACCCCATATAGTGTAGCGTATTACCCCCTATATTGTGGTGCATTAAATATTATTTATGTCGACTTGGGTCTATTAGTTTTTATTCTACACCTTTATATCCTATATATAGGAAGGATATATTCTCATTTTAGTCATAATTGGATATTGTCTTATCTTGGGTACACAAGTACATTGTGTAAGGAGGTTCCTCCCTTGAAGAGGATTGTTATTTATCTACGTTATTCATTATTAAGGTGTGGATTACTCTCTTTGGGTCTATTTCTGCTATTTTTTTGTTATTTCTGAGACTCAGTTGCATAAAATAGTTTAACCTCATGACTTGATACAACACACGTCTCCAATATTGATACAACACAAGGCCATCTCTAGCTAAGGAGATCCATCTCACAGGGTACCATCTATGAGAATTATTTGACTTGATACAACAAAAGTATGCAGTCTTGATACAACATAAGACCAACACAAGACTCCAATATTGATACAACACAAGACACCAATATTGATACAACACAAGATCACAATACATGAATCCCACCTCAATATGTGAGGACATAGATAGGACTTCATACAACACAACATATTGAATTGATACCACACAAGTCCTTAACTTGATAGAACATAAGTTTCTGACTTGATACAACATAAGTCCTTAACTTGATACAACACAAGTATGGATAATGAATCCTGATGATGTACATTTAACACTCCCTATCAACAAGGGAGGAATTCTTTGCTTTACCAAGAATTTCCTGCCATACCAAGCTTATATTTGATGTAACTCAACTTCATTACTGATAGCAGCTTGTATACAAATTTGCAATATTCTCATCAATAGTTATGTAGGAAATTTTACTTACATGACCATGGCTCAGATGAAGAAAAAACTTTATCTCAATGTGTTATACCATAACACATATAGGGATTTTTTAGAAAGATTGACTATTAACACCTAATGATTGTAGGATCAAGTCTTTCACCATAGTAGGTAACTTTCCAATACTCCTCAGCAGGTAGTACTATCCACAAAACACATTTGATTTTGTAGTACTCTCTAACATACATATTTCTTCTGTAGTACTAGCCACAAAACACATAGCTTTTGTAGTACTAGCCACAATTTACATCGCTTATCTTAGGCTAAAACAATAGCTGGATAGCACAATAGGTATACCATGTGTTAGAACTTGGTTCGCACCAGTGCTAAATTTTGAAGAACTTTGCAGGCGGGATTAGCCTCATTGTGAATTGAAAAGTTGACAAGGGGAGTAAGCAAAATTAAAAGCATGAACAAGGTCCAAAAAAATACCTTAATATGGGACCTTGAAAGACATAATGAGGTTCCACATATTTTGAAGACAAACGATGTGGATACATAGCACAAGTAGATCGACAACAGAGGAAGATTTCACCAAGAAATAGATGCACGGTCTATAAATCTGTGCAGGAACGCAAAATCCATTGTATCCCTCAAATGTCGATGGCCGAGATCTATAGATGCTTAAGATATATGGTGGGAACAGATTGCGCGGTGGTAATGCAAACAGAGGTTAGTAGGATGGGGTGCTGCGAAATATGAATGGACCCTGCACCTCAGGACAATTGAGATCTGGAAGGGATAAGATCAGTGGCTTAGATTTGTTTCGCGGGTGAAAAGTGTACAGGTTTTAGCGAGTGGATCCACTGCGAAATTTGGTAGGACCCTATGGTTTGGACGACGTAGATTTGATTGAATTTTCTAGGGGATTTCATAATGGAAAGGTGCAAGGAGTTTAACACGATAAGCCATTGTGAAATCACGTAAAGAACCATATCAAGTGGCGACTGAGATTTTTCATAGGGGAGATCTACGGCTAGGATTGACTTCGCATAACCAGAGATGCGAGAAGGAAAAGAAGCAATACAGGTGCGAAGTGCAGTCAGGTCATGAACATGATGCAATGATGTAGATCGTGTCTGGGGAAATAAAACAGTTATAGTTGTTCGAAAAATGTCGTTTTCAAGGAAGTGATCGTGCCTCTCAGACGCCAGATTTTTGTTTTCGACCCAGCATGTCGAAAATCCCTTATTTCTTGTATAAGATAAAAATCATGGCGAATCTACCACATCAAGACTTTATTAGAGTTTGAATGATGATTCAGGATTTGATTCTCCAATTTTGTAACAGAATTAGGTTCTGTTTCGAGGTTGGTCTTGAGAGCTATAACACTATAAAAATGTCCTCAATTGATGAGGAAAGGGTTGGAAATTTCATTCAGAAAGCATTCTTTTTTTTTTTGGTCCCTGTAACTTTCTTGGAAGAGTTAATGAGAAACATTCTCCTGTGTTTCTGAGATTCATCATGGTGTTCTACATTCAGTCTGTTTTTCTGTTTTATCATGATCATTTCTATGTTTTTTCTGCTAATGCGCTCTAGTTGCATATGAGGAATTTGTTTCATTAAGCACTCCTTGTATTACATGCTGCATTTGTGATGTGTTTATGATAACTATTATAAAATTCTCTCAGTTAAGTGCTCTATATCAGTTGTCAGCCTTATTGTTGTTACTGCTAATGGTGGTGCAAGATATTCATCCACATATAGGTGTGTCTTCCTTCACTAGGTTTCTTCCTCTTTCTCCTATCACCCTTTCAATATATTTGACTGCTTGTGACACTTAATTTTCCTCAGAATACAAAGGAAATTTCCTTCTCATTTTTCGCTATAATACCCTTGTTTGATTCAGGTTTCAACTCCATGGCCCAATGGGTTTTATGTATATTTGTTCCACCATCGTTAAATTTGCTTACACATTGTTTACATAAAAAATCTAGCCTTCTACGTGCTTGTTTAAAGTCACATGTGTACGTGAAAGACCCCGTGACAAGAGAGATCCCTCTTTGACTGTATTGGCTAGAATACAATCTAAATATTGGTTTGAAATGGTTACCCCTGTGACTTCCTACCGCAACCATAGGAAAATTATAGGGTGCTAAAATCTTGGTGCCATTGCTAGGGACCAGAAGAGAAAATATTCCCTAGGAAAAACAACATGGTTTCAGTTCTATGACTCGGTTGAGCAACCGGTCCTAGAAACAAATTGGGTTGTGCATGCTTTGGTGAATCCACACGAATTTTGAAGGTGACTCCACTGGGAAATACTAGCGGCCTGAAGAACCCACACGAGGAGAAATCCTGATGCATAATCCTTCTAGGAAGTATTTGATCTAGAAAGTCTGATCTAATGATCCAATAGGCTGCAAAGGTTAGTAAGAAATATTTCCTTCCCTACTGAAGGTACTATTTCTATTGGTGATATATCCGAATGTTGTAATGAGGAGCTGGGAATAACCTTCCATAGAACTAAATCTGAATCCAGCCTCTCTGATTTGGTTTCTGATTCCTCTGCGTTTGATTTTTCCTGCATTTCTTGGTCACCCCTGACCGCAGAGCCTCTAGGTGAGGATTTCCAACACCTAACTGACCCAGATTTCCATGCACCTACTGCTGATTCAACTCTACTAAGTTCTCCTATTATAAGGCAATATGTTGCCACCTTTTTGTCTCCCACTTTTCCAGATCTAAATCATCCTTCGTCTTCCAGTTTCACAACTCTTTACGTCCCCCATAGTTTACCAATATCTGTTACACCAGTATTAATACCCCCTATAAACCCCATTGTACCTCCAAGGATGGATAGATTTTCTCCCTTACAAATCCCTGCTGTGCTTCACAACCTTCCCTTGCTTTATGCCCAAAGGATCAGACCATTTAATGGGGATAGGGGAGAATCAGCCGAAGAACACTTAGAGTGGTTTTTAGACTAGACCAATTTAGAATAAGTGGACCATGAGGATGTGAAGGTCAGGATATTTTCCCAATGCCTTGATGGAGAGGAAAGAAGATGGTTCACAAACCTTGCAGCTAGTTTCATCCAAAACTACAGGGCCTTTGAAGATGCTTTCAGGGATAAATGGGAAGACTAGAAGAACCCCAAGATGTATCTGTCACAATATCACTCCATGAGAAAGGAGAGTGAATTTGTCCAAGAATTCTCTGACAAGTTCATGAAAGTATCCAATTCCATTCCTACCCAGTTCAAACCACCTATTGGTTCTGCTCATCTCCAACACACTGAAGCGTTTAATAGTGAGTTTACCTTGTGGCTAAGAGAAATAAGATCAACCTCCTCGATAGCCATGATGAGGGACACCATAGAGGTGGAGGTAAACATGGTTGCTGCAAGAAAGAAGAAAAGAGATGAGGGAGAATGGAGAAGGGAGGATTGAGAAAGGAGAAGGGAGGATGGAGAGTGGAGAATAGATGAGGGAGAGAGAAGGAAAGACAAAGAACCTAAACAACCCTCTACCTCTAGCTCACAAGAGACCATAATAGACACAATGCTAAGAACCATGGAAAGAATGATGGAGAGGATATCTGTAGATGGTATACCATCACCCAGGGAAAATTAGGAACATCAAAATAGGAATCAGAATGCCCGAAGGCCCCAAGTTATCCAAAACAGGTAGAGGAACCCTCTAGACCCAGCTATCGGGCCTCTATTTCAGGAAAAATTCATGGATCAGGAAGGGGAAAATAAAGCCGAAGATGAAATCCATTAGCTGGATATTGAATCTCCTACCACCTTCCTCACCAAAGAAGAACATGACAATTATTGTCTCAAGAGGGGAGAGGTTCCCCCAGATATGACTTCAGGAGAGGATATCAACTTGTTGTCTTGGATGCAAAGAGACAAATTAACCTGAGAAACCGAGATATCCTTGTAATAAGGAATAAGGATGTAGGAAACAAGGCTTCTACTAGCAAGCTAAAAAATGATACACCCCCCAGGAACAGCTCCAAAAATCTACTAGAACCCAAAGGGAAGGAAATAATAAAGGACAATCCTAGAAGCTCTGATCAAGGAAAGACTTCTTTCAGTATTGTGGCTAAAATCACAAAGACAAAAATATCTGTCCCCCTCACAAAACTGTTAAAAAATTCAGAATATCATTCTAAAATTGCCACGGTTTTAAAACCCCCTGGAGAAATCTCTGCCATATCTGATAACCCGAATTTGCAAGATGATATGCCCACTATCCTTTTTGGCCCCCATGTAGATGAACCCTCTGACGAAGAAGCCCCCCCTTTCTATGTTATCCTGAACATACATAATTCCATCCTGCATTGTTAAAAATGTTGTGCCATTTAGATCTTCAAGCAATGAGTCCAAGCATTATTATTGCAGTAAAAGGAGAATGAAGATACACACTGAACACAAAAAAACACACAGGAAACATATGAGTATAGCTCAGGTAATTACAATATCATTGTCATTAATTAAATCCGATGTTACAATAGTTTACATGGGAAAATAATTCGAATCAATTAGGGATGAACTAGAATCTCCCCACTATATGTGACGGTACCTAATTAACTAAGTCTAATTGAAGTGGTAGGTGAGCAAAAGCGCCTAACCCACATGCAACCATGCATTAGCCATGCATAACTAGTGCTAACTGAACTGATTGCGATCTAACTGAATGTAACTAGAAAATAACTAATCTCAACTAGTTCCAACTCCAACTAACTGAAGGAGGTTGGTGCCGGGACTCCCAGTGGCTCCGAAAATGTAGGGATTGGGTTAGGAGGCACCTAAACTGATGCATGCAAGTGCAGTCATTGTCAGTTAACCTCTAGTAGTGTTCCCAACACTCTACTAACTTGTACATGTGGCCCCATTAGGCTAAGTGGACCCAATGGTACTAGTGGACCCAATTAATTAATAAAGACTCCTAAGTTAGGCTAAATAATCTAATAGATAGTATGGTTAAGGGAGGATTAATAATCCTAAGACCCCCCCTGAATCCTAACTTGGACAACTATGGGCCCTGGAAACAAGGCCATAAGTTACCTAAATAAAATCTAAAAGACAGTAATGTTGCATAATACAACCGAGGTAATAGGGGAAAACCTCTTGGGAAACCCCCCGCCCCTCAAAAAAGAACTGAAAATCAAGCCTTAATGCCTAAAAGAAATTTGAGAAATGAAAATCTCTTTTCGGTAAAAGACTTGGTAAAAATACCCGCAATCTGATCCTCTGTAGGACAGTAGTGCAGTGTGATGGTTCTGTCATGCACCAGTTCCGGAATGTAGTGCATGTGAACCTCTATGTGATTTGTCCTATGCTTCTGAACATGAACACTGGAAATTTTGATTGTACTTTGGTTGTCACAATAAATATACACTGTAGATGAAGTCTGAATTTGAACTCTGTAAAGATTCCATGTAGCCAAACTGCTTGAATAGCTGCATTCACAGCTCCCCGATACTCTGCTTCAGTTGAAGAGAGTGCAAGTGTTGCTTGCTTCTTGCTGGACCAACAAATTGACCTAGATCCAATCATGAATACAAAACCCAAGGTGGATTTCGTATCATTTCTGTCTCCTACCTAGTCTGAGTCTGTAAAACCTCTGAGATCCAGTTGTGCTCCAGTTGCATAGTGGATCCCATAATCTATAATACCCTGTACAAAGTGAAAGATCCTCTTTGCTACCTTCTAGTGCATCTCATGTGGATCCTACATGTATCTAGCAGCAACACTCATAACATAGGATATGTTTGGTCTCGGATGTGTGAGATACAGGAGGCTCTCAATGAGTTGTCTGTAGAGAGTGCTATCTACTAAGGGTGTGGAACCAACTTCTTCAATCCTAATTCCTGATAGAAAGGGACAGGGGGCTGCCTTTCAATATTACATGTGGAATCTCTTAAGCATGTTTGATGAATACTTGGATTGTGAGATCATGATTCCCGAAGTATTTTGACTCGAGACAAATGAACTGTGTTAATAGTCCTAAGTCAGTCATAGCAAATTCTTTTTTAAGAGCAGACTTGATGCTGCTCAATCCAACAGTAGAGATGCTAGTATTGAGAAAGTAATCCACATACAATACAACTAGAAGCAAGAACCCCTCTTTCTTCTTCATGTAGACATTGCAATATGATTTGCACCTTTCAAACTTCCAATAGATGAGGAAGGAATCCATCTTAGAATACCATGCCCTTGGGGATTGTTTGAGTCCATATAGTGATTTCCTCAGTCCGCAGACTAAGGAAGGATCATCAATAACCCCCTCATGTTGTTTCATATATATCTCTTCCTCCAAATCACTATGAAGGAAGGCACTCTTCACATCCATGTGATGTACTTCCCATCTTTTGGAAGCAACAATAGTCAAGACTAGCCTGATGGAGTCCATTCTAGCTACTGGAGTGAATGTCTCATTGTAGTCTAAGCCTTAAACCCGAGAGTATACTTTTTCTACCATTAGAGCCTTGTACTTGGTTGTGGTCACATCAACAACTATCTTGGTCTTGTAGATCCATTTTCACTGAAACAACTTCCTTCCTGGGGGTAAGGAGACAAGTTCCTAGGTCTTATTTTCATGTAGTGAATTAAACTCCTAATCCATGGCTTCCTACCATCTAGGATCATGGAATGATTCCTTGAAGGATTGAGGATCTAACCCAAGCATCATAAAACATATCTCAGAAATAAGAGGATCTGTGTGGGACAGTGCAACACTCTCCTTCTCATACTGGGACCTTGTTCTTCTCTTGTTATATGGATCCCCAACACCATGGACCAGCTACTTCTATGAGTTGCCCATTTAGGCTGCTGAAATGAGGTAGATGCTGGATCTAGATCTAGATCCCTTTGAGGTGTAAGCTCAATCTATGGATCATGTTGGGATGCCTCCTCTTCTAAATCTGAATCTGAAATGTCAGGAATTTAAATTGAATCTACAATAGGAAGTGAAGAAATGTTTATACCTTCATCAGCTTTGAATGGAAGTTGTGGTGATGCTGGAACTATGAATGGCATGAAGTGAGAGAAAATATATTCCTTGGAGGCATGATCAACAATTCCTTTCGCTACAATCTCCCCAGTTTAGATTTTTGTGATATTTACTGAGTCAGGTCCAAACAACACTTGCTTTGGTGAGCCAGTGTGAGTAATCTGATATACATACAACATATTAGCTGCAAGAGAAGGCACATATAGGACCTCTTTGAACACACCATGTTGGACTTTGATGGTGCCTCTTCCTGCTACTGGAATTCGGGAATCATCTCCCATGTGAATAGTGGGCCCTTATTTGATGTTGAGAGTGGAGAAGAAATCCTTGGAGGCAACCATGTGGTTGGATGCTCCAGAATCAATAAAATAGGTTGTTTACCAAGGTAGGCTAGCTTTCAAAGCATGGCACCTTTCATGTCCATTATCAGACTTCTTTGCTTCTTGTGGGAGAGAAATTTTGTTCTGTTTGAGGAGGGCAGTGAACTGATATACTTTCTTCTTGATACAAAATTTTTCAAGGTGAAAACCTCTCATACAATAGGGATACATCTTCCCTTCAAACTTCTTCTTTTTCTTAGACCTGGAGGCTCCTTCAAAAGTCTACTGATTCTGTTTAGGATTTGAATCAACTTCTTTAGGATCCTTCTTATTTTATTTCCCTTTGGCTTGGACTTTGCTAGATTCAGTAACTAGGAGATCCTGATATTTGGAGGTTTTTGATGTCTCCCATTCAAATCAACTTCTCTTGCTCCTTGATTAAGGACTCACAAAAGGAATCAAGTGAAGGAATTTTCCAACCAAGGAATCCTTTTCGCTTGGAATGAAATATAGAAAGAAATACAAAATACTCAGGGCTGAGTTTGTTGAGAATGGAAAGCACATTTTGCTCATCCTTCCTTTCTATTTCGCACTATCTACACTGAAGTGCAAGAGACTTGAATTTAGTAAATAATTGCTCAATAGTATTGAAACTGTTGGGATGTAAGCCTACCAGCTCATTCTCCAGGAGGTGTCCCCAAAGATCATCTTGTTTTCCAAACAAGTCTTCAAGATTCTCCAAGGATTCTCTTAGTGTCCTCAAACCTTCAAGGTGGAAGAGGAGATCTCTAGATATATGAGTGCATAGATAACTAAAAGCTTCATCTAAGTGGTTCAGAAATGTTTTTCTCTCAACTGGTTGATGGGGATCAACCTCCCTTCCAAGTATTATCCTGAAGTATCCCTTGTTGCACAAGGAAAGTTGCATATCTTCCCTCCAATCAAGATAGTTGAAGGGTGTTAGGATTCGTGGAGTAGAAGGTAGAGAATCCACAATTCTTCGGCTGAAAGATCACAAATCTTCACACAAGCTACGTAACACCTATATATTTTCACTGTAAAACACTAAAAAATTCGAACTATATTAGATTCATGCTTTTTATCTCAACATGAACATGTTTTCAGGGTCCATCACACTTTCACAGCCACTCTAAATAAATTCAGAGGAAGCAAATCACTATTGGGGACTTCTGTGGAAACCCAGATGCTTCTGATGTTCAATGGAGAGAAACAAACATGAAGCCTACTTGAGATGGCTCTGATGCCATGTAAGGTTTGATGTTACACCAAAACCTGCAGATGTTGATGAACATTTGAAACCTAGCACAAGGACCTATCACTAGGAGCAGGGGTTAGTCCAATTTTTTTATATTCCCATAGGTGCGGCGGTTATACCATGTGGAGGTTGTACTGAAACTCCAACACCTCGCCTCCAGCATAGCTTGGGGGAATTGAACCTGATACCTATGCTCTGATACCATGTTAAAATTGTTGTGACATTTAGATCTTCAAGCAATGAGTCCAAGAATTATTATTGCGGTAAAAGGATAATGAAGATACACATTGAACAAAACAAACCACACAGGAAACAAATGAGTATAGTTCAGGTAATTACAGTATCATTTTCATTAATTAAATCCGGTGTAACAATAGTTTACATAGGAAAATAATTCAAATCAATTAGGGATGGATTCGAATCTCCCCACTAGATGTGACTGTACCTAACTGACTAGCTAACTCAGGATGTCTCAATCAATATCGGATTCCAAATAGCTAACTCCAGATGTCTAAAAAACTCATACAATCAGTAATAAACAATTAACTAAGTCTAACTGAAGTGGTAGGTGAGAAAAGGCACCTAACCCACATGCAACCATGCATTAGCCATGCATAACTAGCGCTAACTGAATTGATTGTGATCTAACTGAATGTAACTGGAAACTAACTAAGCTTAACTAGTTCCAACTCCAACTAACTTAAGGAGGTTGGTGCTGGGACTCCCAGTGGCTCATAAAATGTAGGGATTGGGCTAGGAGGAACCTAAACTGATGCATGCAAGTGCAGTCGGTGTTTGTTAATTTATATCAGTGTTCCCCACACTCTAGTAACTAGTACATGTGGCCCCATTAGGCCAAGTGGACCCAATTAATTAATAAAGAATCCTAAGTTAGGCTAAATAATCTAATAGACAATATGGTCAAGGGAGGATTAATAATCCTAACATGCATAACACCATGCTTGATTCATGAGCCACTCACAATATGATGCCCAGGAGAATCATGGATGAACTGGGATTGGAAGCAAATAGACCCTATAAGGACCTTTTTTCCTTTGATTCTAACAAAGTCAAATGCCTATGATTAATCAAAGACTTGGTCATCTCTTTAGCCTAGATCCCTGCCAAAAACCTGGTCATGGATGTGGTGGTGGCTGACATCCCTCCTAAGTTTGGAATGGTGCTATCAAGATATTGGGAAACCAAGCTCAAAGGTGCCCTATAGATGGACATGTCATATGCCACTATCCTTGTCTTCGAGATACAAAGAAGGCTTTTCAGAGAACAAAAATTGGAGTATATGGTAACCAGCGCTGATAGGCCACAAAATAACCCCATTTATTCGGTGGAAACAGAGATGGGATTTTCTATGTTCTTCACTCAAGGGGATGAAGATAGTTCCTGTTTCCTAAATGTTTCCTTTGTGTCTACTCAGGAGGATCTAGAAGGGGCATGAGTTGGGCTATGGGTGAGACCCCTAAGAGTGCAAGATTTGAATTATTATTACAAGCTTGTTTTTTATTGTACGAACAATGAAGCAGAATACAAGGCTATGATATTAGCAATTCTGGCCTTGAAGGAACTCCAGGTCAAGAGAGTGGTGTTACATGGGGATTCCAAGCTAGTAATTAAGAAAATGACTGGTGAGTATCAGGCCAGGAATCCCAATATGAGGAACTAACATAATGCTACCCAGGATCTCATTGGATGCTTCAAAGAATGTTGTTTCAATATGATTCCCAGAGTACATAATTGTGTGGTTGATTCCCTGGCCACGTCGGCAACAACCTTCAAGGTACCTATGCACCCTGTAGGAAAATATGAAATTGAATTGAGGCACAAACCCTCTATCCCAGATAATGTGAAGAGTTGGAAAGTCTTTGAGGATGACAAGCAGATTCACAATTTCCTCACTGTCATTGGGGAGTTTGAGGGTTTGGATGTTGATGAACAAAATGAAATTCGAGAGGGGGCGCCTCCCATGCAAGAACCCTTACAAAGCTAGGATGTGGATCCAAAAGGAGTGATCTAGGAATAGGAGGTTAATGTTGTTGAAAATGTTAAGAGAGATGAAATTGAGGAGGTTTGGGATCCAGAATTATAGGAGTTTGAAAATCAGCAGGAGTATTGAATAACCTCTGTGGCAAGGAGATCCTGCAGTTGAGAGGTAATTCCATCCCCAGGGGTCTAGTCCTAACCTGTGAAGATGATGAAGATGTAAAAATTTGGACAAAGGAACAACCTAAGATCATCAAACTAGCGAGGTCCCTTTCACTTGAAGCCAAGCAAAGATACATCTCACCGATGAAGGAGTATTTAGATGTGTTTGCTTGGAGCTACAAGGACCTTAAGGATTACGACGATACAAGCATCATACACCATACCATACCAATCAAGAATGATTAAATTCTATTCAAACAGAAGCTGAGAAGGATGAACCCCAAGCTACTGCGCCTGGTACAAAAAGAGATCAAGAAGTTGTTTGAGGCCAAAACCATTGTGGCCCTCAAATTCTCACATTGGGTGGAAAATATGGTCCCTGTTAGAAAGAAGAAAAAGGAAATAAGAATATGTATTGACTGCAGGAACCTGAACAAAGTTTCACTGAAGGATCACTAACCCATCCCCAAAATGGACCATATATTATAGAGAGTAGCGGGTTCATAGAGGATCTCCACTCTGGATGGCTTCTTAGGTTATAACCAGATTGTTGTACACTCGGAGGATCAAGAGAAGACAACATTCACCACACCTCGGGGCACCTTCATGTATGCTAAAATTTCGTTTGGGATGATAAAAGCAGGAGCAACTTTTCAGAGGGCCATGGAAATAGCATTCTCTGATGAAAAAGAAAAAAAATCTGGTCATCTATCTGGATGATATCACTGTTTTCTCCAAGTCTGATGAAGAACATGTCGCCCACCAGTTGAGAATGTTCAAGAAATGCAGAGAGTTTGGAATCTCCATGAATCCTAAAAAGTTGTTCTTTGCTATGAAACAAGGGAAGTTGTTGGGGCATATAATCTCTCAGGAGGGCATCAATATAGATCCGAAGAGGGTTGAAGAGATCAACAAAATTGAGCTCCCTCGAAATAAGATCGAGGTTCATTCATTTCTGGGAAAGGTGAATTTCCTAAGGAGATTCATAGCTACATTTGCCGATATATTGAAATATATAACCATCATACTAGGAAAGGACCAAGAGATTAGGTGGACTCCTGAAGCCAAATAATCCTTTGAAAGGATAAAGAGGGCCATAGCTAAAGAACCTATTATTGCAAGCCCTAATTTTTCCATAGACTTTCTCATATTTTCCTTTTCCTCAGAACACATGGTGGCAGGATTACTACTGCAAAAGAATCACAAACGCCATGAGAAGTCTATTTATTTCTTTAAAAAGCCCCTAAGGGATGCTTCCTTGAAGTAAAATATCCTGGACAAGCAAGCCTATGCTCAGGTGCAGGCCTTAAAATACTTTCAGGTATACATCCTACACTCACATATCACTGCTCACGTTCCCACCAACGATGTGAAAGACATTCTGACCCAACCTGATCCATAGGGATCAAGGGGAAAGTGGATTGTATTTATGCTAGAGTATGACCTAGAAATAAATCCCACAAAGTTGATCAAGGGTTAGGGGTTAGCCAATCTTATGGCCCAGTCCAACTGCGATGCTCTTGGTTTGCACATGATTGCTAAATTGTCAGTTGAGGAGCAAAATCCTTAGAGACATCTGAGACCCCTAGTAGGTGAGCTCTTTTTATCATCCCCGTGGTACATTGATGTCATTTTCATCTTACAACATCTGCAGGATCCGTAGGGCATGGATAAAACAAGGGCCAGGTTCCTCAAACAAAAAGCGACGAGGTTCGGTATCTAAAACGAGAAGTTGTATTGGAAAGAGCTATGAGAAGTTTTAATGAAATACGTAGATGAACACAAGGCCAAGAGACTTATTGAAAAAATTCATGTAGGGGAGTGTGGGGGGCATCACTACTGGAAAACCACAGTAAAAAAATCATGAGAGCAGGATTCTATTGGCCTACAATATTTTTTGGTACTCATAAGAAAGTGGCTGCCTGCCATAAATGTCTGATTTTTGAAGGTAGGAGGAAATTGGTGCCATTACCTTTGAAGCCTATTCAGGTTGAATCCCCTTTCCAGCAATGGGGTCTATATTTTATTGAAGAAATTAATCCTCATTCTTTCGGACAACACAAATGGATGCTCACCGCCACTGAATCCTTCACAAAATGGATCAAGGAAATCCCCACGCGATAGGCTACCGAGACAGTGATCACACAGTTTGTGGAGGAACATATTCTGTCAAGGTTTCAAGCTCCTAGGAATATAATCACTAATAATGCTCCAGCCTTTAGATCAAATAAGTTGATCGCTTTTTTCTTCAAATATCAAATACAACTGTGGCATTCCACAACCTATTACCCTCAGGGAAATGAACTAGAAAAGTCTTCAAACAAGAGTCTTATGAGGATCCTAAAGAAGCTGCTGTGGGAAAATAATAAAGCTTGGCATACAAAGCTAATTGACACTCTATGGGTCGACATAATTAGTGTGACGAAGTCTATCGGCACCTCACCATTCCAGCTGGTCTATGGTTCATAGGTAATTTTTCCTAACTCCTTGAGCTTTCAAGTAATGAGATTGTTGCAAGAAGAGGAAGTTGAAACCCATCCTACCAAAAGGATTATGTATCAATTGGTTGAGCTTCAAAAAAAAGGGAGCGGATGTTTGACAGAACTCAACAATTTCAGGACAAGATGCAAGAGATTTTTTATAGGAGAACCAAAACTGATGATTTCCAGATAGGAGATGTAGTGTTGGAATGGGATGCACCTCACGAGGAGAAGGAAAAATATGGAAAATTTGATCACATGTGGAATTTCCCATACAAAATCGTCGCTTTCAGAGGAAATAACGCTTATGTGTTAGAAGAAATGGAGGGTGGATTGGTATATGGAACTCCAGTAAACGAGAGGCTCCTCAAACATTACTTTTTGTAGGAAAATTTAGTCCAATTGTCATTGTATATATCATTTTATTTTAATATTGCATGTGTGGATGACTCTTTGATAGACTTAAATCCCGAGGTGAAGGCAGTAAAGTCTCCAAGAGATGCTTCCATCCAGTTTTTCTTTTAAAGCATTTTTTGCAGTTGCAGACCCCAGAGTAGAGTTTGAGAATTGCAGGAAGGATTAGCAATGAACCTATGGACAAGGAACATGGCCTACGTAGTTATTTTCTAACTCATAGGGAGGATATCATCCCCTAGTTGAAGCCATTGTTATCACCTGGTTCACACCACTGCTAAATTTTGAAGAAATTTTCATGTGGGATTAGTCTCATTGTGAGCTAAAAAGTTGACAAGGGGAGTAGGAAAAATTAAAAGGATGAACAAGGTTCGAAAAAAATCCCTTATTATGGGACCTTGAAATATGTAATGAGCTTATGCATATTTTTAAGACAAACGACGTGGATACATAGCACAAGCAGATCGACGACGGAGGAGGATTTCACCAAGAAAGAGATGCACGGTCTATAAAATTGTGGAGGACCATGAAATCCGTTATGTACCTCAAATGTTGACAACCAATATATATATATGCTTAAGATATACAATGGGAATGGATTGCGCGGCGACAATGGACACAAAGGTTAGTAGGATGGGGCGCTCCAAAATGTGAATGGACCCCGCACCTTGGGACAGTGGAGATTTGACAGGGATCAGAGCAACGGATCAGAGTTGTTTTGTGGGACAAAAGTGAATGGGTTTTAGCGAGTGGATCCGCTGCAAAATCTAGTAGGACCCCACGATTTGGATGGCGTAGATCTGACGAATATCGGATCGCCGGTTTTAGGGGATTTTGTGATGGAGAGGTGAAAGGAGTTTAACAATATAAGCCATCACGAAATCACGTAAAGAACCATATCAAGTGACGACTGATATTTTTCGTAGGGGAGATCTACGACCAGGATTGACTTCGCATAAATAGAAACACAAGAAGGAAAAGGAGCAGTACATGTGCGAAGTGCAGTAAGGTCATGAATAAGATGCAATGATTCAGATCATGTTTGGGGAAATAAAATAGTTAGATTTGTTCTAAAAACATCTTTTCAAGTAAGTGATCATGCCTCTCAGATGCCAGATTTATGTTTTCAACCCAGCGTGTCGAAAATCCCTTATTTCCTGTATTAGATAAAAATCGTGGTGAATTTGCCACATCGGGAGTTTGTTATAGTTTGAATGATGATTCATGATTTGATTCCGCAATTTTGTAACAAAATTAGGCTCTCTTTCAAGGTTGATATCGGGAGCCATGACACTATAAAAATGTCCTCAATTGATGAGGAAAGGGTTGTAACTTTCATTCAGAAAGTGTTCTTCTATTTTTTTTGTCTCTATAACTTTCTTGGAAGAGTTAATGAGAAACATTCTCTTGTGTTTCTGAGATTCATCACGGTGTTCTACATTCAATCTGTTTTCCCATTTTATCATGATCATTTATGTGTTTTTCTTGCTAATGCGCTCTAGTTGCATATGATTAATTTGTTTCATTAAGCGCTACTCATATCAGACACTGCATTTGTGATGTGTATATGATAATTGTTATAGAATTCACTCTCAGTTAAATGCTATGTATCAATTTTCAACCTTATTTTTGTTGCTGCTAAAGGTGGTGGAAGAGATTCATCCGCAGATAGGTTCCTCTTGCTTCACTGGGATTCTTCCTCTTTCTCCTATCACCCTTTCAAGATATTTGAGTATTTGTGACACTTAATTTTCCTCAGAATACAAAGGAAATCCCATTCTCATTTTTCACTATAATACCCTTGATTGATTCAGGTTTCAACTCCATGACCCAATGATTTTTCTTGTCTATCTGTTCCACCATCGTTAAATTTGATTACACCTTGTTTACATCAAAAATCTATCCTTCTACGTGCTTGTTTAAAGTCACATGTGTATGTGAAATACCCCGTGACAAGAGAGAGCCCTTTCTGACTGTATTGGCTAAAATACAGTCTAAATATTAGTTTGAAATGGTTACCCCTGTGACTTCCTACCGCAACCATAGGAAAATTATAGGGTGATAACACCATGTATCAAATACAATAAAGCACCTATTCTAATGTACCTCAAAGGTACTCAAACATATGCTTAGTAGTACGCATAAAATAAAATAGGCCTGCTAGGTACTTTAAAATACCAATCGACTTCTTACACATAGTAGCACCAAACATATCTGATCCAGAATATAGTTTCTCTAAAATGGAAACCATGGATTTTAAATTCATCATATACAACATTATACAACAAATGTGTAATATCATGCAGAAATAAAGTCTCATCTTTTCTTTCAATCTTCAACATTTGTTGACTTAAAGAATCTTCTTCTATATAGATAATTTCTCTATGAGCTTGTCATTCTCTATGATGTTCTTTAAGGTCTGATCACTTTCTTAGTGATTCTTATTTTTACACTACAACACCCCAAATACCTCTTTGAAAGGTTTAACTACTCTTTGATAGTCCATATTATAACTCTTCTTGAGTATCAATAGTCTCTAAGACTTTGACGATGTCTTTTCTCATGTGCCTTCTCTCCACGAAGTATCACAACCCCTAACTTGCCGAGTCATGTACCATGACTAACTGGTGGGTACTTTATCTACTACTGCCTATGAAGTCACATAATACTCCCTCTTCAACTAGAGGATTTTTTCTGTACTATACCAATCTTGTCCCAATCAAAGGATTAGTAAGAATACCGACAATGCTTCTTATTCGTGGATATGTAACATGTCTCGGATATAACTTTCTAGAAACCTCATAAAGCTTTACTTCTTTTCAACATGCTCTATAAAGAGCAACACATGTGATCTTTCCTCGATCACTATACTCATCATATCTCATATAGCTTTGAAGCTTTATTCGATTGATCGAGACATATCTAAGTTCATATACACTTGTACCAAGTAGGTACCAAAACACATGCTTTGTTTTACATGTCTATGTATATACTACAAAGAATATAATTGATCATGGGACCTGTGACTAACCAAATACATCTCAAGTTACTTTTGAGATATTCCAAATCTGATTTGAACTTTAGATTTATCTTCATATGTGTGGCCATGGATTTATAGTCCATCATCCTGAAACTCTTCAAGATCTTTTACTGCACATTTTCTTTAATTGAGGAAAATATATGTCTGGTGACTGGCACACCACTAATCATAAGAATCATAACAATATTCTTAAATACATTTCTTAGCTTCCTTCTAAATATGAGCATCATGTAGGTCTCCTCTTAACAAAATATACATCAACCAATTTTACTCCTTCTTTAGGAGCTATCGAATCTAGCTACTCCCTCTCACCATTAGGATGTGAGAATCATAATCTAAGTCCTCCATCATAGCGACTTCATGCTCATATATGTATGAAGCTCTTCTTGACACATGAATGCAAATAAGAGAATTTAATTATCTTCAAGAGTATTTACATATATCATAATAGGATTAGGGATTCTATTCTGACTTCTTCCTAATACATAGGAACCTCCCAATCTACTATTAGAAGCTTCTTGTTCCACAACATCCCTCTCTCTTTCAGGATCAACCATCAGAACTATTCCTCATTTAATACATGTCATTTTACTTGTAGGTAAGGGAATATAGTTTTTCCCTACAAGCCACATTCAATCAAGTTATTAGGAACCTTGCATAATCTAGTCATTTCAATAAAATGACAAATAACACACACTGCCATGCAAACCATTTTAACCAATGTTTTAGTATAACCATATCTCATGAATACTTAAATGTATTTGCAATGGTTCATAAAGCTATGTACACATTAAATCAATGTTTCGACATAACCCCATTCATATTTCATTTAATGTTTTGCAGTTCTATATCGGTCTTATATTTCGATTACATGAATATTTATGCAACCCCTTATTCTTCTTAACATGAGTTTTCTATTTAAAGACAAATAGAAGGATTGTAACATATTCTTTTTAATCATGTTCATACCGTAACATCATTCATAATCCTAGGAATACAGATTGTAATAAAAAAAATCTGATTTTATAAAAACATAAGATAATCAAATAATCATGCAACCCAACATTCATATCTCATGAATAATTATGCAACTCTATATTCATTTTTTTTTGAACAATCATGCATCCCAACATCCATACTCATGAATCAATCATGCATGCTTTATATTCATATCTTATGAAACAATCACGCAACTCTATATTTGTTAACACCAAAAGATATTCAGCTAACTCTCTATGGTCCAAACAACAATTAAACATAATTATCCCACCATTGTTTGCTCCATTTTGACCTTCATGACTAAAATTACACTAAAAATGGTCCAAAACATTATTATTCCTTCCCCAGAAATACAGGGACGTTGAGCATTTATTGTGACATATCTCCACTCTCTCGAAAAAATGACAAAAAAAACCCTAAACTGAGAATGGGAAAAAAAAACCATAGACAAATACCATGCACAATAAAATACCATGGGTCAGAAAATCTTGGATCATCCTATAAATACATTGTGAAGGTCTCCCCACAAACATTCCCAAACTTTCTCACTTTATCACTTTTTGTCATTCATTCATTTTCCATAACCTTTTTCCATCACATCCTTTAGCCACACTATCCCACATTGCACGCCGAGTTCTCTTCGTGTAATCATAAATACCTTTACCGATGACAACTATTTGTTGGAGAAGAAACAGAGACCAGGATCGTGGGAATCCTACATACCACTTCATCAAATGACTGCAGTGGCCCATTTCAAAGGTATCTCTTTATTTTTGTATTAGTTAGATTAAATATTATTGTTGTTATTATTGTTTATTATTGCAAGTCGAGGTTGAGAAATCCCTCGCACCATGAATTCTACCCTATGATCTGGTTGATCTAGGGTAGGTGCTTTTGCACGTAGTAGGGGAGAAATCTCCACTACAGTTTTGGCGACTCCAATGTCTCGATCCTCTTGGATTTATATTTTTGTAGGTGTTTCTATTGGTTTGTTCAACTTGGGTACCTTCAACCGTCACATGCCTAACCCCCCTACGGCAGATCCAAACCAGTATTATCCTACTGCCTGCTCCCTGACCCAAGTTGACATTTTTTCCTTTAAAAACCCTCAGTTATGTCTGGATCGTACCTATCCGACAGAAAGTTGTGACCCAGGTTGCATGTTTTTGACCAATAAGCACGACCTAGGTCATTCCTTTTGCTTCAATAAGTGTGACCTAAAAAAAACTCAAGATCGTACTTGTCCAGGATTCCAGAGCGATCCTTGTCACTACTGTGACCTAGTTTTGTGAGATTTGTCATGCAGGAACCCCTGTTTTGTGAGACCTGAGTCTTTCTGTTTATTTTTATTTCTTGATCATGACTGTTTGATAGTTTTGTGTGATCCCAATCGCACCTGTTCTGTCGATAGGTGGGAATTGCAGTTTTTTTAGTCCTTTTCAATGTTTGAGACCCTTTTCCAGGCCCTTTATCTGTGTTCTACTCCTTCCCCGACTGTTTCCTTCAATATTTGATCGCTTACAACCCCCTAGTTTGTTTTGTGGTCCTATTTCCATTGTATGTGAACCCCCTTAGTCAATCTTGGTAGTTGAGACCCCCTGTGTGTTTCCTACAACCTATTAAGTTCCTTATACGCTCATTTATTTGTGTACATTTTATTTTCTGGAAGAATTAATTGTTTTGAAAAATATTTACTGTTATTTATTTTTCTGTATTTGCGTGTCGGCCATGAGATCGATGGGGTTTAGAAATTACACATCACTTGTGCACACATCTCAGAGCCTAAAGTAAAATGTTTGGTTCATGACCCCAAGTTGAGCCTAAAAATTCACTTAACTCAACCAACATTGTAACCTCATTTGAGGACCAAAACCATATTGTAATTAAGTTAGGAAACTAGGTATATGCATCCAAATAACACCCCTTTGTCACTTACATCTAAGAAATATCTGTTGTCCATTAGGGTACAAAAATCCTCTAATACTTGGTGACACGGTCATGATCAGTCTGTCAGACCCCCCCCTGCTTTGCGGTAGTAATCTACAATGAAGGGGTTCCGGAAGTTAAGGTGGAATACCACGCTCCATTCTGCACCAAAGTCTAACCCTTCATAGTCCTCCTCGTTCATGCCGAGTACCATGTTGGGTGTCGAGGAACAAAGGGATGAAGTACTAGGAAACCACTCTTGATGTTTCATGAATGAGGTAGCCTAGTTGCCAGTCTATTTAGGGCTCTTGTACCCAAGGTCCCTCTACGTAGTGGGATTATCTTGGCCTATTGTTCTTCCATTTCGTATTTTTTGACTGGGATTTCATCACCCAACAGAGGATATGATTTGTGAGGGGCTTCCATCTTGTAGTTAGGATTTTGACTACACTTATACCCCATAGGTTAGTGCATCATTCTCTTTATAGGTAGCGTTGCTTATTGGATTTCTAACCACTTTATTGTAGACTCGCCTTCTGTAACACGCAATTGTAGTTTGATTTTAGATCTTTCTTTTTGGCATGTGAGCCACCATTTTTATACTCTCCTTATGCACACTCGACTATAGTTGTATTTTTGAGCCTGCATTTGATACACTTGCACCTCCATTAATTATAAAACACACCATCATGTCATCATTGCTCCACCACACTACTCACATAGAATTAGTGGGAATACCCCTCAGTTCGCTTTCATGAACCACCACTGTTGGATCCATATTCAACATCGTTCACCACCTCCACATCCATACACTGCATATGAGTCTGATTTAGATTCCTATCAATCTGAACCTACCTTATTCACAGCCCCATCTAGCCCCATGGATGGTGCACCTCCTAACCCCTTTTAGGGGGGGACGGTTGATAGTGGACTGGTGACCGCTCCACCCGTCATATTGGGTATTACTTATACCGAACCCATAGGTATTAGTCCCAATGGGCTCTTCCCAACACAAATATTTTCTATCTGCATTAGGTTTCGTCGATCCCTCTAATTCTCAGTTGATCACTTTCGACTTGTATCAAGGAGAACCCTAGATACCATCATCTGTCGCCTTCCAAGTTCCGGTAATGATTCAGAATTTTGTCATTCATCGATGAGGGGGCATCCACCTATGTTATGTCAACCTTTGTTTGGAATAAAATTGGATCCCCAACCCTTCAACCTTCCACCACCCCCCTTCGAGCTTACAATGGCCACGCTACTCAACCACAAGGCCTTCTCACGAATGTCTCCATTAAGTTAGCCACAAAAACCGTGTTGATTGACATTGAGGTTGTAAATGCCCAACTCAATTACAACCTACTCCTTGGATGTAGTTATATGTATGCAATGTGAGCTGTTAGTTCAACCGTCTTTCGACTCTTGATGTTCCCCCATGATGGGAAGATCGTGACCATTGACCAACTAACATATTACGATCCTAAAGGAATGACCACTACAGAGTATGTCCTCCCTACGATCAACACCACCATCAACATCGTATCCATCCCTTCCCTATCTTCTGTTGGCCCAAGCCTCTTTACCAACACTCCTTTGACGAACACCTTTTTGTCCTTACCACCCCCTCCTTTCTCAATTGACATATTGGATTTGTGCACTATCACATCCGGTTACATCCCGACCTCCTCGCAACCTCAGCCATAACCCTAACCACAAACCCCAAAGAATTATTGGGGTTCATTCCCTGTACATACGATCCCCTTCTTCTTTCCACCTTCCAACATCATGAGTAAGCCAATCATGGATACTCTTAACCTTTATGGATTCACTTTGGGTATTCTTGTATGGTACCTTGATCATCCCCCCCTCCCCACCAACACTACGGATCGTGTTGAAACCGGTCCAACATATTGAGACGATGTCACACCCCCCTCTTGGTATGAAACCAATTGTTTCTTCGACTAATCCTACCCCTCCTCCTCCCATGAATAATGGGGGAAAGGAACCCAAAACCCCGATAGAACCACGTTCTCCTCCTACATGTGCTTTATGCAATGTCCAAGGCCATGCGACACATAATTGTCCAGATTTTTCAATCCTTCGCACCCACATGTGAAAAGTAGTTGAGATCGATGACGCTCCAGTTGTCAATGTACCAAATATTCCAAGGTAAAAAATAAATCTCTATGAAACAACCACCCATGTGTAGTTTTGTTAAATTTTCATATGCCTAGCTCATTAGAGGAAATTTCAACTCAAAATGGGCCTTTTAACTTTTATTCAAATTCCATGTCATCATGTGTTAGCCAATGAAATTGATTTAAATTTGAAATACCGTATAGGTCTTAAACACTTTTTTAATATAAATTTGGGGATAGGTATCATAAAAAAAACTACTTTTTTTGTTTGTATTTTTGACATATCTCCCCGTGTTTTTGCTCAAATTTTGATTGGGAGAGCTTGTTGGATGCGGAATTAAATTCCACATCCAAGGAGTACCCACTCGACATACTTTTGACGGACCCCGCTACCCCAAAAAAAAGAAATACCCCGCTACAACATCTTCAGCATTTTGACCTTTCGATCAGGAACATCTTCAACACTTTGACTTTTCGATCAGCAACAACATCTTTAGGATTTTGACCTTTCGATCAGCAATATCATCATCAACACTTTGACCTTTCAATCAGCAGCAACATCATCATCATCATATTCTGATTTGTCGATTAGAATCATCATCACATTCTGATCTTTTGATCAGAAACATCATCATCATACTCTGATCTTTCGATCAGAAACATCATCAACATACTCTGATATTTCAATCAGAAACATCATCATCATACTCTGATCTTTAGATCAGAAACATCATAATCATAGTGCGTCATCATCATGCTCTGATCTTTCGATCAGTACGTTATCATCATCATACTCTGATATTTCGATCAGTATGTCATCATCATCATACTCTGATCTTTTGATCAGTACGTCATCATACTCTGATCTTTCGATCAGTATGTCATCATCATCATAATCTGATCTTTCGATTAGTACGGTATCATCATCATTAGCTACAACCTGCAACCAACAACTCAAAGACAAAAAGTCTTTGGATCACTTTTGGACTTAAATTCTAGGGATGATACAATCCCACCACATTCTCGACAACCGAAGTTACCGGGTTGATTATGGGAGAATCAATCCCTATCACTTTAGGACTAAGTCCAAGGACGATGCAATCCTACCACATTCTCGAGGATTGAAGCCACCAGATTGATTATGTGAGAATCAGTCCCTATCACTTTAGGACTATGTCCAAGGATGATGCAATCCTACTACATTATTGAGGACCGAAGCCATTGGGTTGATTACGGGAGAATCAATCCCTATCACTTTAGGACTATGTCCAAGGATGATGCAATCCTACCACATTCTTGAGGATTGAAGCCATCGGATTGATTACGGGAGAATCAGTCCCTATCACTTTAGGACTATGTCCAAGGATGATGCAATCCTACCACATTCTCGAGGACCGAAGCCACCGGATTGCATACGGGAGAATCAGTCCCTATCACTTTAGGATGATGTCCAAGGATGATGCAATCCTACCACATTCTCGAGGACCTAGTTCACCGGATCTATTATGGACAGATGTCCCAGGATGATACAATCCCTCTTCATTCTCGAAGATCGAGGTCTCCTGATCACTTTAGGGAAAGTTCCCAGGGATGATACAATCCCACCACATTCTCGAGGACCGAGGTCACCGGATCTATTATGGACAGATGTCCCGAGATGATACAATCCCTCTTCATTCTCGAGGACCGAGGTCTCCGGATCACTTTAGGGAAAATTCCCAGGGATGATACAATCCCACTGCAACATCACTACTCCCCCTTTCGAGGAAGGTCTTTCCAAACAACACCAAGCTTGTCTCGAAAGTGTTCGAACTCTACTCGAGGCAAAGGCTTCGTCAGTACATCATCATCCAAACCATCATCATCTACATCTTAAGTATGTGAATATTGAACTATCACCATATGTATCTCCAGTATGTGAATACTGAAAGCATCATCATCTATATCTTCAGTATAGAAATACTGAAAGCATCATCATCTCTATATTTAGTATAGAAATATGGAATCACCATCATCTGTATCTAGAGTATGTAAATACTGAAATATCATATATATCTTCAGTATGGGAATACTGAAATCATCATCATCTATATATTCAGTATGGGAATACTGAAACATCATCATCTCTATATTCAGTATAGAAATACTAATTCACCATCATCTGCATCTACAGTATCATCATCTGCATCTTATCTTGTATGTAGAAATACCGGATTTCTATGTGTTACGTCGGAACACAGGGTTATTTGTCATCACAACTATGGTTATCACATAGAATCATTGTAGTATCCATCTTCAGGTCAAAGAGACCTGATATCAGCTTCTGAAGCCATATGGCTTCACAACTTACGGACTTAAGGTGTTCACAACAAAACAAATGTTTGGCCTGGTATTTGTTAAGTACATCAATGACCCAATGATCTGTCTGTAGTGAGTCACATCCACTAACTCTGATGAGTCATCAGCTAACAGCTTCAGGTTGGAGTCCATGGGTGTGGCCATGACTTTGCCTTCCAACATATTGAATCTCTTCAATATCTCTACTACATACTTTTCCTGGTTGAGAAAGATTCCTTCTGAACTTTGCCATACTTCTAGACCTAGGAAATAATGCATTAACCTAAGGTCTTTCATCTCAAATTCTTCTACTAGTTTCTTCTTGCGTTCCATGATCTGTTTCTCATTCCCTGTCAAGAATAAGTCATCCACATATAGTCACATAGAATGACAGGTTCATCTTCTACAACCTTGTAGGAAAGGTTAGGATCGACTTTACTCTTGGAAAATCCCATGCTCATCAGAAAACTATCTATTCTTCCATACCAAGCTCTGGGAGCTTGCTTCAGGCCATAGAGGGCCTTCTTCAACTTGCATACTTGATTCCATCTGTCTTCAACTTCAAATCCCCGTGACTATTCAATGTAAAACTCTTCCTCAATCATACCATTAAGGAAGGCTTGTCTTTACTTCATCATGGAAGAAACTACCATGATAGTTTTGAAGGAAGTGTACCTTGCTTCCTGGAGTAAGTGTCTCTTCAGAATTAATTCCCTCTTTCTGATAGAAACCTCTAGCCACAAGTCTTACCTTACTTCTATCAGCAACATATCTTATGTTGAAAATCCATTTGGAAGATACCACATTCTTTCTTTCTGGTTTGAGTACTATATCCCAAACATCATTCTAGTATCATAACATCTTCTATGAGTTTGTCTTCTCAGGTCATCAACATATCCTTGTTTTTTGCATTCAACCTTGAAGGTTGGAACCCACTTTACTCTTGGTAAAGTCTCAATC
This sequence comes from Pseudotsuga menziesii, assembly GCA_001517045.1. Taxonomy (NCBI): domain Eukaryota; kingdom Viridiplantae; phylum Streptophyta; class Pinopsida; order Pinales; family Pinaceae; genus Pseudotsuga; species Pseudotsuga menziesii. Next base: position 400,240 of record LPNX010109293.1, on the reverse strand, counting down.
CACCATGAAGGTATCCATCATGTCGTACCATGTCAAACTTAGATATAATTTTCTATAGTCACTCCCCCTGAAGTGGAGTATCATCTTCCCTCTTCATTCTGTACAGGTGGTTCTCTGCTTGATATATACTGGTCAATAGAGTATGTCATGTCATAGTCTATTCTTTCTGAGGCAAATCATGAACCTTGCTTTGTACACTTGTTCTTGTAGATCCATATGGAAGATACTACGTACTTCCCTTTATGTCTCGAAATCATATCGTATACATCATTCCCCATGATCAACTGTTATTCTTTGATCATAGCTTCTTTCATAGCATTCTTTTCTTCATCTTGAGTTATCTCTTGTACCCATGATGGTATTCATCCTTCAAGGTGGATCTACCACTCTTTGAAGCTCTTTCTCCTGTCATGGTGTCTCTGACCCTGGGAGCTTTAGATTCATGTTTATTGGAGTGAATCTTGAATTGTCATCACTTGTTCTTCAGAACAAGTCTCATCCTTCTTTTCTTGTAGCAGGTTGTACAGGACCTTTCCTACAATTCAAATGCACCAGTTGCATGGTTAGAACTATTTCATAAAACATATACATAACGACAAATTCTTATGCATCATGCAACTATTTAGTCAATACAACATTCATCCATATCTCACATAAACTTTCTAGATGCCTTCCATCTCTACCATGACATCATTGAGATTGTGCACTAATCCAATATGTCAGCAAAGAAGTTTGATAAGTAGCAATGGAGAGTTGTATAGCACCATGAGCTACTTACTCATCACATGCATATTAGTAGTATACAGTCATTAATGCAAACAATCTATCATGCATAACACATCAACTAAATATAATCAAATGTATAACAAAACAATATCATGAAATGACAATTGAATACTTATCTTTTATTTGTTTCGTGGGTAGACTCCATCTTGATCATTCTGCTTTATCATATTCTTCATTCATTAAATCATCATTTCTTATCCAAATGATAAGATGAATAAGAGGTTCTTCAAGAATTGAGTTCAGTTCTTCATATTCCTCATCGCTTGAGGGATCTTCTTTGAATGGTGAGAGCTTGATCTTCAATTGCTCCCATCTTCTTCTTCTCTTCTTATGAGTCGAGCTGAAAGAAATTAATTCCTTCTGGCATACATTCTTTGCATGAATGAATCCCATGATCCTGGGAGGCCATTCAAGGTGGCTATCACCACTTCTGCATTCTCCACTTCTTCTTCTACTGCTTCAATTTGTTCTGCATTTTGGATCTTCACATTCTTCAACTGTTTTCTCAAAGCCATCTTCTGATTTAAGTTCTTATATTCAAATAGCTTGATCAAGGAATTGAACATCTTTGGTTCCTTTAGGGAAGACACTTTTGGTACAAGTTGATCCATGATTGAATCAACAATGATCTTCTTGGCCTTGATCAATTTCTTCTTGTGTAAGGCTTTGAGCCTCATCTCCGTATGGAACTGGAACCTCTCTACTCATGTAGGTGTCCAATTCATTTTCTTCAGAGAGATCAAATAATTCCATGCTTGGAAGTTGTCAACTTTACCAAGCTTATCATCAAGCTGATGTGATAGATCACTTTGAAATGAGAACCTCAAATGCAAATAGCAAAAGATTAGATCTTACCGATTTGAGGTGTCCGTCCTGCTTCCAGAGCTAGCTGATTTAGGGTTTGTCAGAGAAACCCTAATTTTCAAAACTTGGAATATTTAAGATCTGATTGAATAGAAAGATATATCTCTTCAAATGGATCTGTCTAATGTACTCCTTTTCTAAAAACAGTGGAGGGAAGCTCCTGGAATAGGAAGCCCTAGTTTTCCAATTTCTTCTGCAGAAATGCCTGTCACTATTTCTGTGATATCTCCGAAATTAATGCTCCTATGTGTCTGAAATTTCTCACTGAGGTAACCTCACATGTCCCTGATCCAAAACCATAGGTTTAATCAGAATTGATTTAACCAATTTGGATTTATGATCCTTTTCCCACGGTGACCTGTTATAGGACTGTTCAGAACATCAGAGTTGTACGGACAACCACGTGTTACTGTTTCATCTTATGGTTCTGAAATTCGGACCACAGAAATTAAAGTCTGAGATATTTTGGAACATATTTAGGAATTCAATTTGGACCTCTGTATCCCAAGCTATAACAATTTTCCCCAGGTGTCCTGTTTAGGGATGAATTCTGGAAGAGGCCGGGACCCTAATTTGGAGGGATCATATCTCCCAAAATATAGCGAATATGAGGCTAAATTTTGGCCACAGTGTACATCAGGATTGTATATGTGGCATCTAAAATTTTCATCTCGTGAACCATCGCCAATATCAGTATATAGTGAATTTACCAAAACTTATCAGTTTTAGTATTTAGGGTTTTTCTAGCTCAGGGTCAAACTAGGGTTTGACTTTCTCGAAGTTTCACCCAACCAAAAATATTGATCCAGGTCTCTAAAATTAGATTTTGATGAGGAGAGAAATCCTATTCTAGGCTCACTCAAAAATCCCTCTTCAACAAGAATCCCTAATTTCTTCCGGAGAGAGAGGGAGAGCTATTTTTCCTTGTGAAATCTATCCTATTCAGGGTGGCTCTGATACCATGTTAAATTTTCATATGCCTAGCTAATAGATCAGTATTTAATTTCATTTTCATAAAAAAATCATATAAGTAGGATCACTGAAAGAAACAGTATCACAAGAACAACACAGATTTATCCTGGGAAAACCCTAAAGGGAAAAACCCAGCAAAATCTTCCTCAATATAGATGCCCAAAAAGATAAAAGGTAAAACCAACAAGGAGATAAAATCCTGATCCTCCTCCTTCTCCAGCTGCTTCTCTCTCTCCACTAATGCGCTACACAAGTGAGAGTATATGCTCCAAATGAGGAGTGATACACCTCTATTTATATTCATCTGTTCACTTAAGTTAACTCATTCGACATGTAGGCTCGAGTTACACATGTAGGCTCAAGTAACCACACTGGGGTGCTGATGACCCAACTTTATAATCAGAGGGAACCACCTCATGACTCTTATTAGTTCTTTTGATTAGGAGCATCGGGGTACAATGTAATACAAGTGGTTCTCCTGGTAGGATCATCGGGGACCACAAAAAAATACATATAGAATATTCTTCGAAGTTACAATATTTCAACAAGTTTGTGGCCTATATGGTAATTATTTACACCATTACCCAAAATTTCCTGAGTACCAGTCGCTCCTCAGTGACCTTTGCAAGAGCTCTCGTGAGTGTGAAATCAACTTCCTTGAGGAGATCCACCCTCTGGTCTCTTCCTTGGAAAAAAATAACACCATTTACACAATCTCTACTTCCATTATTCCTTCCTTCTCATCGACCATGGAAGATCCCCCAGATCTATCTTGGTAACACTTTCATGACGACAGAGAGATCACTAAAATGCCACTAGTTTTACCCCTTTTTACTTAATCCACAATGTCAAGTCGGTTCTTCCCATTGAAAAACACATAGTTATGCTTGAACAAATCAATGAGGATCATCGTGATTCTATCCAAATTATTTAAGCGGCTAAGACCCGCTAGAACTCCCATTATGACGCTCACGTCCACCCACGCACCTTTAGCGAGGGGGACCTTGTCCTCGTCTATGACCAAGCATATCATAACACTGGAAAAGGGAAGTTTGAATCCATGTGGTATAGCCCTTATGTAATCCATCGATGTATTGAAAAGGGCGCATACCTCCTTTTCAAATTTGATGACCACCTCTTGAAGAATCCTCGCAATGGGCTCTACCTCAAGAGGTTCTATGCCTGAAGTCGCCCATAATGCATACGCTTGTATCATAGTTTTTATTTCTTATTTGACATCATTTTTACCATGAGTCTAACAGTTTGTTTCCTTGGTTTCTCCATATGGATCCTACCTCGCCTTGCTATGTTGGGTTTGCTAACGGTGTAAGTAGATGGTCTCCTAATCTAGCCTTGGCTGCGTGGGTCATTTATTCCCTGTCACATGAGTTGATACATATTGAAATAATTTGTGTTGTTTTTTCTACCAACAACCAAGCTGAGTACGAAAATGTCATTGGTCTCCTAAACTCCACCCTTCACTTGGGTATTCGTCACCTTGATGTCTTCTTAGACTCCCAACTGCTTATTTCCTAGTTGAATAACTGCTACCGGGTACACGATCCCTGCCTCTTTAGAATGTTCTTGTGCACTAGACACTTGGTTAGACATTTCAAATCCATTTCATTCATGCATGTTCCCAGAAGTCTCAATAATGTAGTGGACCAAATGGATAATGACATTCTAGAGTGGCACATTAATCATCACATATAGGAAATAAACTGCATCATGCATCATCATATAGTCATGCATACATATGTCATACACATCATATAGGCATATTCATAATCATAACCAAGAGGCTCATAAAAAACCATAAAAATAAAAACATATGCATCCACGTGCATTCATATCATATCATAATGTTCAGTACAAAATGAGAAGCTCCACAGGATTTGTCGTCTAATCATACATATCATACAAAAATCCCCATGCTCAAATGCATTGGGGGAAACATCACATGCTTCTAGTATGAGTCATCCTTCTCTGTCTCTGTGTCCTCCTTGGTGTCTTCCTCCTCCCTTGATCTATCCTCCTCCATCGACACGTCACCCCGTGCCACCGCTTTGACATACTCAGTAGGAACCATGATCCTCCTTATCAAAGACATCCACTACAGAGGAGCCCTGTATCACACAACAATAAGATTTTCATATAGGTATTTCCACCCATCGTCGGTTACCCCCTCCAATAGCTGCTCCAAATCCATCTGCAGTGAGTCCAATGTAGCACTCCTTCACCTCCTCTATCCATGAGCGGGTGGATCTAACCCCTACAACCTACCCCTACGCTGCTGGTACCCTGCTGGAGGGTGCAGTCACACGTCTTCACATGCACACAATATGTTATCAAAATCTATCACATGTATTCTCTAGCTACCACTATCCTAGTACACCCTATATGACTAAAACCAAAAAGCATCATGTATACATACCATTAGGTCCCCAGACCTCTCCTAGAGGTCGAGGCATCTCTAAATCTCCTCGGTAGTCCATCCCCATGTATGGATAGTCCTCTATGAGGATAGGTATCTATCACCACTGTGCAAAAATATCCATGGAATAAATTCCCCACAAGGTTTCGTCCCTCCCCGATGATCATCTCGCACCATCGCCTCATGTGTGTTTCATGAGGTCCCCTATCATGCATCGCTAGAGACGGTCACAGTGTCGGTAATCGATCAAAGAATGAGCACAAAAATGAGAGGAACCATAAATCCCCATTGACGAAGATAGCCTGGTTCAACCCACACCGAACCACTATCAAGTACATCTTGGACCACCCATAGTAGGTGCCCCTCAACACACTCTCGACCATCAGTAGCTCGTCGCTCGAGATCTTATGGGGACCTTTCGATCCCAGTATCTGCAACACCATCACTTCCACTGCCCAAGTCTCTACACTCTCGATGTCACACACCAATAGGTACGACGTATGTACATACCTTGAGGCATAGCAATGCCTCGCGCATAGGTAATCCATAAACAATTCCCTTGGGAGCTTAAGAGAGATATCTTCAATCACACCCAACAATGGGAGGTTAGTTAGAAAGTACACATCTCGAAGGGTGATCTCCAATTGCTCACACTGTATAATGAAGCACTCCGAGTCTCTATCCCAAAAAATCACTAACTTGTTCAACAACACCTTTGTTGAACGCATCAGGGGGATCTAGAAGAACTTTAGCAGCCCAAACCAAGCGAGAGTATCCTGCACTTATCCATCCTCCTCTACCTAATACCTGAGGTCCCTAATGTCTTACTCTCTCCATTCAACTAGAGGTGTCCTACACATCCAAAAATTTCTTGTCAGACCTAGTTGCATACAATTTTCCATTCCGTGCTAGGTTGCGCTTGTTAGGAATTTTTGTGTGACCCAAGTCATGAAAAAACACTTGAAAGGTGCGACCTGGGTCATGCCTATCTCTTGAGCAGGGTTGAACCAGGTCGCTTCTGTATCCCCGATAGGTACGACTAGGTCCTAGTTGTTTTTTTGATATATGCGACTTGGGTCATTCCTTTTCCCTCGAAAAGTGCGACCTGACCTCGTGAAACCTTTAGGCTCAATTGAGGCCCCCAAAATGAAAAAAACCAAAACTAAACCAATCAAATTGATGGGCTTGGTGAGAGATCTTACTTGAAACTCATAGATCGAAAAACCACTGGTCGATAAGAAGAAATCAACAACTATGCTCTAGGGCCCTAAGCTCCAACTCAACATTGCACAGTGAAAATGACATGTGGCATGTGGTCCCCCTTGTTTATAGGCCTCCATTTGGTCAAATATTTCTTTTGTGCACCACAACGTCATTCAACATTTGTTTTCACGCCATTTGCATTGTCGGGTTTATTTTTCCATCCTTTGTCTACTCATGGGACCCATGTCTCATTCTCTCCCTATGATTTTTCGGGCCATTTCCTTGAGTCACCTCGATTTTCATGCCATTACGCAAATCACACCTTGTATGTATTGGCATGTTCATGAGCCCTCCACTCCATCCATACTACAAACTTGACCTTATTTTACCTCCATTCACCATCCCACAAGGAGGCCCCACTAGTGTTCCACTATTAGTTTTTAACCATATCAGCCATGTTCACACCATCGTCCCTTTTTGGTACATCGAACACTTCCTCCTTGCTTGACTGACCATCACAGAGTTTCTGTTAAGCTCTTTTTCTGAATCCTAAAATAATGAAAAGATTACTGAGCACACTTGCTTCCTTTCACACTCGTTAAAGTATATGAAAGGGCGTATATGTAGCCTCTTTTATCTCTTTTTTTGGACTACATAGACTATTTAAAGAAAAGGACCACCCTAGCACCTTCCAGCTAGGAATGGTTCCCCTTGTATCCTTTTATGCTTCTTTAGACTTTGGGATCGTAACTTACAAAAAATATCACTATGGGTTGTATTTAAGCCCTTTTCCATCCCTCTCATAAAGAAAAGATCACCGAGAAAACTTGGTTTCGTTCGTGCTTGTAAAAGTATTGGAATGATCATCCAATCAGTATAGGTTTAATATTTTTCGACTTGGTTTAACCTTTTTCGGTTGGAAGAGCTCTCCTTTGTATACTTTTATCCATTTTTGGACTTAGGAGACTAATGCGTAAAAAAGAGACATCGATGTAGTCTTCTTCCTATTTTCATACCATCTAAACATGAAAACACCATCGATCATTTACCATCTCAGGCTCGACAAAAATCCACGATATAGTATCATATTGAGCATACTTCTATCCCTTCTTGGAGCTCCTTAAACTATGAACAAGGACCAAACGATGCCTCTAGGTTCCCACATATATCTCATATAGTCTCCCATTATGGAAGCTTCCCCCCCATTGGTTTGCTTTTGTTCAGAGTACTCTGCAATGAGTCTTGTTTGGATCCCATGGATATCACTTGTCCAACTATTTCCCCAAGTATCTCCCCATTGCAGTCATCTCCCTGAATTCACAACTATGATTCCCTCCCCATGAGTCAGTATCATTTTATGCCAGGTCATCCCTGCCATAATACTATGAACAAATGAAGTTTAAGTCCCTTGTACTCCCTTTCCCATGTTCCTCATCCAGTGTCCCAGTCCCTTGACTGTTCTACATCTCTGTTTGTCCCCCTCACACTTCTATCAAGGAAGCCTCATTTCCTTGGTAGTTGCAGGTCTCCCTCTCTCGACGTCAACACATCTATTCCAGAGGATAGACCCAGAGGTCCTTGTATCCTAGTTTCATCCACCTTATTGATGAGTTTCTCGGATCACTTGAAAGGAGTCCTCAGTGCCCTTCAGTTTGTTTGCATCTTATGTGCTCGACTTCAGCTACACTATCGCACCGTTGAGATTTGTACATGGAATTGGTTCTTTCATTTTTTGGTCAAAGACCCTGATTGTCACCCGACTCTATCACATTGGTGAGTCTATTTTGGGACCCATATAGTTTCATTACCCTTGTGATTTCTTGGATGTGTTGGTAATAGTGTTTGAAAGCCCCTTAGTGTCATGCTTCCATGTATCTACAATACTTGATCTTGTTTATTGTACCTCAGATATTTTGATTCTTAGTCATTAGTTCCATGCAGTTGTGTGCCTAATGACTGAGAGCATATTATTGTGATATTGCATTCCATATTCAATAGAGCATCAGTTGTTGTGATATTTCATTCCATGAGAATGCCATTGTTTCTATGTAACATTTCTCAAGATCAGTCTTCGTACTCAGCCTCCCATCTACACCACCATCATTTACTACCAGTTGCATATATGTATTGATTGACTCCCATTTTTCGAGCCTTGATCGTCATTTGTATATTGAGACTTTGATACAAGCATGGGTATTCTCGCCTCTTCCATATATATGTCTAAGATTATAGGCACCTCATCCATTTTTGAGAAGTAATACAAACCAAAAGCCACTGCAGTTTGAATGGGGAAACTTTGATGCCTCCATGCTTCCCTCTGGTTTCTCCATTGTTGTGACCATTTCTCCCTTGATATTATGATGTCTATCAGCCATATGATGAGCTCCCGCCCTCACACATTAGGGGGAAATCTGTTAACACCAAAAAATTTTCACCTAGCTTTCTATGGTCCAAACCATAATTATACATAATTATCCCACCATTATTTCCTCCATGTTGTCCTTTACAACAAAAAATCCACCAAAAATGGTCCAAAACTTTATTATTCCTTCCCCATAAATACAAGGAAGTTGAGCATTTATTGTGACATATCCTCACTCTCTCCAAAAAGGACCAAAAAACCCTAAAATGAGAATGGGTGAAAAACCATGGACAAATACCATGCACAATAAAATACCATGGGTCAGAAAACCTTGGATCGTCTTATAAATACATTGTGAATGTCTCCCCACAAACATTCATGAAATTTTTCACTTTTCACTTTTTGTCATTCATTTATTTTCCAGAACCTTTTTCCATCACATCCTTTCGCCACACTATCCCACGTCACACGTCGAGTCCTCTCCGTGCAACCCTCAATCCCTTTACCGGTGACAACCCTTTGTTGGAGAACACACGGAGACTAGGATTGTGGGAAGCCTATGGACCACTTCCTCAAACAAATCTAGTGGCCTATTTCAAAGGTATATTTTTTATTTTTGCATTAGTTAGATTACATATTATTTTTTTGTTATTGTTTATTATACCAAGTCGAGGTTGAGAAATCCCTAGCACCATGAACTCTACCCTATGATCCGACTGATCTAGGGTAGGTGATTTCACACATACTAGGGGATAAATCCCCACTACAATATTCAAATCTTATGAAACAATCATGCATGCTTTATGTAATGTCCCCAACCCTCCGACCGACAAAGAGGATGCTACGATAACTCAATCATCCGGGCATCTAGCCCCATGAACATGAACATACATATAATGATGAGGCATGTAACTTAAAAACATAAAACATACTATGATGCATTAATTATTCATATACATAGAAGAAGCAACCAACATGCATTCATATACCATTTAGCATTCAACATGTACATCATCATTCAGTAATGGTAAATATGATTACAGACACAAGTTAGGCAAGAGTACTTATCTTATAGAGAACTTGTCCCACAACCAGCTATGTCGCTGCAACGTTCCACCCAACCATAGGCCCACGTGCTCTTTAATCTCTTAGCAACTCTGCCACCCCCGACTCGAGCATGATTCCCCAAGGAATAAGAAACTAGCAGGCTTACACATAGCCAAGGATAACAACCCCACAAGGGTACACAGTTTAGCCAAGCCAACACAGTTGGGTTTATTAGGCGAACAACGGATCAGCCAAGCCAACCAAGTTGGGTTTATCAGGCCATCTAGGAGCTGGGAAAGGATAAATGCTAAGCTGGTGAGCTCATTAAAGAGCTAAAGACACCTACACTAGAACCAACCTGGCTTCTAGGACACCCACACACACCCAACACAAGGAAATCAATCCTTTCTCTGCAATGTAGTCCCTTAGACCTTGATCTCCCTTCCGGTGTTGTTTAGGAGTTGTGGAGAATAAATCCAACTAGATCGTTCTATGTGATTCTCAACCCAATAGGTTTATCAAGCACATCAGGCCCTCATTCACCACTCCAATGCAGTCCGAGGACAAAACCATTGCGTGCATGTAGCAAACCAGCTATTAAAGCTTTAACAGGGGAAAAAAACGCCCATGAATCATTCTTGGCCCTATCATGGCCAAAGTGATTCCTTAGAAACCTACAATATCCAAAACACAAGGGAAAAATGCAGCCAGAAAATGTGGAAAACAACAGGAGAAAACCACAGCAACGACTCACGATGAAGCAACAGAACGTCTCACAGTCCAGACACAACAACAACGTTGAAAAACAATGGTGGAGTAACAACACAGAGTCTATGAATGAGCAGGAGGAAGAACAGATCCACAGACTAACAACTCCATAAGAAAAGGAAGAACCAACCCCCAATCAATGAATCACACCCTGTTATCTCAGCCCCTGTGAGGGAAAATGGATAGCCCAACTTCCTACACGTGAGAGGGTGAACCAAGCACCCCCCTCCTCAGGTTGGATGATGGGGAAGACCAACGATCCTGGAGGAAACAAAACGGTCAGTGTTGGAGAGAGTGCAGTTGTGGAGAGAGTGGGATCATCGGCATAGTGGTCTTCTGTCAACGAAAAGGGTCTACCTAGTGGAGTGTGCATGTGGGAAAGGCATGGAAGTCCTGCCACACTCCACTGTCAGCATTAACCACCCCAACCCACAACAGAACAATTAAGGTGGTGGTTGGATGAGACAAGGGAAGGTGAGCAAATCAAACAGGGTGGTGACACATGGCTTTTCCCCCATGGGTTCAAGGTTTAACATCCCCACCCTTAACCTTAGGAAATCACGCCCTTTTCAATATGGTTGCAGTGAACATAGCTAGTTGGGTTCATTTTAATTATAAATGCACATTTACATGATGCCAAAATTTAACATGTGCCGTATATCCAGATATACCATAGGTGACAATTCCAATCCGAAACATAACATAACCAAATCGATGGTGGGGCCTTGGCCTTTAGCTCTGCACCATGATTACTTACAATGTATATATATATCATGTATATTTAATGCATCGGGGTCAAAACTGGGGTGTTACATTCCCCTCCCCCTTAAATAGCACTTTCCTCAGTGCTTTACAAAATTTGAACAGAATGATACACTGGTACCGCCTTAGTGTTCCATAGAATGGAACAAAAATGGATGTGCCAATCGCATGGAATCCTCCAGCTCCCACGTAGCCTCTTTAGGTCCGTAGTGCTCCCATTGCACCTTTACTTGCCTATGGCTCGGTTCCAGAGCATTGTGACCTTCCTGTCGAGGATGCTCATTGGCTTGATTTGGAACTCTCCCTAAGGTTCCACCTGAATCACATCCCAATTTACCACATGGATAGGATCATGTACATATTTCTTAATCAAAGAAACATGAAAAACATTATGAGCTCTAGTACTAGCAGGAAATGCAAGTCTATATGCAACATGCCCTATTCTTTCAAGCACTTGAAATGACACACAATATCTAGGTGACAGTGTTATACACCTGAATGGCACCTCTCCGTCCGAGTGCTGACATCCCTCAGGTTGGCACAAAAAAGGACACTTATGGATAGAGGTTTTCCTTAAACACTATATCTTGGCTTATGATGAAACACATTCCCTAAATACCCAGCTAGTTACTTTGCTATTTGACCATGTTGAGATGTATTCGCGACTATTCTTTTATACAACTCGTGAGTCATTCGCAAGTCCCGATTGATGCAAGTTACGAATCCTTGCATCCGCGGGTTTCCCTTATGATTAGTCGCAAATCATTCGCGGGTTTCTCTACTACATACCTGCGAATGTGTCTCTTAACATTAAAACATAAAAACACTCGCTAAAGGGAGATTAGTTAACTCATTTAACTTAATTTCCTTAACTGCTACAACTTCCCCAACCTTCGAGAACTGCCTCATTTCACCCATATAAATACATGCCTTGGGGAGGGTGTTGGATGGATACACTGGGAGAAAAGTTATGCTGGTGGATTGTTGACAGAAGTCTTTGGAGAAGTGAAACTCAAAATCCTTTGGTTGCAGAGGAGTTCTTGTCTCAGACGTTGGGCTGTAACCTTAAACTCTTTCCATTATTGATAATAAAGATATTACTTCTTCCATATGTGTTTCATGTCTTATGGTTTGATAAATGATTATATTTCGGTATGATATGTGTTTTATCTAACCTGCTTATATATATATATGAATCATTTTGTATCTGGAAGAGTGTTTCTTGTCAGGTGAAAGAGGAGCAATCTTGAAGACTTTGGAAGTGGAACAGAGAGGAAGAGGATAGCAAGGATCGACCTTCGTTTAATAAGTAATTCCTTCTAACCCTCCTATTTCCTATTCTGTACTTTAGAAGTCAATTGTCTGCAAGTGATTGAGTATGTTGGTAACCCCAGACCTATGGTTATTAGGTGCATAATCCTGTACAACAGAACTGGCGACTCCGCTGGGGATAGCCTAGACTGCTGTAGGTTGCCTCTGTCCTCCTGACCAGTCTTTGCCTGTGAGTCTATTTGTGATTTTTATCCTGGTTCTTATTTGCTTCAGCATTTGAAAGTCTTTGGGTTTTTTCTTGATTTTTTGAGAAAAAATTTATACCCATTCGCGAGTTGTCTTTCTAGACAGTTGTGAATACTGGTTTGCATTCGCGGGTTGTAATACTAGACAGTCGCGCATCATTCGCGACTTGCTCTCATACACAGTCGCGAATACTACTGGAAATTGGGATTTTTAAGTAAGAGTTTGCTTTTTCTTTTCTTGGTGTAATCCCTGTTTTCTGAGAAGATTTTCTTTAAGAATGCTGTAGAGTCTGTTTGAATGCCTCAGGTGATCACACTTCGTGCTTCTTGAAATCCCTTGAGTCTTTTGTGCTTGATTTATTTACTGTTTTCATCCTGAAGTATTTTGGCCTGTTTGGGTTGTGGGTTAAAGTGTCTTAGTCCAAATCAGTGATCAGGGTCTTGGGATCTGTTTTTCTTCCAGTCTGTCTTCTGATAGTGGCTGGTTGTCACTTGCCTTTGTAAGCTTGCAGTGATTCTTTGTCATTGTTTGCACCCAAGCTAGGGTTCCTAGCCTTCCTTTATTGGTTGTCTTTTGGTTCTGTCAGCCTGTTTGCTTCAGTTTGTGGCTTTTATACAGTTTATAAGTTTCAAGTTTACTCAAGTAGAGTGCATTGTAGATGCATAGTATATTTTTGAGCATTTTTAAACGTGAAAAGAAAACATAGTTAACCTTTTGCATTGTGATTTTGCATAAGTAGTGTTTGTTTCATTTTAAAAATATAATCTCAAAATATACAAAAATATAGGCTTAGTTTCTCTTATTGTTGCATTTAATTCATCAATACATATTTGCAAGAAAATGAAAAGAAGTTTATTTTATAGTAGTAGTTTGCTTTGAATACACCTTTACTTTCATTTATTTCTTGTTTGAGTCAAAACACCATACAGTATACCATTCCGTTACCTCTTGAGTAAAGAACAGCCCTTTAAAATAAACGCATAAATTAAATTTTACTAGTAAGTTTTTATTTTTAGGGGCCTTTCACCTACTAGCTTAGGCTAGACTTGTGGGCTAGGGAGTGTAAACTTCCCACAAGTTATAAACTCAAACGTAGTGGACCTTTCTTTAGGTAAATCCTTGACTCTATCACTGTATCTGGGAAGCTCCTCTCAAACGGGAGTTAAGCACTAGGCCGCGTGGAGGCTTGGACAGAGGAGATAACCCTCCGAATCCTTGTCAAAGCGTAACCCAGGACTTTTGCGCATCTGGGGATTTTGTCCTAGACAGATTTTCGGGGTCAGTTACCCTGCCCATGCGTACGAGTTCGGCTGACGACTGTCCCCCCAGACTGTTGGTATTGCCAAGGTAGCCTTTAGTCTCTTGTCTTTTAGGGTTCATACCTAGGTGAACCGGAAGGTTATTTCTGGTTCACATTGAATGGGCTTGGAAGGTAACCCTTGTTGAAAGTGTAGGAGGGTGGTGGGTGATTCCTCCGCTTGTGCCTAAGAACCACTTCAATGACGCCAAGTAATCGTTCATCATCTTTCTTCGGGAAAGTATATCTTTTACCCTGGTTTGATTGCTTGAGACTCTAGGAATTTTTTTAGTGTATGCTCTGTGGTTTGCCTGTGTTTAGTTGACCTTAGGGTGTGATTTGTCAAATTTTCAATTCTGGAGGACCAACCCTTCAGAAGGTCAAGAAGGTTGAGAAACCTTCCTCCTATCAACACATTGGAGCCTCCACCTTTACCCCAAAGGAGGATATTAGACACAGAGGGTTCATTTGAACCTGTAGGAATAAGTGAAGTTCTTGGTGAACCAGAACTCATTGCTAACCGTTTCAATCTTGACACAGTTGAGATAGAAGAATTGCAGACTGACGAGTTTGCAAGAAATTTTAAGCCCCCCTTGACTGATTTAAACGATCTTGTGATCTTCTAGGTTAGACCTTTTGATTCACCAGTGCTAGGTGTCCCTGTGGGTAGAGTCATGTCTTCTGTGGAAGAAAGTCCTTTTGTGTTCACCTCAACCCTTCCAGTTGAAGGGGTACTACCTCCCCCGAAAAGTGCCCCTAGATCTAGTTTGCCTTCTACACCTTTGACTCCAGCGAGCCGGGTGGTCCAACCACCGGTTCACTCCAACATAGGAGGTACTTTTGGTGACATGGTTGCTGGGATCCACAGTATACCTACTATTCCTTCTTCCTTTCCTTACACTACCCAAAGTGGTTTGGTAGGATCCTCAGCTTATGTTCAAGGGTTTCCTTGGAATGGGGGGAACATTCCCCCATCCAATCCATACGTAGGTCCATCTCCTTCATATGTAGGAGTGTAGTTTGGGAGCAACACCTCTTATGGGAAAAGCTTCCAAACCCCTATTTCAGTCCCATACACGAGCTCTCCCTTTTCGTTGTTTAGCGGAGGGATACCTACTCCAGTCTTTCAGACCACTGTTTCTATGGGGACGGCCCAAACCATTTACACTGCACCTCACACCCAAAATCCTGTGGCTTACAGATGGAATCTATTTCAAAGCAACCTTCCCACTTCACAACCAGTGGCTGGGGGAAACCCCACTTTTTCCCATGGGAATTCGGGGGCAGGTCCCTCTAATCCCCAAGCTAGCACATCTAGTGCCCCGGTTAGGCCCAAAATTCCTTTTCTGGCAACTTTAAACTTGCCAGACTTGTCAAAATTGATGAATGACCCGGTGAGGCATGACCCCTTGTGGCCACCTGTTCCCACCAAGTTACCATCGGACATCCCTAAGTTCGAAGGCAAAGCTGGTGAAGATCCTGGGGCACATGCCACCACTTTCCACTTATGGTGTTCTTCCAATTCGTTGAATGAGGATTCAATTAGATTGAGACTATTCTAGAGGACCTTGATAGGTACGGCTGCAAAATGGTATCTTGAATTTCCTTTTGCTGCCTTTAGTAGTTTCTGGGATTTGGCTACTGCTTTCCTTAGCCACTTTCAGCTTCCGGTTCGATACGATTTCGGAATGGACTTGTTGTCTACTTTTAGACAAAACAAGGCTACCCACATCTCGGATCATATCCAAGAGTGGAGGAGGAGAAAGAGTCTTATCAAAGCCACCATTCCTCCTGAGTTTCTATTAGAATGGTTCCTTAAATCACTGTTGCCATACATATCTAAGGATGTTTCCACATCAGGAGTAACGAACAAAGAAGAATCCATACTCAGGGCCCAGCAGTTAGAATTGATTTATTCACAGTCTAGGATCTTATATGAGATCATCCCTGAGGCACCGAGGCCTTCGCACGAAGTGAAGAAGCCTAATCCTGGACCCCATGCCGATGGTGTGGTTGGGTCCGTTAACACTCCCACTATAGAGTCTTTGACTAAACAACTTCACCAATTGTCTGTCACTGCAGTCTACGATGGAGGTAGAAAAGGCTGCCCCGTCCCCCCAGAATGAAAATGTTTTTGCGCAAACTTCTCAGAAGGGCAATCAGCAGCCCGGTAGGAAGAAAAAGAAGGGTAAAAAGGGAGAGGGAAACCAAAACAATCCAAAGCCCACAAACAATGCTGATGGGGGAAAAAAAGAAAAGAAGAAGGTCAAGTTCCCTTGTAAGTTGTGCCAAGAGGACCACCTTACTCACCTTTGTACCCTTATGGATCAAGCCTAGAAGCTGCTCAAAGCTCAACAACCGGCTGTCCTGAAGGATCCTTTTCCCCAAGGGCAGAACTCTGCTTCAGCTTCTAATGTAGCAGGGGGCACTCAAACTGCCCCTGACCCTAATTATATCAACATGGTTCGATATTCGACTTTGTTGCAAACCAGGAACAAAAACTATGAGAACGAGACTCCTGAGAAGGGTAAAGCTATAGGTGAACCTTCCAACCCTCTCACA
The DNA here is from genome assembly GCA_001517045.1 of Pseudotsuga menziesii. NCBI lineage: Eukaryota > Viridiplantae > Streptophyta > Pinopsida > Pinales > Pinaceae > Pseudotsuga > Pseudotsuga menziesii. The sequence goes on along the minus strand of LPNX010109293.1, from coordinate 383,665 downwards.
ATTGAGAAACCTGCCGAAACTATGCCGAAGATACCAAAAGGTGTTTTCAAGAAGACCTTGCATAACCCCAATGCTAGGGATGCTTCAAACTACTCTGTGGTTGAAGGTTTAGCTCAAACCCCGTGTGCAATGGCAGCTTTAGAGGTGTTACAAAGTTGTCCTGCCCAGCGGGATGCTCTCTTAGCAGCTTTAGGTAGCATGTATTCTTTGAGTCTCATGGAGAAATTCAATCTATTTGATGTCAAAATTCACCTGCCATACCATGTAGCCCTATCAATAGATGTTTTCCATGGTGGTAAGACCATTGGAAGGGCAGTTGTTGATGAGGGATCCTCTACATGTGTTATGTCCCTGGCCTGTTGGAAAGCTCTTGGATCCCCAGAGCTGGTCCCATCAAACACTTTACTTACTGCTTTTGATGGAAGGTCCTTCCGTCCTCATGGTATCCTGCCAGCTTTTGAGATTAAGTTAGTAGGCAAAGCAGTGTCTGTTGAAGTAGAAGTGATTGATGCTCCCTTGGACTACAATTTGCTTATGGGAAGGAATTGGACTTATGCAATGTCTGCTGTTGCATCGGCTGTTCTTCATGTCGTGGTTTTTCCACATGAGGGCAAGTTGGTTACTATTGACCAACTTGATTTTACTCGAAAAGGTTGTTTATAGTCTAAGGAATCCACTGTGCCATTGGTTGATCAGGCCAAACCTGCTGCATAGAGCTTGGGGGCTGGAATGTACGCATCATTAATGGGCACATTCGATTTTCCAGCCTCGGTGAACTACATTGGTTCTACTACTGTGGGGAAGTCCATCGCTACGGTTGTCGATAGGACTGATCCTTGGGTCCTCCGAACTCCCCATGAACCAGAAGTGCCCTTATCGATAGTGGAGGTAGCTTATCAAGCCATCACTGAAGCCATTGTTGATCCCATTCCAGATCCTCTATCAGTCTCCGATGATCTGGAAGAAGTCTATTTGCCCGCATGGGCAGAAAACTCTTTGCATTCCATAGATTGCTTAGATACCGTTTTACCTTCCGATGAAGCTATTCTAAAGGCTATGAGTGGACGTGATAAGATTTGTGAGGATCTTCATCATCGATCCTATTTTCTTCTAGAACTAAGCAAGATAGAAAACCAAGAGTTTAAAGTGAGACTGTCAGAAGATATTGAGGTACCTATCAACCCTTTGCCTAGGGAAGGGGTGTTTACTGAGGGGAATATGGAAAAAATTTCTGCCACTATACCTATCAATATCTCTGTGAACCCAGATGTTGTGGAAAACATCTATATAGGTGCAAACTGCTCTCCGAAGGAGATTGCCATCTACACTTCCCTTTTCAAATAATTCTGCGATATCTTTGCCTGGTCATATGAGGAGATGCCAGGCATTGATCCATCTATTGTCCAACATGAAATACGAACCTATCCTGATGCCAAACTGGTTCGACAGAAATTAAGACCCATGAACCCATGTAAAGCGGCGGCTGTGAAGGTAGAAGTGGAAAATCCGTTGAAAGCTGGTTTTATATATCCCATAGCTTTGACTAAATGGGTGTCTAACCCTGTTCTTGTTCATAAAAAGCAAGGGACTATTCACGTTTGTACAGACTTTAGAGACCTTAATAAAGCCTGTCCTAAGGACAACTACCCCACACCATTTATTGACCATATCATAGATGCATGTGCAGGGAGTGGGGTGCTTTCGTTTATGGATGGTTTCTCTGGCTACAATCAAATCCAAATCAAACCGAAAGACCAGCATAAAACTGCTTTCATTTGTCCTTGGGGTACATTCGCGTATAGAAAAATTCCCTTTGGATTGAAAAATGCTGGGGCTACCTTTCAACGGGTTATGAACTTTGCTTTTCATGATATAAAAGCCATTGTCGAACCATACCTTGGTGATCTACCTGCACATTCTCGCAAGAGGATCCAACATCCCGATCATTTAAGGTTGATCTTTGAACGATGCAGATATTATAAAATTCGCTTGAATCCCCACAAGTGTGTATTCTGCGTTGAGTCAGGAAGATTACTCGGATTCATTGTCTCTAGTAGAGGCATCCAGGTGGATCCATTGAAAGTTGAGGCCATTGTAAATCTTCCTCCTCCTCATTCTCTCAGGCAACTTCAAAGCCTGGAAGGAAATTCTAACTTTCTTCGATGTTTTATTGTTAATTATGCCAAGATCACTAAAGGTTTCATGCTCTTTCTCAAGCAAGACACCCCATTTGTATGGGATGAAACCGCACAACTTGCGTTCGAGGCATTGAAAAAAGCTTTGCTGTCGGTTCCTTTATTACGTCCACCAGATTATTCTAGGGATTTCATATTATATCTGGCCGCGTCAGAGTCAACCATTGGGGTAGTACTAGTCCAGGAGGACGATAAGCTCGTTGAACATGTCGTTTATTATCTTAGCCGTGCTTTGGCTGGACCTGAGCTTAGATACTCCCACGTCGAGAAGTTAGCCTTAGCAGCTGTTTATGCGGTGCAGAGGTTGCGCCATTACATTTTACTGAGGACCACAACAGTAGTGGCGGATGTAAATTCGTTCGAATATGTTTTATCCCGACGGATCATTGGGGGAAAATTTAACAAGTGGATAGTCATTCTCCAAGAGTTTGACTTGGATTTCCAATCCGCTAAGTCTAAAAAGTCCTTATTTTTTGCTAAGCTAATAGCAGAATTTCCCACTGAAGAGAATGTAGTGGTTGAGGATGATTCATTCCCAGATGAGCACATCTTCCTTATATCCACCTCTGATCCTTGGTACGGGGATATTCTTATATATCTCCAGAATTTGAAGTATCCTGTCGCTTACTCTAGGGAGGAACGACATAAGTTACGCCTTCATTCCAAGAAATACCTCATTATAGGAGATACATTATATCGACGAGGGGTAGATTCCTTCTTACATCGCTGCCTTACTCATGAGGAAGCGGAGATTGTCCTAAATGATTCCCATAGTGGAGCGTGCGGGGGTCATTTATCTGGGTTAGCAACGGCCCAGAAGATATTGCGTGCCGGTTATTTCTGGCCCATGATCTTCAAATATTGTGTGGAAGAAGTGAAGCGCTGTCATCCATGTCAGCTTTACGCTATAAAAATGCGATCACATCCTGCTCCGTTATTTCCTGTTGTCTTGGTAGGCCCCTCCATGAAATGGGGGATCGATTACGTGACGTGCAACCCAGTCTCGGCTGGGGGGCATAAATACATCATTGTCGCTGTTGACTATTTTACGAAATGGGCAGAGGCAATGCCTACTTTCAAAGACAATGGGGAAACAACAACTTTCTTTGTTTTCAATTAGATTATTGCATGGTTTGGTATTCCCAAAGTGATTGTCACTGACCATGGCAGTAATTTTCAAAATAATATGATGACGGAACTGACTACAATGCTTGGATTTAGACAAGAACACTCTTCTCCATATTATCCGCAAGCAAATGGTCAGGTCGAGGCTGTCAACAAGACATTGAAAACTATCCTTAAATGGACAATTGATGCAGCCCGTTCTAATTGACACATCATGTTATACCCTGATCTTTGGGCTTATAGAACTAACGTAAAGACTTCCACGGGTTATTCACCTTTCCAACTCGTTCACGGGGTGGAAGCAGTTACTCCGATTGAATGTGAAATCCCATCTTTGAAGATATCCATTCATGTGTTACCTGATACGACTGAGCTTGAAGAACGTCTAGTACATTTAGAACACCTTGATGAGAAACGTAGAGATGCGTTGACTGCGAATCAGGCTCATAAGAATAGGGTTAAATCTCAATATGATAAAATGGTCAATCCTAGGGTTTTCTCTGAAGGGGAACTTGTCTTGCTTTGGGACCAAGATAAAGAACCCCTGGGGGCAGAAAAATTCAAGGCTATGTGGTTAGGACCCTATGTCGTGTCAAAGGTATTAAGTAAAGGTGCATATGAATTAGTAGATTATGATGGGAATAAGCTGCCTGAGCCTAGAAATGGGCTCTACTTGAAGAAGTACTATGATTAGGCCTAGCACTTTTTCTTGTATTTTTAGCGTATGTATTTTTTTTATGTACATTAGGTTGTTAGTTTTGTTTTTTATATTATCTGCTGGTTGTTGTAGATGTATTCCGAAATGTATATAGGTTTCGCTGATGGCACCGACCGTCACACTTGTAACCTGGCTTCAGCAACATGGGTTATCTATTCTCCCTCAGGACAGCTAGTTGCCGTGGGTGGCGCTTGTCTTGGTCCTGCTTCTAATAATGTTGCTGAGTATAGGGCTGTCAATGAGCTCCTATGGGATGCTTTGTCATGTGGCATTACCCAGCTTGAAGTCTGTTTGGATTCTCAGTTGGTATTTTCCCAGCTCAATAGAGCTTACCAGGTACGAAATCCTATCTTGTTACGTCAGTTTATGCAAATTCGTTTACTAGAAAGACATTTTGAAGTTATTACTTTCAATAATATTCCACGAAACCAAAATTCATTGACTGATGCATATGCTAATTATAT
>LPNX010109293.1:233130-376119 GCA_001517045.1 Pseudotsuga menziesii | reverse complement strand
ATCAAGCATTATTTTCCCATCTCTTCAAGCTTGTTAAAAAATGAAGAGGGAACCGAGTTTACTTTCTTGGACTCGTTAAAACTTAACAGGGAAGGTAAGGAAGAATTTTTCTCTTGTTTTCAGTAATGGCAGCATGTCGTCCTTGAACATAGCACTCTTTGCTTTCCGATATCCATGTTTCAGTGTGTACTTGTGTTCAGCTATCACTTTGAGTTTCTTACTCCTCCTCTTGTCTGTTATACCTGGAGAATCTGATCATGTCTCCTACATGACAGATAAGTCTAGTTGTTCTATCTATCCGTTATATGCTGCCTTGGGTCATCTCTGTGTTGTGCTCACTGTTCAAGGACTCTTCCCAATGTCTGATATATAGCCTAATCCCATCACTGTTATATCTGTAATCTATTTGTGTCTCCCTTCTTTTGCCCAGTTCCTAGTCACTCTTGTGATCCGTTGGAGGAACTGTTGCCTTCCTTATCACAGCATGGTTCCGTTTCAGTACTTCCTGATGGCGAAGACCTAGAGTTTTGATGATCGTACCTCAGGATTCAATTTCATCATTGGTTAATTCCTTTGCTTCAGTTGTCAATTATCCCTTATTGGTTGACAAACTGTTGACTCCTTTCCATGTTCGACTTCAGCTTACCCTTATTCACATGGCTTGGATTGTACTAGTTCTTTGGGACCCTTTATGAAGACCTTAGTCCCTCACGTATGGACTAAGTTGCGCAAGATTATGTTCGATCATTCTACATAGCTTCCAGATCTTTGAAGACTCATCATTATTGTATATTGTGGCTTCGATCCACCTTTGTAATATACGTGGTTTTATACCCGTATCATATGATGTACTCAAATATTGTAAAGGAGCTAGTGTTCCAGTAAATTGAACATAGCATCCTCAGATGTAACTTTGTATATGACATTACTATGTATTTGTTTCAGGTACTCTCTCTGCTCCATTGGATTTTTGAGTTTCTCCAAAGCTAAAGATTATAATGTATTTCGGCCATCGTTCCCCTCTGACCTCACACATTAGGGGGCATCTGTTATACACCTGAATGGCACCTCTCCGTCCGAGTGTTGACATCCCTCAGGTTGGCACACAAAATGACACTTATGGATAGAGGTTTGCCTTAAACACTATAGCTTGACTTATGATGAAACATATTCCCTAAATACCCAGCTAGTTACTTTTCTATTTGACCATGTTGAGATGTATTCGCGACTATTCTTTTATACAACTCGCTAGTCATTCGCGAGTCCCGGTTGATGCAAGTCACGAATCCTTGTATTCGCGGGTTTCCCTTATGATTAGTCACGAATCATTCGCGGGTTGCTCTACTACATACCCACAAATGCGTCTCTTAACATTAAAACATAAAAACACGCGCTAAAGGGAGATTAGTTAACTCATTTAAATTAATTTCCTTAACTGCTACAACTTCCCCAACCTTCGAGAACTTCCTTATTTCACCCATATAAATACAGGCCTTGGGGAGGGTGTTGGATGGATACACTGGGAGCAAAGTTATGCTGGTGGATTGTTGACAGAAGTCTTTGGAGCAGTGAAACTCAAAATCCGTTGGTTGCAGAGGAGTTCTTGTCTCAGGCATTGGGTTGTAACCTTAAACTCTTTCCATTATTGATAATAAAGAGATTACTTCTTCCATATGTGTTTCATGTCTTATGGTTTGATAAATGATTATATTTCGGTATGATATGTGTTTTATCTAACCTGCTTATATATATATATGAATCATTTTGTATCTGGAAGAGTGTTTCTTGACAGCTGAAAGAGGAGCAATCTTGAAGACTTTGGAAGTGGAACAGAGAGGAAGAGGATAGCAAGGATCGACTTTCGTTTAATAAGTAAGTCCTTCTAACCCTCCTATTTCCTATTCTGTACTTTAGAAGTCAATTGTATGCAAGTGATTGAGTATGTTGGTAACCCTAGACCTATGGTTATTAGGTGCATAATCCTGTACAATAGACAGCTTGGCACAACTTCCAAGTTTCAAGGAACTCTTCCTTACTTTCACTCTGAGGTAAACATGATCCCCAACACTGAACTCTCTATTCATCCTATGCTTATCTGCATAGCTTTTCTGTCTATCCTGTGCTGCTTTCAGATTTTGCCTGATCTTTACAACCTCTTTCTCCATTTCCTTGAGCAACTCTGGTCCAAGCACAACTCAGTTCACTGGATTGTCCCAAGCCACTGGTGTTTTACACCTTCTTCCATACAAAGCTTCATATGGACTCATCCCCAAGGATGCCTGCTGTCCATTGTTATAAGCAAACTCTACCAAGTGTAAGTAATCTTCCCACTTGGTTGGTTTGTCCATCACGTACATGCGAAGCATATCTTCAATCACCTGATTAACTCTCTGTGTCTGCCCATCTGTTTGAGGATGGTATGCAGTGCTAAAGTTCAGCTTTGTACCCAAATCTGCAAACAACCCCTTCCAAAAATTGGAAGTGAACTTGACATCTCTGTCAGAGACTATTGCCTTAGGCAATCCATGCAATTTGAAAATCTCCTTCATGAAGATATTTGCAATGTCATCAGTCTTATGCGTAGACTTCACCGGTATAAAATGTGCTGCTTTTTTCAACTTGTCCACCACCACCATGATGGAATCATGTTGTCTCCAAGTCATCGGCAATCCCATAATAAAATCCTTGGAAATAACTTCCCATTTCCATTCTGGAAGTGGCAAAGGATGCAACAAACTTGCCGGGTGTTGATGCTCAACCTTTACCTGCTGACACTTCATGCACCTTGAAATGTATTCAGCCATATCCTTTTTCATTCCAGGCCAAAAGTACTGCTTTCTGGCTGTAGCAATTGTCTTCTGGTATCTTGGGTGACCAGAATATGGAGCTTGATGGATTTCATCCATAACAACTCTCCTCAAATATGCTACATTTGGAATATAAATTCTGCCTTTATAAGTGAGAAGTCCATCTTCTTCCAATTTATTTCCCTCATACCTCTTCTCAAGATTTTGCTGTTGCAATTTGTCTTTTACCTGCTCATACAATTCATCTCCAGCAACATGATTAATAATCTGTTGCCTCAAATATGATTAGAAAATACTAAGAGATGCCACATGCACTTCCTGTACCTTCCTACTGAGCGCATCAGCTACCTTATTCTCCTTTTCTTTTAGGTGCTTGATTTCGAAATCAAACTCACATAAAAATTCCAGCCATCTCGCTTGCCTAGCATTCATAGTATGCTGATCAAACAAATACTCTAGTCCACAGTGGTTTGTTCTGAGTTCAAATCTTCTACCCATCAAGTAATGCCTCCACATCTTGAGAGCATGTACTATGGATGCAAGCTTGAGATCATGAGTGGCATAGTTCTTCTCATGCTCCTTCAACTTTATTGACTCATAGAATATCACGTGGTTGTCTTGCATAAGGACTCCTCCCAGCCCTTGTCCGCATGCATCAGTACATACCACAAAATCTTTCTCCGGATCTGCAACTTTCAACACGGGTGCACTGGTGAGAAGATGCTTCAACCGCTGGAAGCTTTATTCACACTTCGAAGTCCATTTGAACTTTACCCCCTTATTTTGCAAAGAGGTGATGGCATGTGCAACCTTGGAGAATCCCTCAATGAATCTCCTGTAGTATCCTGCAAGTCCCATAAAAGATATTACATCTGTCACATTTCTTGGAGTAGGCCAATTCATAATGGCTTCAATCTTCTTAGGGTCTACTGATATACCCTCTTCTGAGATAATGTGACCCAAATACTGAATTATATCTCTGTAGAAGTCACACTTGCTTAGTTTTGCATACAACTGATGCTCCCTGAGTAATTGCAATGTTAATCTCAAATGCTCTTCATGTTCTTTCTCATTCTTAGAATAAACAAGAATGTCATCAAGGAATACAAGAACAAACTTGTCCAAATATCTGCTGAAGACACTGTTCATAAGACACATAAATGTATTTGGTGCATTTGTGAGACCAAATGGTACCACTACAAACTCATAATTCCCATACCTTGTTCTGAAGGTTGTTTTAAGAGTGTCTTTGTCCTTGATTCTCTCCTGATGGTAACCAGACCTCAAGTCAATCTTGGAAAATACCTTTTCTCCTCTCATTTGATCAAAGAGGTCATCAATCCTAGGCAAAGGATATTTATTCTTCACAGTAACCTTTTTCAACTGTCTGTAATCAATACATAACCTGAGTGTACCATCTTTCTTCTTCCCAAACCGAATCGGTGCTCCCCAAGGAGACACACTTGACTGAATATACTTCTTTTCCAATAACTCTTGCAGTTGCATCTTCAACTCTATCATCTCCGATGTACTAATCCTGTAGGGTGTCTTGGACATTGGTGCTACTCCTGGCACAAGTTCAATGGTGAAATCAATGTCCCTCTTTGGAGGAAGCCCTGGAATCTCATCAAGAAACACATCCTTGAATTCCTATAACACCGGATAGTCCTCCAACCTAGGAGTTTCATTTCCTGCTGGTTCCAGAATATGAGCTACATACAACTGGCAACCCTTCCTACAGAACTTCTTCAACTGCATTGCTGAAACCTGCCTTATTGAAATCACCTTTGGAATACCTTTCACAACTACTGGGTTTCCTTCTTCATCCATGCATTCAAAAGTCTTATTGTAATATTCAAGCTTCACTCTGCGAGCCTCTAACCAATCCATTCCAATGAGAACATCATATCAGCCAAGCAGTAGAACATTCAGATCTACACAAGTGATCAATCCATTCATAACCAATGGACATTTCTCTACCACTTCACTAGCTTTTCTCTTAGTTCCAATGGCTAGCTAGACTAACCAAGATTTTCTATGCTTTACCTTCTTAAAGGCACAAATCTCCACTACCCTAGGAGTGATATAACTGTGAGTAGAACCAAGGTCAATCAGAATAGAAACAAATTGTTCAACAATATTACCTACAACTTCAACCATAGTTGACTGGTGATCTGCCTGGCGGTCCTCCAGTGCTGCATAAATTCTAGGGACTGCCCTTGCTACTTGACCCACTGTTTCTGCTTCTTGAATGTTATAAGCTGGCCTTGCACTTTCATTCTCAAGTGGAAAATATCTGCGCAAGTGGGGTCCTTCAAATTTCCAACATTTTAGTGGACCTTTGTTCTGTTGTGGTTCTTTAGGCTTTTCACCTGTCACTCCAATTGGATTACTTGCAGCTTGGGATGGCTACTTCTGCTGATTCCTGAATCTAGAAGATTTGAAACTTTTCCTTCTTTGGTCAAACTTCTCATTCTTCTTGTCCCTCCATGCCTTATGGTAATTAGGTTTACCTTTGCTTTGCTCATACAAATACTTAGCCTTCCTTATGGCTTCTTCAAGAGTTCTCGGATCATAAAACTCAATCCTGTCTTTGTAAGACTGAGGCAATCCACTCAGAAACCCCTGGACCTTTAATTTTTCATCTTTGATGTACCAGACATACCTCAATAATTCCAAGAACTTATTTGCATATTCATCCATGGTCTGCTGTCCCAATCTCAGCTCATGGAACTCCTTAATCTTGTCATCATAGTACCTATCAGAGAGGTATTTCTTCCTGAAATACTTCTTGAACTGTCTCCACTTTAGTCTCCTTTCACTGATCTTCTTTACTTGCTTGAAGTGCTCTCACCAAATGGATGCTCGTCCATTCAGATTGAATATGGAAACTCTTGCCTTCATGTTTCTTGAATAATCCTGCACTTGAAAGTACTTCTTTATCCCAAGAATCCAAGCTTCAGCCTGTTGTCCAGTCTTTATCTCACCATCAAATGTAGGAGGTTTAGCTTTCCTAAATTCATCTCGAGAGCGATCCCTTTGGTGCCTTATTCTTTTCATTTTATGAGAAGATGAACTTGTATCTCTACTAGATTCTTCAGAGTTAGATGATCCACTAGAAGTCCTTCTCCTCCTCCTAGTGCTGCTCTTACTACCTTCGGGCCTTGCTGTACCTCGTCCAGAGTCTATCTTTCTCTGCAAGTCTGTCAAACTCTGCAACATGGCAGCATTCAACTGATGCTACTCTTCCTGGGATTTAATCAAGCTTCTCATGGTGGCTGCAACATATGACGGTATCTCTTGGAATCTCCTTCCATTAGACTCTATGTCATCATTTCCATTACGAACATTTTCTCCCATGGCATCTCCTACACGCTTGTAAGAATCCCGAGCATCATAGCCATCATGGGTTCTCATGACTGAACCAATTCTTGCTTCACCACACTGTTCTTCCTGGAATACTGCTCTTGGAAGTGGTTTATAATTCTGCAAATGTGTTAGTAGAAAACTGTTAGATGCATCTCATTAATATAAATCAAAACTACTTACCTTCCTCTTCTGGAAATTTATAAAACACAAATTTTTCTAAAACACAGAATTTTCTCTATCTCTTGTTCAGCTCTATAATCCACTGACAGTTTTCTGAAATCTACTGAAACAGTTGGAATTTGCTGAGAAAATTCCATTTTAAAAACCCAAAATTTTCTTCTCCTCATTGGGTCTCTTCCTTGCTAACTCTCCGATGTTTTAATGGGAAAATCGACTAAACTCCCGATTTGCATCGATGAGAAAATCGACTGTTCATTGGGTCCCTTCTTAACTAACCTTCCGACGTTTCAGTGGATAGAACATATAATTTTCTCTGCTGTGTCGGCCTGTAGTGGTATACTATTCCGAACCTCATCGGCGAGAAAATTGACTAACTATTGCGTCGGTGGTCGGATGCTCTGTGCATCGGGTGGCTAGTTGTCAGGGCTTCCGCAACGGCAGCTGACGATCCCTTTAAAATTTCCACGGATCATAGCTTTGTTGGCAATCAGAGCGACATCTCGCTATGGCATTGGACACTTCGTCCCATAGGCATCCATAACAGTGGTTCCACAAGCCCTAACTCTTTCGATCAGCGTCTGATCCACTTCCGAATGATCTCCGATCGACGATTTGAAGCACAACTTAATCGGCATCGACAGTTGAAACCTCTGTCCATCGGAGGATTAGTGCTCTAGGCTTCCGCAATAGCGGTGCTCGAACCACTAATTCCTTCCGGTGTTCATTGGCGACCTGTACAACTAACATTTATCGATGGCCGACAAACACTTAGAATAATTTGGAATTTTCCTCTTGCATCGGCTCTTCCTTCCAACTATTCATCGGCGATGTCAAAAACTATTCCTCTCCGATCGTCGATGATTTCGTTCCTTAGAAATTTTTTGAAAATGTCCTGCCTTGTCTTCCACCATATCGACTGTCGGATCATCAGCGGTCAGAGGCTCTACCCATTGGAAGCATAGTTGTCTAGCCATTCACAATGGCAACGCAAGATCATCTAACCTATTCCGATGTAGTCGCCAAACTTTTCGCCGCGTCAGCAACTTGATCATTTAGGCATCAGAGATGTGATCAACTAATCATCGCCGATCCGTCTAACTAATTTCATTGCCACCAGTGTCTACATCGGAGGTCCATCTGTCTAAGTTTTTCGATGTGCCGACTGCCAAGCAATTAGAATTTTTTTATGAATTTTCCTGTCATTCACCCATTTCCTCCTGGTTTCTTCTGGGTAGTAAAGTAACTTGCCTTTGTTAACTGATCTTTTCATGGCCTTCTGAGGCCCAATTGCTGCAACATAAGCTCTGTCACTGCTTCTTCACGGCCCATTCAGGCCCATGCTGCAACAAGAGCTCTAATACCACACTATAACTTCCCCAACCCTCCGACCAGCGAAGAGGACGCTACGATACCTCAATCATTCGGGCATCTAGCCCCATGAACATGAACATACATACATATAATGCTGAGGCATGTAACTTAAAAACATAAAACATACTATGATGCATTAATCATTCATATACATAGCGGAAGCAAACAACATGCATTCATATACCATTCAACATTCAACATGTACATCATCATTCATCAATGGTAAATATGATTGTAGACACAAGTTAGGAAAGAGTACTTATCTTATAGAGAACTTGTCCCACAACCAGCTACGTTGCTATAACGTTCCACCCAACCATAGGCCCACATGATCTTTAATCTCTTAGCAATGCTGCCACCCCCGAGCCGGGCATGATTCCTCAAGGAATAAGGAACTAGCAAGCTTACACATAGCCAAGGATAACAACCCCACAAGGGTACACATTTCAGCCAAGCCAACACAGTTGGGTTTATCAGGTGAACAACGGATCAGCCAATCCAACCAAGTTGGGTTTATTAGGCCATCTAGGAGCTGGGAAAGGCTAAATGCTAAGCTGGAGAGCTCATTGAAGAGCTAACGACACCTACACAAGAACCAGCCTAGCTTCTAGGACACCCACACACACCCAACACAAGGAAATCAGTCATTTCTCTGCAATGGAGTCCCTCAGACCTTGATCTCCGTTCTAGTGTTGTTCAGGGGTTGTGGAGAAGAAATAAAACTAGCTCCGTCTGTGTGGTTCTCAACCCACCAGGTTTATCAAGCACATCAGGCCCTCATTCACCACTCCAATGCAGTCCGAGGACAAAACCACTACATGCATGCAGGAAACTAGCTATTAAATATTTAACAGGGGAAAAACACACCCCTGAATCATTCTTGGCCCTATCATGTCCAAAGCGATTCCTCAGCAACCTACAACAGCCAAAACACAAGGGAAAAATGTAGCCAACAAATGTGGAAAACAACAAGAGAAAACCACAGCAACGGCTCACGATGAAGCAACAGAACGTCGCACAGTCCAAACACAATAGCAACATTGCAAAAGAATGGTGGAGTAACAACATAGACTCTATGCATGAGCAGGAGGAAGAATAGATCCGCAAACTAACAACTCCATGAGAAAAGGAAGAACCAACCCCCAATCAATGAATCGCGCCCTATTATCTCAGCCCTCATGAGGGAAAATGGACAACCCAACTTCTTGCATGTGAGAGGGTGAACCGAGCGCCCCCCTCCTCAGGTTGGATGATGGGGAAGACCAATGATCTCGGAGGAAACAGATCGGTCGACGCTGGAGAGAATGTAGTCGTGGAGAGAGTGGGATCGTCGGTGTAGTGGTCTTCTGTTAGCGAAAAGGGTCAGCCTGGTGGAGTGTGCATGTGGGTAAGGAATGGAAATCCTGCCACACTCCACTGTTAGTATTAACTGCCCCAACCCATAGCAGAACAATTAAGGTGGTGGTTGGATGAGACAAGGGAAGGTGAGCAAATCAAACAGGGTGGTGACACATGGCTTTTCCCCCATGGGTTCAAGGTTCAACATCCCCACCCTTAACCTTAGGAAATCATGCCCTTTTCAATATGGTTGCAGTGAACATAGCTGGTTGGGTTCATTTTAATTATAAATGCACATTTACATGATGCCACAATTTAATACGTGCCGTATGTCCCGATATACCATCGTTGACAATTCCAATCCGAAACATAACATAACCAAATCGATGGTGGGGCCTTGGCCTTTAGCTCCGCACCATGATTATTTACAATGTATATATATATCATGTATATTTAATGCATCGAGGTCAAAATAGGGGTGTTACACTTTATATTCATATCTTATGAATTATTTAATTTTCAAATAAAGGAAAGACAATCTGCATATATGCTCACAATTCCTAATCCCAGGAATATGAATCTCTATTGACTGTAATGAAAACATTCAAAAGAATATATATCTAAACAATATATAAAAAATACAAGTACTTATATTTTATTATTTTGCATGCTCCCTCTTGATCTCTGCTTCCTTGGAAAGATTACTGGAGTCCCTCGGTCTTGATCTCTTTGTAAATTTGAGTGCACGCAGGAGGTAGCAAATCGCTGCATGGGGAAACTGAATCGCATACAACCTGGAGTGAATGTTATTATTTAGGAAAAAAGACTAATTCCAATGATCATCATCCTCTACCTTGAATGAGTTCTAAACTCTATTAGGATCTCATTACACATAAGATCCATTGAAAAAGGATACTATCCAATCCATAAATTCCTTGGCCGTTCAACCAATTCATCCAGTTTTGGAAGGACGACCATAACACGAATTCTGAAAAATTTCATATTCAAATACTTGACTATATCTATGAAACGATTGTGAATTTTTGAAATTCACTTTGATTTAATCTAAATCATCCCATTTTGGAAGTGGGTTTTCAACGGTTTTGTCTGATTCCTCACGAATTGATAATAAATTCTCCACAAAATTTGTGTCCTAAAAAGTGATGGGAATGGTGCATATTGAATTTGTCTTCAATTCACCATGCATTGGATAAAGGCTCCTCATTCACTGAGGTCATGTAGGTATCTAGGTCATTCTCAAGAATGATTAACACCTTTTCCTCCATGTGTTGAAGTTGGAAGTACCTTTAAGCCGGTCTTCTGGTTGGACGAAGATCGATTCCATGGATCTAAGATTTTGCACAAATCCTCAAGATCACATAGGATTTAATTTGCATGGAGAAAACTAAGCTCCTTCACACCTTATGCTCTGATACCATGTTGATGTTTTAAGCAATAATAAATATTCTTGAACTTTAAAATTTTTATTAATGATATGATGAGGACCTGTAACAATTAACAATTCAATCACACACAATAATTCATCCATAACACAATATATAGCTTGGAGAAAATCCTCATAGTAGAGAGGATGAAAAACCCTAACAATTATTCAAAGTATAATAGATAGATTGCAGAGAATGTCTTTTACAACATAAGTAGATTTCCCTATAAGAGAGAATATGGAGCAATAGCTAAGAGATATCCACTGTTACAACTATTATGAACTTGCCATATGCCTAGCATATTAATAACAAGCCATAATGACTGCCATGCAAACCCTAGTGATGGTTGCATGAGAATTATCCAAACATGCAATACAATTTCAAATTTCCTTTTTGGAATAATCAATCTATGCATTGAATCTTCATCATGCACACAAACCTTCAATCATGGATATTAACTGATAGTTAACTGACATTAGAGTGAAATCAATCTCTACCTGAATATTGATGACTTAGTTAACAAGGTAACGTAAGTGTCATAGTGAAATAACTCAAGTGTCACATGCAACGCACTTTCTTAACTGAAGTGTTGTCCTTTGATTAACTTAAGTGTCTTCTCTTAGTCTAACTAAAGTGTAGACACTTTAGTTAACTAGTCCATCTTTCTTTAATCATGTAGTTAACCATTATTAACTGAATCTTGCTGATTGATGAACATTGTGCTCTTCTTTACTTAACTGAATGTTGATCATTAATAGTTCAACTGAGGCTTTAACTAAAGCACTGATTGAGGCATTCATATTTAGATGAATCTTTATAACTAGAGTTCAATTATTCATCTACATGGAAAATTTGAATTCTCTCTCTCATAATCTCTTCATTGCTTATCTCTTTATCTTATCGCAGGTATATGTTTAATAATCTATCATATCATATTATACTAAGAATAATTGTCACACATACTGATGATCATATATATTACCCCGGACCATATAGTCATATGCTAATGTAGTTCACTCTAGAGGTGATCAGTATCTAGAGGATACTTAATAGATTTATCCATCTCAAATGACCATGGTTAGTAATACATCACATAGTATAACCTTATGACTTGATACAACACAAGTCTCTAGTCTTGATACAACACATGACCCCAATATTGATACAACAAAAGAACAAAGTACATGAATCCCACCTCAATACATGAGGACATAGATAGGACTTAATAAAACCCAACATCCTGACTTGATACCACACACATCCTTAACTTGATACAACACAAGTTTTTGACTTGATACAACACAAGTCCTTAACTTGATACAGCACAAGTTTTTGACTTGATATGACACAAGTATGGAGAATGACTCCTGATGCTGTACATTTAACAATGCACACCCCAACATCCATGAAATAATTGCTCACAAAGGTGTGTCTAGACTCTCCAAGTAATCGAGTAAGAAATCTACAACTCAACCTCTTGATGGTGAACATGCAAGGATAATATAACGAGGAAAATTGGTTTACACCACCAACCCAAGTCACTCCCTCTTTCCCTCTACTAGGGGATCCAAAATCAATAATGACCATCTTTGAAAATAAAGGATCATAAACATGGATCACTATTTCTTTTCTAACTTTGAAATCACTTGAGAACAAGGAAGACATCAACATTAACCTATAATAACTCCAACATCCCTAAATTCATCATCACATACCAAAATCTCTTGGTACCATATCAAGCATTGCTTAAGACAACTTGCAAATATAAATCTACGAAGACAAGTGGATCGGATCTATCAAAAGCACAAGCTAATTCTACATACATATCAACTCATTGACCCTCATATATATCAAGACTGAGGGAAGAAGTATCAACAACCCATAAAGGGTCATAATAAAAAAGTGAGCATGTGAATTCCTCTCATGCACCTCAAAAACTTCAGCAGTTGACACATCAATATCAACAAGGGTATCCTCCCTTTGACTAAGAGATCCTAAAGACAAACATCATTGCCAAATCCGCCTTGAAGAATCCAACAACATTGTCATTGTTACTCATTACTACTCCCATAAACTAAAGTTTAGAATCAATCATTGATTCCAAGACCATAGGTCGTGAACCTATCTTTGAGTACAAATGAAAAATATCACCAATAATGTAGCATCATACTATTTGTCATATCCATATTCATTCCATTCATAATGTAAAATAATTACAATCAATATTGTCCTTAAGGGATATTTTTAGAAGCTCCTTTGATCTATAATAACCAGTGAAACTAGGCAAGATAATCCTTTCCTTGAAACCATTGAGTCACAACTCGACCAAAGCAAATCAGCCAATAATAATCAATCTATCATAGAATGAATATGCCCATCATAAGCTTAATAAATCAACAAAAATTTAAATGGTCAAGCATGCCTATTATAAGAATCAATCAATTCTAAACATTGGCATCCATGGGAACACATCAACCACCCATGATAGGTCCTCATGGACATCACACTTATTTATATAGATATCACCTACCATCCATCAATGAAATAGATTCTCCATATATCACATATGAAAACATATTGGAATCTATTGTTTGTTGTGGAGCCTGATATTCCATATCCAAAGGTATTATTGAGTCATGTTTGTACCCCAGGTGTACTATACACTCGTTCCCCTTGCTTTGGGGTTCAGGGGCGTAGCCCCCGAGAAATTGTTTTGGGATGTGTGTTGGCCAACAGTTTTGCAGACCCATGGCATTGGGTTGACCGTAGTATTTTCCCATGGTATTTTCCCCTATAAAATATAGCATTGTAATACGACTGTGTATGGTATTATAGCATTGTAAACAATCTCTGTGATTGTGTGAGAGAGAATGTGAGAGTGTGAAGAAGAAGTGTAACGATTTTGCTGCAGGTTGTATCCCTTCATCTTTCTAGACTGTAATAAAAGGATTGACAATTTCTTTGTGGACGTATCCCATCATTTGGGTGAACCACATTATATCTGTGTCTCTTTGTAATGTGTTTAATGTGTTTTTCATCTTGTTTAATGATTTAACTGTGTATCTGTTATTGCTCTACGGTCCTATTTTCTAACATCTGTTAGAAAAAATCAACCACATATCATAGGTCTTCTCAGGAATCTCACTCGTGGAAAATAAAGCCATGCCATCCATAAATGAAGTAGAACACATTGACATGCATTATAACAAACAAACCACCTATCATAAGTACAATTAGACATCTCACATGCTGAAAATGAATCCACACCACCCAACAATTACATAGATCCATGACCTTTATACGGGAAAACATACTGACATTGTTTGGAACACATCAACCACCTAGCAAGCTTTCATAGGGGAAAACACTGACATTCCTTGGAACACATCAACCACCTACCATAGGTCCTCCTAGGTGTAGCATATGCTAAAAATAATTCATAACCATGTATGTAATATTATTTCCACCTATAATAGGTGAAATCATACTCTCATCACAAGAGTAACTAGGGTTCCAACTCATCAAAATTTTCATGGGTGCAAGTGCTTATCTCAAGCACACTAGGGTTTCACCACCCAATCAATATTAACAAGTTCAAGTATCACTTTGAGGTACAAAATCACTGAAATACCAACTCCCACTTTACTAGAATAGTGATTTCAACAATATAACTATGATCCAATGTTGATATTTCTGCCTTTTTGTCTGTTTTTGAAAATTTAGGAATTCTACTTTACAGTCTTCGATATATAATCTATGAATTTAAGTCTTAGGGATGATATAGAATATTAGTTTACAACAATAAACAATGGAACATATTTCCTTGCACTTCCATCA
This sequence comes from Pseudotsuga menziesii, assembly GCA_001517045.1. Classification (NCBI taxonomy): domain Eukaryota; kingdom Viridiplantae; phylum Streptophyta; class Pinopsida; order Pinales; family Pinaceae; genus Pseudotsuga; species Pseudotsuga menziesii. The sequence continues at coordinate 361,772 of LPNX010109293.1, read as the reverse complement.
AACACACTAAGTAGCGAAAGAGAAAAGATACCAAATATATGCCAACTAATTTCATCCCTTAGGGCACACTTTTCCAAACATATAATGTATATGAAAATAAATTTAACATGACATAATTTTACAATAGAAAATATGCTCTTGTATCTTCCAATTATGGGTTAAATCACCTAACAATTTCAATCCTTAAATATGTCAAATAAGCATGAACAATAAGTACTGGAAATTACCCAAACAAGAAGACAATGAAAGTTGAAAATCAAATATGAAATTACACAAGTATTTGGAAACTTAACAACAACAACAACAACAACAACAACAACAACAACAACAATAATAATAATAATAATGAAGTACAAGTACATACTACAACTTTATCACAAATTTGGGACAATATTCTATCTCTCCAAAACCCTAGATAAGAAACCCATGAAAACCCTATCTACAAACAAAGATTTCCAAGAAGCAAGCATTAAGACCAACCAGTTCTCCTTGGCTTCAACAAAGGATTCCATCACATCAAATCTCCACACTAGTATTATTTTCTCCCTTAAGATTTTCAAACCATAGGCATGTTGCATCACAAAATTCCATGGCAAGGAATCTATAGTGTTAGCCTCCAAGTCCACATGTCCATCCTACAGTTTGAATCCTCAAACCCTTGGTCTTCCACTCTTCCATAATCACATGCAGCAAGAACCCCATGGGTCATCAAGAATACAAGTACTCCACGATATTGTCCTAGCTTTACATTCCAAAAGAATAAGACTACAAAATCATGCAAGGCCTTAGGTCTACTCTCCATGTCTTCTATGAGGGTAGAAACCCTAGTGCTACAACAATATCCATAAGAACCATCATCATATTCAATATCACGTTCTTCTCTAGGATTTACATGTATAACACAAACCCTTGCCATCACAAGAAAAAACCTTAGCATTACACAAGAGAAATCTATCCAAAAATATCCAAAATGTCTCTCCCTTCCCTTATCTTCTCTTAGGGTTTCATTATGAACCTTAGTGTTTATCTCCTAGGTTCTTCTCATGAACCCTAGTGTCTCCAAGAAAAGTACAAATAATAGTACAATGATAATAATGAATATAATCTTCTCTCATCCCTTATATATGTGTGTGTGTGTGTGTGTGTGTGAGGCTAGCGTAAAATAAGGACATGTGTCCATACAACTAACCGACAAGGAATTCCCACATGGTGTGCTCTATAATACAAGGATTCATGTGTCAAAGTAGAATTTATCCAACCCCTAAAGATAAATTCTCTCCAAGAATGATCCTTCTTGGGACTGAAGTCCCTTATCCAAGATGGCAAGCTTTCCAACAAGTTGTTAGTCCAACACTCCATATTCAATGTGGTCCATCGACTAAGTGTCCTCATGTAAGGGGATCATTCTCTAACCATATTCCAAATGCCCTCCATGTACTTAGTGCAACTCTCATGTGTACCATTGTGATCATTAAGCTCCACTTATACTCCTCAATATATGTGTCAGGGTCCTCACCAACCTCCATGAAATATTCACTTCAACCTAATCATCCTTAATCCAAGTGTTTATCCTCCAAGGTATATGTCACATGATCCCAATCTCCTAGGGATATGTTCCATCCTCCAAGTGCTCATAACTCTTAGGTAGGTAACTCCATTTATTGAGAAATTCAATCCCCCATTGTGTGCACATAATGGGTTAGTCAACATGATTATTGATAAACATACTTATAGGTAAGAATGCCATGGAAACACTTTAAGCCATGTCAATCATCCAATCAAGCCATCCATATGTTCATGAAGCATTTCCAAGGGGCTAGGAGACATAAAAATTCCCTAGTAAGGTGCAAACACTTTGTGATTAACCATAAAATATCATAGTTTGAGGTGTCAAAACTTGTTAGGTTATTTCATACAAAGAGTCACCCTAGGACATGTTATCAATTCCTTTGTTAAAATGGCTTGGAATCATTATTGTTAGATGTGCACAACCACTGCATCCTATCAAAGGAATTTTCCTAGTTTTCCTGACTCATTGATGGTCCTAGATGTGTCGCAATTCCCTGGTACTATTCTTGGAATGATATGCAAGATTTTAATTAATGAGTTTATTTAGCTTCATTGTTTTTTTAAGTTGAATTCCTAAGACCCTAGTATCAATACTTATATTTTCTTAGTGCTTTTCATCTCCTCTTGTGTAGTGCATTTGTGGTAAGCCCCCATGAATTTTAACCCTTACCCTCAAAAACACTTTTTCATTTGGGTTACTTGACTCGAAACTTACAAGAACAAGTTTACATTAAGTTATTTCATTAATATATTAGGTATATCAACCTTCTGAATTTTCTACTTTTGAAATCTTTCCATGTGTTAAGTGGTAGGTGTTAAGGTCCCAACCTAACTCCCCTAGTTAAAAATAGGTGGTTACTTAATGTATTGGGGTCATTTGCATAAAATAAGGCCCATGAGGTAGTAAAGTGTGAAATGATTAAATCTAAGCTAGCCTCATTAGAAAAGGTTGACTACTTAATGGTTGATGCATCATTAATGGAGGTCCTCTAGGTGGTTAGGGTTTTGATAAGTTAGAAACCATATATATTAGTAGAATCTATGTAAAAAACGCCAATATAAGAAGGTTCCTATTTTCCTTATATTTAAAAGTGCTTGATTGGATGCAAGAGGTGTTGGTTGTGGAGCCGTATCTTCTAGATTCAGAGATGTTATTGTTCAACCATGTTTGTACCCTAGTTTTAGTGTACACTCATCCCAGCAGGGGGGTGCGGGGGGGACCACCCCTCCCGACGGTTGTTCAGGGGAATCACTCGAGAAAGGGGGTTCGGGGGTGAATCCCTCCAAAGAAATTTTTGGGATGTTTGTTGGCCAATAGTTTATAGGCCCATGGTATTTTCGAATAGTAATTCTCCTATAAAAGGAAAGCATTGTAATATGACTGTGTATTGTATTGTATCATTGTAAAACAATATCTATGATTGTGTGAGAGAGACTGTGAGAGAGTGAAGAGGAAGTGCAATGGGGTTGCTACAGGATATATCCCTTTATTTTGCTAGATGGTATAATAATAAAATATTGGCAATTTCTGTGTGGATGTATACCATCTTGGGTGAACAACGTTATATATGTGTATCTCTTGTAACATGTTTTAATGTTTGCATCTTGTTTATTTTTTATTGTTATTTTTCTACGATCCTGTTTTTCTAACAATTGGTATCAGAGCCAAAAGGTCTATTTGGCTGGTAAAATCACAGGAAAGAAGGGTTCCTAGTTCGAGTGGGAGCAATGGAAGAAGAAGGAAAGCTTAGGGTTGAGAAATTTTACAGCCAAAACTACCAGTTATGGTAGATGCAAATGGAGGACTATCTTTACCAGAAGGATCTATACCTATTGTTGGGAGGAAAAACAAAACAACCAACGACTATGAAGGATGATTAATGGGAGGTTCTTGATATAAAGGCAATAGGAACAATACGATTATCCCTAGATTCATTAATGACTTTCGATATTTTGAAAGAAAAGAAAACGAAGGGTGTGATGAGCGCATTGGCCAAGCTCTATGAAAAACCCTCGACTTCCAACAAGGTATTTTTAATGAAGCATTTATTTCATATGAAGATGTCAGAAGGTGGATATGTTGCTAGCCATTTAAATAAATTTAATATGTTTACTAGTTATATAAGTTCTGTAAAAGTGAACTTTGATGATGAGGTTAGGGATCTTCTAATCCTGTGCTCATTGCCAGAAAGTTGGAATGGCTCAGTCATGGCTGTAAGTAACTCTGTCCCTGGTTCAAACACTCTTAAATTTGATGATGTTGTTGGTGTTATTCTTAGTGAGTAAATGCAACGAAAAATCACATGTGAGACATTAGGTAATGTGTTAACCATGGAGAGAAGGGGAAGACAAAGGGAGAGAGAAAGTATATGAAGTAATCATAACAAGTCTAGAAAGGGAAGATCCAAGTCCATACTGGGAATTATAGAATGTTGGAACTGTGGTTGTTACGAAGAGAAAATTCCTATGGCTTGGGTGTACCACAGCAGATTGAATGACACCAGAAATCAATCCATTCCAACATGCAGGAGAAATAAATACATCTAACACTAAGGGATATGAAGCATACCTTATTCCGGACGGTTGATGTAGATCCTTTTTGATCTTTTCCAACACGCTTGTATTCACAATTTTCTCTCAACAACAACAAACAAGAAAATCATGCCATATATCAAGGTGTTAGACCTACTCTAGCATATATAAGCAATCATGAATAAGAAAATAAATACATCCATGGATACAATATTCATATTTATGCACATGTATTGGACATGAAATGGATATTTCTATTAATAAAATAGAGATACAATAGTGACAACCTATGCCAACACTTCTTTGAACCCGAGGAAATCAAGTCCTCCACCTAGGCCTCCACCTCTTCAATCTGCCATCTCTCAATGGAAAGCTTAAAAATAAAAGGAAAGCTTGGGAAGAGCAGCATTGTGTGCTCCAAAGGGACAAAGGGATGTGGACTCAAGCATAAACAAGTAAGGAAACAATTAACTATAGTTTCCATGCTCTCCAATTTGTCCTCCTTCAATGTATCCAAGAGGCTCAATATATAGCAATCCAAATAGGAAATGGAGGGTTGAGTCCGAGCGTTCGCAAGGCCCATGGAAGGCCAAGAGTCAAGTTAATCGAGAATCTATGAGGAAAAATCCATTTTTTTGGCTTTATGCATATTTCCCGATGTAAACGGGTTTTGGCTCAAAAGCTGCATGTACACGCGGATATGGATTTAAAAGTCGCGTATACACATAAACATGTGTTTTTTGGGGATATTCTTGGGACATCAAAGTATATTATGAGAAAAGGGTGTCCAAGGAGTATCCAGAGGGACATGGAAGGCCATAAAGACGTGATCTACCAAGTGTGGTAAAATTAGTTATAACAGTGGTAAGAGAGGACATATCAAGAAAGACTCGAAGTTCCAAAGAAGAAAGGAGATGGGAATTAAGAGACTACTTAGGAAGCAAATGTAGCAGGTCATGTGTTACAAGATTCTTTGATTCTTGAATTAGATAATACTAGTTATTACTGGGTAGTAGATTTAGGGGATTCATGTCATTCTACACCCCATAGGAAATTATTTCATGATTATGTTCCAGGTGATTTTGGACATGTTTTAGTGGGCGATGATGAACCTTGAAAAATTGTTGGAATGGGTAAGGTATGGATTAAGTGAAATAATAGAAATGAATGGCTACTAAAATATGTAAGGCATATTCCTACTATGAAAAGAAATCTGACCTCAATAGGGAAGTTGGGAGATAGTGGTTGTTTGTCTACGTTTGGAAAAACTTGGTGGAAGATCAATAAAGGAGCACTGGTAATAGAAAAAAGAGATAGGATAGGTGTGTTGTATTTATGTCCTAATAATACTGATGATTATATCTATGAAGCTTCTACAAAAATAGGTGCAGCATTGTGGCATCATAGGCTTCTCCACATGAGTGAAGGGGATGCATATTCTTCACTTAAGGAAATTGCTTCCAGATCTGAAGCAGGTAAGTTTGGAATTATGTGAGAACCGTGTTTATGGAAAACATAAGAGAGTTATATTTCTTAGGGCTGGGAAAAAAAGAAGAGTGAAAAGTTATATTTTGTGCATACAGATGTATGGGGACCATTATGGGGACCAAATCATGTACAATCTCTTGGTGGATCTCATTATTATGTTACTTTTATTGATGTTGTAAGTAAAAAAAATTGGGTTTATTGCATTAGACAAAAATATGATGTGTTTGCTACTTTTAAGAAGTGGAAAGCTTTGGTTGAGAATGACATAGGAAAAATGTTGAAATGTCTCAAAACTGATAATGGAGGTGAATACTATATCAAGGAGTTTTATATTTACTGTTTTACTATGGGATTCGTAGAGAGAAGAAATTCCTAGGAACACCACAAGAAAATGCTGTGTCGAAAAGGATGAACAAGAATACCATGGAGCATACCAGGTGTATGAGATTGCATGCAGGGTTTCCCTTACATTTTGGGGATGATGCTATAGATACTTCTATTTATTTAATAAACAAAGGGCCTTCAAGCCCTTTGGATGGTGGAATTCCATAGGAGGAATGGATATATACAAAGGTAAACTACTAATTTTTGAGAACTTTTGGTTGTGAAGCATTTGTACATATTGATAAAGAAAATAGAACAAAGATGTAGGCTAAATCCAATAAATATACCTTTATTGGATATGAGGTTGATGATTTTAGTTATCACTTATGGGATTATGAAAATCACAAAATCATTAGGACTGGAGATGTAGTATTAAATGAAAATGTTACGTACAAATATCGGTTGCATGGAAAGAAATAGGAAAAGAAAAAACATAGTACACAATGCTTGATGAAATCAAAGAAAATGAAGTTCTGAATGCACCATAAAATCAAGAGCAACAACAGGTACCTCAAACTCCTGCAAATCTAAGAAGATCTACCAGGATAAGTAAACCCCCTGAATGATTCTCTCCTTCAATGCATTATTTATTGATGCCTATTTCTGGTGAACCAGAATGTTATGAAGAAGCAATGTAGGTGGAAACTAAAAAGAAGTAGGATAAAGGCATGGATGAGGAGATGGACTCATTGGTAAGAAAACATACATGGGATTTGGATGAGTTATCTACATGAAAAATAACATTGCAGAATAAATGGGTTTACAGGTTGAAAGAAGAAGATGGAGGTAAGGAACGGTACAAGGATAAACTTATTGTAAAGGGGTTTACACAAAATAAAGGTATAGAATTTGATGTAATATTTTATCCTATTGTTAAAATGACTTCAATTAGGACTATTTTAAGTCTAGCGGCAGTAGAAGATTTGCATCTTGAGCAGTTAGATGTAAAAGCATCTTTTCTCCATGGGGATTTGGAGGAAGATATTTATATGCAGTAGCCATAGGGGTATGAGGTCAAAGGGAAGGAGAATTTAGTTTACAGGTTGAAGAAGAGCTTGTATGGCTTGAAACAAGCTCCAAGACAGTGATATTTGAAATTTGATAAGTTTATGATAGGACAGGGTTATAGTAGATGCCATTCTAACAACTGTGTTTATTTCAAGAGGATAGATAATGGAAGATATATTATCTTGTTATTGTATGTGGATGACATTCTTGTTGTAGGGCCTAACATGCAGGATATAAATGTGCTCAAAATGATACTAACTAAGTCATTTGTGATAAAGAATTTGGGTGCTGCAAAGAAAATCCTTGGTATGAAAATACCAAGATATAGTAAAAATCATAAATTGACATTGTCTCAAGGTGAGTACATAGAAAAGGCATCGGAGAGGTTTATAATGAAGAATGAAAAACTAGTTAGTACACATTTGGCTAGCTATTTCCAACTAAGTAAGGATATGTGTCTTAATACAAAGGAGGAGATAAAATACATGTCTAAGGTTCCATATTCATCAACAATTTGCAGCTTGATGTATGCCATGGTATGCACAAGACCAGATATTGCACATGCAGTGAGAGTTGTGAGCAAGTATAAGAACAATCCAGGTAAAGAGCATTGGACGACAATACAATGGATTCTAAAGTATTTGAGATGTACCACTTATAATGCATTATGTTTTGGAGGTTCAAACATTGTTCTACAAGGATACATTGATGTAGATATGGATGGTGATAAAGACAACAAGAGGAGAACCACAAGGTATGTTTTTACTCTAGGTGGAACAACAGTAAGTTGGATTTCGAAACTGCAAAAGGTTGTTTCACTTTCAACAATGGAATCAAATTATGTTGCTTCTATAGAGGCTAGTAAATATATGATTTGGTTGTAGAGGTTCATGTAGGAATTGGGTAAGAAGCATGCAAATAGTAGGTTGTATAATGACAGTCAGAGTCCCATTCATCTTGCAAAGAAATAATCCTTTCAATTGAATACTAAACATATACAACTTGTATAAATAATAGCTCCAATGCTATGAGAAAGGATTCTAAGAAGAAGCACATGAAATAGATCTTGCTACTAAGATAATTCTCAGAAGCATACACAGGAAAAATAGAGAGAATAAAAGAGACTGAATCACATGAATGAAGAGATTAATACGGGAGCATATGCTTCCATTTATTAATGATGAATAATAGTTTAAATAAATAGTACATCCATCATAGGAAAAATTGAGTTGTATGGAGATAAATCATAAAGCTCAGAAAGGTAGACTTACCAAATATGATAAACCCCCATAGGTGGCTAAAGAAATTCCCAAATCAGTAAAGGACCTCACGAATAAGAAAAAGCATGAGTGAGTTTTCAAGAGTGATGGAAAAACATGCCAATCTTGGAAAATGGAGAGAAAATCATGGATGATGGGTTGACAACAAAAGATACCAGTTTCCTAGTTAACTAGCTTTACCTTATCCACAGAAAAGTAGGGAAGAATATGCAGGAAAGCACAGTTACTAATTCTGGATGTCCATAAAGTGGTCAAGAGAAATCCAGAATCACAAATAAATCATTCCTAGGGTATNTGGATGCCAACTAATTAGCTAGTGGGTAGGAATTTAATCAAATAATGATTAAATATTTTATCCTAAGTTATGAGTGGGTTTAATATATTCCAACACCCCCCTTTGATTCTGAATTTATGATGGTATGTAAAAAATATAGATGCATATGGATGCATATAGGGCCTAGCAACAGGGCTATGGTCACCCTTTAACAATTATTCATTTCCAAAAAGATAAAGAAAGAGGCAAAAACACATGGGGAAAATCCTCCCTCGAGAAAGAAAAATGAAAAAAATTTGAAATAATATGTCTTCAAAATATATTTATCTTCACTTGAATGAGCTGAATGAACTGATTCTGGATGGAAGAATTGATGAAGAAATCGTGAACTCCATGATAATACGCTAGAGTGTAGAACCTGTAAGAAGGAAGATGAGGGACTCCTTGTATCTCATCAACTGATGAAGTAGGTGCATTATTTGAATGATTCTTGTTGCTGTAAAACTCTAATATGCAAACATAATCTGAAATGGAAAATATATTTGTGCATACTCCTTCCCAAAGAGTACAAAAATTAAGACAATTTATTACACACTCAATTACCTGAATAGCTACAAAATTGTGATTTGAATCGCATGTCATTATTCCAATATGATGTAGCACCTTCCCATATATGATATGAGGCTGATAAAACTCTAATATATCAGAAAAATTATCATATGGGACACCAAAGACATAGGATTCAGTGACTCCATGGCGATACAGGGCTAGACTAGGAAAAATATGAGCAACTGAGGAAAACTGATAGGTGTAAAAATATGAATGATGAATGGGCATGCGATATAAAACATATGTATTTAGAATAGATACAAACATGTTTAATATCCGTCCAAAGATGACTAAGGTCATGGATAACCAACCACTGAAATATAGGAAATACTTTAAACCATGTAAGATAAGTAACAATGCATAAGAGACCAATGAGGAATCAACTAGTTGTTGGAGGAGCTAGTCGGCTTAGCCTACTAGCCTCGTTAGCTGACTAATTTTAGATTAGGTCGGCCTCATTGGTCGTGTCGGTTGAGTGAATCGATAGGTAATTACCATAAATTTTTTGTAAATATATAAATAGGTTTTTGAGCCAGATAAGAACTTGGTTCGGTTTATGTATGGACCCACATGTGTTATTGAGTAATACAAGCTGTATTCTACCCACTATTCTTGTCTCTTGTCTTTTTTATGATTATATGATTCTTTATATGTATTATTGGTAACCTTTCAATTTGAGTGATTACAACATTGGTTCCATTGTAGATAGTACATATATGGATGAAATGACCATGAGAATATGATATCGAAACAAGAGATTAAGGATTGGTGGTAATGTAAAATCATGAACTACTTGCAGAATTACGCTCGGAGAAACAAAATGACTATTGTGCAAGCTAAGGAGAAATTCTTCTTTGAAACACATGAGAAGTTTGTAGAATCTGTACCTCAGTATCTAAAGAAGTTACTGGATGAAAAATTCAGAAGACACTAAAGAGAAAGAGTTACTCCAGAGACCGACGAGAGGTGGATGTACAAATCTATTGGAGTGGTTTGCAAAAATCACAGACGAGTTTTGTGAATAACGTGTCATAGAAGAGAGAGTCTATGTCAAGAGTATCGAAGAGAGGTTATATAACAATTTCATTGAACACTTTCTTTTCTCACTACCGACTCTTTTGTTTAAGTTCCTGAATGATAGGGGAGCAGGACACATTGTTGAGCCTCATCCATCATTAATTGAACTATCATTGAACACTAACTGGTTATAAAAGAAAAAAGCATGGGAGAAGTTTGTTGCAGAAAGGGAGTGGGAATACTTTTTTATCAAATAGAAAGAACCACCCTGGCTTACTAAAGCTTCAGGTAGGCTATGGGGGGGTAGTTGGTCATGTTTTGGGGTAGAGTAGAGGAATTCTAGTCGATGGTGGAAACCACTGCCATCAATGAAAAGTTAGGACAATAAAGAAATAATTCAGAAAATGACTCACAAAAGCACTTCGGATTTATAGAAAATAGAAAGAGAGAAGAGGCAGAAGAGAAGGGAGGAACTTAGAGAGTAGACCGTTGTGCTCCAGAGAAGAATGGCCACCAGAGTGACAAAACATGAAGAAAATCCACCAGATTCAGGTCATGACCGACATGAAGAGGGCGTAGATGAAGAAGTGTCACCAATGAAGGAATATTTGTGGATAGAGCAGCGTGAAGCTCTCCGAATCAGCATACCCCAAAGTATATGTCCCGAATCTCGAATAAATTTGAACCAGAGTGCCTGAGTGCAGGATATTGTCGAAGAAGACATAATACTATGAGCTGGAGAGTTTGGTGTGTGGATTCAACTAGATGACGAAGGAAATGATGTCAACCATCTTGTAATTCACCAACCAGAAGAAGTAAACTGGGTTAAATTTTAGTCATACCCATCCAACCACAGTATCCACCTACTCTACCCAGAACATGCTGGAGCACCCCCCCTACCAAACATAGCTTTAGAGAATACAAATCAGTTAGACTCACAAAGAAGGATATCCTAGTTACAGTAGTTTACTTGGATATCAACATAAGGTGTTGAAATAGACTGACAACTTATCGAGGACAAAACGACAAACAAAACTTCCGATGGAAACAAAAGTTCTGTCAAAAATAACTATGAACAACAAAGGCTTATAGAGAGTATCCCGCCACCCCCACCACCCCCACCACCATCTCCGCACACATCCCCCTCTACGAGGGCTATGAGGATCTCAGATGACATTGGTTCACCTACGAATCGACATTGGAAGCAAAGGAAGTAACAAATTAAGATCGATAGATGGCGCAGTTCGCTAGTGATTTGCGAAAGTGGGAACTGACTTGGTACATGACATACACTGAGAAAATGCCCAATGTGACTAAGGGAGAAATTAAGAAGCAATTTCTCTCATTCTTTAAAACCCCATATGTGAATCATATAACGACAAAAGAGTTAAAAACAACAGTCTAGAAACCGACAGAGACTGTCCGGGAAATATGATAAAAGACCGAAGGACCTACTTAGCCAGCTAGATTATAACATAGATGAAGAATTATTAATCCAATGGTTTCTTGTAGGGCTATCATAGAATATCCGGAGGCACATTAGTATGGACACATTCAATACATACGAAGATGCAATCACAAAGGCATTGAAAGTCGAGATGGACGAGGATTACCCAACACACCTTGTGGAAAATCGTATCGAATAACAATTAGAAATAATGCAAAAAACATTACAGGAACTTAACCTCAAAGGACAAGAAATATGGTGTACAAAATGCTCGACGACCAGACATACTAAAGAAAATTGTTGACAAGACATCAGTTGAAAATATGTACGCTTTGTTCAAACAAAATGATTTTATGACATCTGCCATGAACATGAGCTACACATGAAAAAAGATTGTTTGTTAAACATGAAAAATGAAAAATCTTCTTGGTGCGCAATCTGCGAAGTTAAAAAGCCACACAACAACTGACTGTCACTTGAACCTAGATAACCGACAGAACTATCACGTAGTTTATCAAACAAATGTTGTTGCATAGAACAATAATAATAGTGAAAAGAATGAGCAAAGAAACCAAAGATATGAAGGCCGTATATATGAGCGCTGGTACGATAATAATCATTGTGGGGGATATGCAGGCCGAGGCAGATTCTTTGGAAGTCGGGATAGCATACCACGACGACCAATCTAATGCTTCATGTGCTACAATGAAGGTCACCGATATGCAGAGTGTCCATACAAAGACCAGACCAATCTAAAATTTTGTACCAGTTGTGGTGTTGGTGATCACTCTTTAGAGGATTGTCCCACCATGCTCGAAAACATTAATAAAAAGGAAAATGTTAATGTCTTGTTGTGTGTTCAAAAGTGTAATGTAATTCATACAAATAGTTTGCAAATAAGTAAGATAAATAACCCAAGGAACAAGGAACAAAAATTGGCAGTGATAATCCAATAATAAGTAAGATAAATAACAAAGAGGACTACCCTAATCCTATAAAGAAAAAGAAATTATATAATGATGTATCAAATATGTTTCAAGAATTCGATAGACAAGAAGCAATCGATGATAGTTGACAGGATATATATCAAGAACTACTTAACTTAATACATAACGATAACTCAGTAGCACAATTTATTGATTTATTATACAATATTAAGAACAAATCTGGCATGGATAAACAAAATAAGAATATATGTATCCTAAACCAAAAATATAAGAGTGATGCTGACCCACTGGTCGACTTAGAAATCGAAGGATATAATGTACGAAAAGTTGTTCTTGACTTCGGGTCTCAAGTGAACATTATGACAAGAGATACATGGGAAAAATTGGGTAGACCCCGACTCAGTGAGTTAGGAATATATTTAAAACTAGCCAACCAAGGACTCATCGAACCTATCGGGGTATGGAGAAACATCGACACAACCATAAAAGGAATTACCACAAAAGTTGACCTTGAAATCATTAAACCTAAGGAAGGATCCAACTCCTTTCTAGCCTTAGTGGGCCGAGCATGGGATCGAAAGATGAAGGCATCGATTTCAATAGATAAAGAACGGATAAAGCTTAAGGGAAATGGGTAGAAAGTAATTGTTCCTATTCATCCTTCACAAGGTGAACCATGGATAGAACCCATAGATGAAGAATTCGATGTCCAACAATTATATAAAATATAGAACAACGAAGACTATACCGAACCAAATATATATGGGGAACTACATTTAGGAAACCAAGACTCAGTGGGATATAAATCATATGTATAAATTTATGACTGGGATATGGAAAACTATGAAAATCAAGCAAGGGGATGCTGGACCATTCAAGCCATCCTGAGAAAACCATCACGTCAATGTTTTTCTATGTCCATCATACCAAAGATATTCGAAATAAAAATTAGGGAATACCCTTCTTTAGCTCCAATAAAAACATAAAACAAACAGTATCTTTGGTATAAAGAGAGAGAATAACCAGTCCTGCATATTGAACAAGTTTCCAAAAACATAGGTGAACACGACCGACTTCAAATCCTGGTCAAAACATTTACAGGTCAAGCTTCTCGATGGTCAGATATCCATCAGTCGAGACTACAAACGTGGATGACAACTTCAACATACTTCGTCGAAATATTCAGAGGGAAGAAGCTAATAAAATAGGCACAAATACCCATTAGAGGAAATTTCAACTCAAAATGGGGCTCCTAAAAAAAAATAATAAAATAATAGTTAAAATAAAAAAAAAATAATATTTATTAATTTTGGAGGAAGAAAAGAAAAAACCTACTTTTTGTTTGTATTTTCGACATATCTCCTCGTGTTTTTACTCAAATTTAAATCGAGAGATCTCTTTGGATGCAGAATTTCATTCCACATCCAACGACTATGCACTCAGCATACTTTTGACGGAAGCCGCTACCCCAAAAACAAGAAATACTTGAAAAAACGTGATGATGACATCATCATCACAGTTTTTCAGGTATTTCTTGTTTTTTGGGTAGTGGCTTCCGTCAAAAGTATGTCGAGTGCATAGTCGTTGGATGCAGAATTAAATTCCGCATCCAACGCGCTCTCCCAATTAGAATTTGAGTAAAAACATGAGGAGATATGTTGAAAATACAAACAAAAAAGTGGTTTTTTTATGATACCTATCCCTAAATTTATATTAAAAAAGTGTTTAAGACTTATATGATATTTAAAATTTAAAGCAATTCCATTGGCTAACACATGATGACATGGAATTTGAATTAGAGTTCAAAGGCCCATTTTGAGTTGAAATTTCCTCTAATGATTCGTCACACAAGGACAAGACCCAGAAAATCACATAAGAATATGCGAAAAGGAATGGAGAAGACTTGGTTACAAAGATGAACAAATATAGCCCCACCTATTTCCATCCACATTAGACAATTTACCAAATATGTGGTATAATATGGAAGAAGCATGAGGCGAAACGTTCTTATGGGGCGAGATCAAAGAAAACTTCACCAAGGACTTCAAATTCATATCGAAATATGACAAACTAGTCGAAGCAACGAAACAGATAAAAAATTCATACAACCGACTATTCCTAACAGTTTGAAACAAACTCATAGCCGACCAAAATCACCATGCAATAACATTCAGTCTAATAAAATACCACAATCGACAAGACTTCGACTAGAAAATGAGCATACAAACGAAAAAAATATTTGTGGAAATTTGATCATCTGGAAACAATGAAACAAATTAGAACAATATTCAAGGTTGAATCAAAAGAATATACCGATTGGATGACAACAAAAGATTTCCCAGCATCATTTTCGTAATCCAAAGAAGGAAGTCGACAAATCAATGAAAGCAAGGTGCCAGAATGTATGGACGCACACGTTAAAACAAAAGAAGTCGACATCTCCAATGATGATCGACCAAAAATGGCAAGAATAGGCGACTATTGGAACGAGGAACAAACATCAGAAATTGTTAACTTGTTAAAATAATTTCAATATGTCTTCGCACAGGACTATAAATACCTCAAAGGGTTAGTTCAGGAAATGGGCAGAATGAAGATTGATATTAAAACAGATGCAAGACCTATAAATAAATGGCCTTACAAAATTTCTCACAAAAATAAAGAGATAGTGAAAAAAGAGATAAATAATATGCTAGAGGTTCTAATCATCTACCCAATCGACTAGTAGGAATGGGAAATCCCAATGGTAGTACAACCAAAAAAGCATGACCTGACAAGATCGAGAACCTGTGTAGAATTTCGAGAGCTAAACAAAGTCACCTTAATAGACCCATTTCCAACCCCAATTGGACATGAAATCCTAAATGGAGTCGCAGGACATGAGTGTTACTCATTCACATATGGATTTTCAGGATATAATCAAGTGCCAATCGCCAAGGAGGATCAAAAGAAGATGACATTTGTCTGTGAATTCAGATCATTTTCTTACTAAGTTATTCCATTTGGTCTAAAAGATGCACTATCCATATTCTAAAGAGTACTAGTTAAAGCTTTTCAGGAACACATTTATAAAACAATGGCTATATACTTCGACGACTGGATGATTTAATCCATGTTAAAATATCACTGCAAATGGTTAAGGCTAATGCTAGAAATATGATAACAGATTCAACTATCATTTAATATAAATAAATGCATCTTTGTGACCCTTATAGGAATCCTACTAGGGCATATTGTATGTAAAGAAGGAATCAAGGTTGATTTCGCAAAAATAAAAATCATTCTCGACTTGAAACCTCCAATCAATCCAAAAAAATTCAAAGTCTTATTAGGTCATACAGGCTACTACATGAAATTTATTCATCATTATTCTGACATGACATACCCTTTGGAAGAATTATTAAAGGAAGACCAGGAGTACGAATGGACTGAAGAATGCAATGCATCCTTCAACACTTTAAAGAAAAAAATAGTTGAAGTAGCTATTCTCAGGTTTCCAAATTGGTTAGTCAAATTTCATGTACACATTGAGGCATCATGCATAGAAATAGGTGCAATATTAACACAACCAGGAGACGATGGGATGGACTACCCAATTGTGTATAGCGACAGAAAATTAAACAAAACAATTGTAGGAACTACTTAAGACAATCAATATTGTTACCTCCCCTATTTATTCGGGACGAAGAAATTTTTTTTTCTTGGGGGATATGTTGGAGGAACTAGTCGGCTTAGCCGACTAATTATAGATTAGGTCGGCCTCATTGGTCGTGTCGGTTGAGTGAACTGACATGTAGTTACCATAACTGTTTTGTAAATGTATAAATAGGTTGTTGAGCCAGATAAGAACTTGGTTCGTTTTATGTATGAACCCACATGTGTTATTGAGGAATATAATTTGTATTCTACCCACTATTCTTGTCTCTTGTCTCTGTTATGATTATATGATTATTTATATGTATTATTGGTAACCTTGCAATCTGAGTGATTACAACACTAGTGAACTTGGGATTTGTATAGTCTTAGGATTATTCAGAGGTATGGTAGGTGGTATGGATGGTGGTATGATTTGTGTCATGACACACATATCATCCTGCAAACAATCTTCTAAATCAGATATATATTCTTGTGAGGAAGAGCTACTCAAAGACAAGTCAGTATCTAGTGAAAAATCAATTTTTTTGTGAGATGAATCTAGTAGACTGAGAGGAGGATTATCAAAGAGAGGATATGATATTTCTAATTATGATATAGAAGAGACTAAATATATATCAGAGACATGAGAAAAGGATTTAATTTTGGCACTCAAAGTATAAGTTATATCTCCTTGGAACTGTGCACTATGACACTGTTATGAGGAATCAACAAGCTTCTCTAGCTCATCTGGAACTTCGATATTGTGCTTCTCAAGAAGTTGAGACATGATGTCCATATTCTTCTTGAAAAAATTCTTATTTGAATGAAAAACCTTGCTCCAATAAGAACACTTGGATGTGCTCCCTTTCTTCTTTCCCTTCTTTTCTGAATCTTCATCAGTAGGCTTCGAACTTTCGTCTTCAATTTCTAACTTTGGCTTCTTCACAATTCGCTTCTCTTTTGATTTGACATTCTTCCTTCCTTGAACCATGAGAGAATGATCGTTGCCCTTGGAAGAATTAAGGACACACATATGTATCAATTTATCTTGCTCCTTTATTAGTGAATCAAAAAAATTATTTAACGAAGGCATTTTCCACTTAGGAACAACAAGCTTACTAGCATGCAAAGTAGACACAAAAATTGAGTAATCAAGACCCAATTTAGAAAGAATGGAAATGATTAATTGATCATATTCCTTCTCAATCCCACATTGCTTGAGAATTATAACAAGTGAATTTAAATTGGTGAAGAAACCCTCAAGAGAATCGAAACTGCTTGGACTCGGTGAGAATAACTCAATCTCCAATTGATGCAGTCCTAGCTCATCTTGAACTCCAAAGAGAGACTCCAATTGAGTCCACACTTGGTTTGGAGTGGTCAAACCATATATATGAAAGAGTATATCAGTATAAATAGAGAGACAAAGCAATCCATAGGCTTCATCCAAACTATTATGCCACTTAGCTTTCTCAATCACAACATTGGGCTCATTCTCCAAAGCTAGAGTAACTTTGTATAGTCCTTTACTATGCAATAGAATGCCAATTTTGGCTTTCCATTTTTGGTAGTTGAAGGGAGTAAGAATTATAGTTGAGGAAGAATCCATATTGCTGAGTTTATGCACTCAAGAAGAAACTCTCTACAACCTGCAAAACAAAACTAGGAGAAACCTTGTAATCTAGACAAGCTCTTCTTTAGAGAGGGATAGGAGACTGGATACGCTCTGCTGGAGAGAACAGATAGCTCCTCAACTCTGTAGAACTTGAGAAACCTTGCGCGATAATAACATGTAGAAATAATAGATCCAAATGCTATGAGAAAATATGCTAAGAAGAATCACATGAAATAGATCTTGCTACTAAGATAATTCTCACAAGCATACACAAGAAAAATAGAGAGAAGAAAAGAGACTGAATCACATGAATGAAGAGTTGAATATTGGAGTGTATCCTTCCATTTATTAATGATGAGTGATATTGTACATAAATAGTACATCCCTCATAGGAAAAATCGATTTGTATGGAGACAACTCATAAATCTCAGAAAGGTAGGCTTACCAAATATGATAAACCCCCATAGGTGGCTAAAGCACTTCCCAAATTATTCAAGGACCTCATGAATTAGCAAAAGCATGAGTGAGTTGTCAAAAGTGATGGAAAAACATGCTAATCCTGCAAAATGGAGAGAAATCATGGAGGATGGGTTGGAAACAAAAGATACCAGTTTCCTAATTAACTAGCTTTACCTTATCCATAAAAAAGCAGGATAAAAGCAGAATAAGGAAGAATCTATAGGAAAGCGCAGTTACTAATTCTGGATGTCCATAAAGTGGTCAAGATCAACCAAGAATCATAAATAAAGAATTCCTGGGGTATAGATGGCATGTTTTGACTTTAAGGTGCAAGTGGATGCCAACTAATTAGCTAGTGGGTAGGAATTTAACCAAATAATGATTAAATATTTTATCCTAAGTTATGAGTGGGTTTAATATATTCCAACACAACTCAAGTACCATTTCATAAGATCTGTTCTGGAAGATGAATGGTTAAAGTTGGAAAATATACATACTAGCCAGAATCCTGTAGACATGTTGACACATGTAATAACTAGAGAGAAACTGAGTTCCTCCTCGGTTTCAGTTGGCCTTAAAGCATGAAGGCGAATAAGATAAATTTTCCAAGTCCAAGGTTCATAGCATAGTCCAACAAGTGCAGAAACGGTAGAGTTGTTGTGATCAGTCTCCAAGTAGTAGATTGTTGTTTGTGGAGCTTGATCTTCCATATTCAGAGATGTGATTGTTTAGCCATGTTTGTACCCTAGTTTTATGGTACACTCGTCCCAGTAGGGGGGTGTGGGGGCCAGCGGGCCCCTGGAGGGGGTTCTCCCCCAAAGGAAATTTTTGGGATGTTTGTTGGTCAACATTTTATGGGCCCATGATATTGGGTGACACGTGGTATTTTACTATGGTAATTCCTCTATAAAAGGAAAGCATTGTAATACAACTATGTATTGTATCGTAGCATTGTGAAACAATATCTGTGATTGTGTGAGAGAGAATAAGAGAGAGAGTGAAGAGGAACTGCAATGTGGTTGCTGCAAGTTTTATCCCTTAATTTTGATGAATGATATAATAATAAAAGACTAGCAATTCTTGTGTGGATGTAGCCCATCTTGGTTGAACCACATTATATCTATGTCTCTCTTGTAATGTGTTTTTATATTTGCATCTTGTTTATTGGTTATTGTTATTGCTCTTCGATCCTGCTTTTTCTAACAAGAGGTACATCAATAATGGTTAATAGATGCCGATATAGTATATATAATCCACCAACTAGATGTTAACATACGTGCGAATCCGAGATACACTTGACATAATTATGAGCTTCACTATAAATGACATATTTCTTTGGTCAATGAATCAACCATTCAAGTTTAGAGTGTTATTTGAATTACACTCCACTCCCATACAGGTTCATTTTGAGTTCCAAAAAACATATCAACAAATTAAACATTCATTCTTTTAGGAATACATGAAGATCAACATTTGCATATTTGTGGTTGATTTTGACATTTTCCATGGGCATAAGAGGTAAATAGTAAAGCCTCCAAGAGCATTACAACATTTACCCATTCTATCCACTCTATTTACTGACATTTCGATGGATTTCATTGTGGGCTTATCAAAATTAGGAAACACATTAGTGATCATGGTAGTTTTTTATCACCTTCATAAATGTTCTTACTTTTACGCCTTATGACACCCATTCAAAGCCTCCATAGGAGCACGGTTATTTAGGGCCAATATTTTTAAACTCCATGGTATGCCTAAATAAAATGTGATGAATCATAACCCCATATTCACTTGAAATTTTTGGTAGGAGTTGCTTCTGCTTCAAGACACCTAATTGAATTTGAACACAATGTATTCCCCCCAAGCATATGGCTAGATGGAAACAATCGACAAGCGTTTGGAAACTTATTTACATTGTTTTTCTTAAGATCAACAATCCTAGTGGGTCCAATGGTTACCCTTATCCAAATGTTGGTATGATACCACCGATCATGGTGCTACTAAAATGAATTCTTTTGAGGTAGTCTATGGACACCAATGACCCTTTAAAAGGATTTGCTACTTACCAGGCTTCTTTGAGGTTCAGGAGGTGGACAAAATCCTAATAACCATGCTAACATTCCTTGTACCCTCAAGAATAATTAGGGGTTGTCCCTGAACTATGTGAAGAAATATGACAATCAACACATTACCACAAAACCTTCTCATTAGTGTCCCTTTTAGGTTCCTTTTACCTTTTTAGTGTTTTTTTCTAGTTTTTATGAAAATTTGGTGCTATTTCACGAATGGCACTAAGATTGACGTTATTTCCTCTTCCCACTTTATCTCTAGATTTAGTGCCCGATTTAGAGCCATATTTAGTGCAAGGACCTTAGTGCCATATTTAATGCTAGGTTTCTTGAGTGACTAAATAAAATAAAGGAAAATTAAAAAAAACCTAAGTTATATTAAAGATTAAAAATAATCCACTTGTCTCAATCCTCATGAGTTAGAGGGAATTCAATTATTAAAATTAAAATCCCTATTTTTCCCTCATAAAATCCCCTCAAAACCTACTTTTCTCATTTCCTATCTTCTTCACCCTTCTCGTTTTTCCCTTAAGGTTTCCTCTTTGAGGCTTTCATCCTCATGGAATATAACACTTTGGTTTCATGGAGGAACCTCCATGAGGATGATAATGGATTTTCCTTCCCTTTTCTTCCTTTCCCTTTTTACTTTTCTTTTCCTTTATTGATTTACTACTCCCTTTTCTTCTCCTTCTTCCTATTTTACTTTCTTGTTAATTTACTTATTTTAGAATGTTTATTGTTATTTCGTTGTTGCAGGTTTAAGGTTTCATTCATGGAGACCAGGGTTCATGGTGGGACCTCCACAAGGAAGGTAGTGGCTTCTCCCTTCCCTTTTCATCTTTCTTCCACTTTTTATTTTCTTTTTCTTTGATTGATTTTCTAATGTTTATTATTGTATTGTTGCTATAGGTTTAATGGAGAAAGAAGAACAAATGGAATTTTGGGGTTTTGTTTAATGCATACATATAGTTAATGGCTATGGGTTAAGTAATACCCTTGCATTTGTTGGTTGTGGATCATGATTATCTTCTTGATTCAGAGATCCTATTGTTCAACCATGATTGTAACCAAATTTTACTGTACACTCATCCCAGTAGGGGGGTTTAGATATAGGGTTTTTATCCATAGAGGGAAACCCTCTTTATGTATGAGAATTGTATTACATCTATGTAGTATTGTGAAAGACAAGACCGTGAGAGAGTGAAGAGAAAGTTGTAGTGAATGTGTTGTGGGTTGTATCCATTCATTTGTTGGATTGTATAATAGAAGGGATTGGAAATTTCTATGTGGACGTAAGCTATATTGGGTGAACCATGTATATTGGTGTCTCTCTTGTGAGGAAGAAGGAATGTTTAGGGTTAAGAAATTTAATGGTCAAAACTATTAATTATGGAAGATGTAAATGGGTACTATCTATATAAGAAGTATCTATTCCTACAATTGGGTAGAAAAACAATTAAGTCGACGACTATGAAGGACATAGAATGGGAGGTTCTTGACAAAAGCACTTGAAACGATATGGATGTTCCTGACATCATCAGTAGATTTCAATATTTCAAAAGAAAAGACAACGAAGGATGTGATGAACACATTGGATAAATTCTATGAAAAAACCTTGGCCTTCAACAAGGTATTTCTAATGAATCGTTTATTTAATATGAGATGTCAAAAGGTGGGTATGCTACTGACCATTTAAATGAATTTAATATGGTTACTGATCAACTAAGATATGCAGGAGTGTACTTCAACGATGAAGTTAGGGATTTTATAATATTATGCTAATTTCCAGAAAGCTGGAACAACTTGTTCATGGCTATAAGTAGCACTGTCTCTGGTTCAAACACTTTAAAATTTGATGATGTTATTGGTGTAATTCTTAGCGAGGAAATACGACAAAAAATCACAGTTGAGACATCAGGTAATGTGTTGACCATGGAGATCGGGGTACGGCAAAGGGAAAGAGTAAAGAGGCCAATTAATCATGGGAAGTCAAGGAAGAGAAATATAAGAGTAAAGAGGCCAATTAATCATGGGAAGTCAAGGAAGGGAAGATATAAGTCCATAATGAGAAATATATAGTGTTGGAACTATGGGAATAAAGGACATCTGAAGATAGAATGCATATCTCTAAAGAAGAAAGGAGATGGACAACAAGAGACTAATATGAAAGAAAATTTAGTAGTTGATGTGTTAGAAGATGCTTTGATTCTTTACCAGGTGATGTATTATTGGGTAGTAGATTTAGGGGATTCATGTGATGCTACACCCCATAGGAAAAATTTGCATGATTATGTTCAAGGTGATTTTGGACATGTTTTATTGGGCGATGATGGCCATGTAAAATTGTTGGAATGGGTAACGTAGAAATAAAGTTAAAGAATGGAAACAGATGGTTGTTGGAATATGTAAGGCAAGTTCCTACTATGAAAATAAATATAATATCAATAGGGCAGTTGGGAGATAGCGATTTTTATCTACTTTTGGAGAAACATGGTGAAAGGTCGCTAAAGGATGACTAGTAATAAAAAAACTTCAGCATAGGTACATTGTATTTATGTATTGATAATACCAACTCTTCTATTTCTTTAGCTTCCACAGGAACGAATGCAACATTGTGGAATCATAGAATTGGCCACATGAGTGAGAAGGGGATGAAAATTATCCATTCAAGGAAGTTGTTGCCAGATTTGAAGTAGATTAATGTGGAATTCTGTGAGAAATGTGTTTATGGAAAACTAGAGAGAATCATATTTCTCAAGGTTGGGAAGCAAAAGAAGAATGAAAAGTTAGATCCTGTTCATACAGATGTATGGGGAATGAATCAATATCTTAGTGGCTATTGTTATTATGTTACTTTTTTGATGATGCAACTAGAAAAACTTGGGCTTATTTCATTTGACAAAAAATATGATTTTTTTGCTACTTTTAAGAAATTGAAATATTTGGTTGATAATGTGACAAGAAAAAGGTTGAATTGTATTAGATCAAATAATGGAGGTGAATACCATGACACGGATTTTGATAGTTATCATTCATACCATGGGATTCATAAAGAGAATTCAATTCCAAAAATACCACAAAAATGGTGTGTTAGAAAGGATGAACATGACAATCATGAAGCGTGCAACATGTATGCGATTGCATGCAGGTTTGTGCTTACAGTTTTGGGCAGGTGATGTAGATACTACTATTTACTTAATAAACATAGGGCCTTCAAGCTCCTTGGATGGTGGCATTCCAGAGGACGTATGGACTGATGAAAAGGTAAAGCACTCAATTCTGAGAACTTTTGATTGTGAAGCATTTTTCCATATTGATAAAGAAAATAGAACAAAGCTTGAGGATAACTCCAAGAAATGTACCTTTATTGAATGTGAAGTTGATGATTTTGGTTATCAATTATGTGATTATTAAAAAAAAAAAATTTAGGAGTAGAGATGTGGTATTCAATGAAAAGGTTAAGTATAAATATTAGTTGCAGGGAAAGAAACATGAAAAGGAAAAACTAGAATACATAGTGCTTGATGAAATCAAAGAAAATGAAATTCCAATTGTGATAGAAAATCAAGAACAACAACATGGACCTCAAACTTGTGCAAGTGTCAGAAGATCTACTAGGTCAAGTGCCCTCCCTAAACGATACTCTCCTTCACTATATTATTTATTGATGACTTATTCAAGTGAAACTGGAATTTATGAAGAATCAATGCAAGTGGAAAATAGAAAGAAGTGGGAGCAAGGCATGATTGAGGAGATGGACTCCTTGGTAAGAAACAAGACTTGGATTTGGTTCAATTTCCCGTAGGTAAAAGAACATTTCAGAATAAAAGGGTTTACTGGTTGAAGGAAAAGATAGAGGAAATAAGTGGTACAAGGCCAAACTTGTTGTAAATGGTTTTGCACAAAACAAGGTATCATGAGTTTGATGAAATATTTTATCTTGTTGTTAAACTGACTTCAATTAGGATTATTTTATGTCTAGTGGTGGTATAATTTTTGCATCTTGAACAATTAGATGTAAATCCAAACTTTCTCCATGGGGATTTGGAAGAAGGGATTTATATGCAGTAGCCACAAGGGTATGAGGTCAAAGGAAAGGAGAATTTAGTATGGAAGTTGAATAAGAGATTGGGTGGACTGAAGAAAGCTCCAAGGCCATGGTATTTGAAATTTGACAGGTTTATGATAGAACAAGGTTATAGTAGATGGAAATCTAATCACTGTGTTTATTTCAAGAGGCTAGATAACAAAATATATATTATCTTGTTATTGTATGTGGATGGCATGCTTGTTGCAAGGTCTAACATGCAAGATATAAATGTGCTCAAAAGGAAATTAGATAATTCATTTGCAATGAAGGATTTGGGTGTTGCGAATCAAATCCTTGGTATGCGAATAACAAGAGATAGGAAAAGTCACAAATTGACATTGTCTCAGGGTGAGTACATAGAAAAGGTTTTGGATAGGTTTAGAATAAAGGATGCAAAACCAATTAGTACACCTTTGGCCAACTATTTAAAACTAATTAAGGAGATGTGTTCCAAGACACATGAGGAAATATAATACATATCCAAGGACCCTTATTCATAAACAACTGGTAGCTTGATGTATGTGATGGTGTGCATAAGACCAGATATTGCACATATAGTGGGGGTTGCGAGCAGGTATATGAGCTATCCAAGTAAAGAACATTAGAAGGCAATAAAGTGGGTTCTTGGGTATTTCAGAGGTACTACTAATCATGCATTATGTTTTGGAGGTTCATACACTGTTGTACATGGATATGTTGATGTATATATGGTAGGTGATAAATATAATAGGATGAGCACCATAGGGTATGTTTTTAATGTAGGTAGAACACCAGTAAGTTGGATTTCAAAACTACAAAATGTTGTTGCACTTTTAACAACGTAAGAAGAGTATGTTGCTACTACAAAGGATAGCAAATATATGGCTTGAATACAGAGGTTCATGTAGGAATTAAGTAAGAAGCATGAGAATAGAAGGTTGTATAGTGAGAGACTGAGTGTCATTCATCTTGCAAAGAAATCAACCTTCCATTATAAGACTAAACATATACAACTCAAGTACCATTTCATATGATCTTTTGTGGAAGATGAAATGTTGAACTTGGAAAAGATACATACTATCTAGAATCCTACAGACATGTTGACAAAGGAAGTAACCAGAGAGAAACTGAGTTCCTACTTATTTTTAGTTGGTCTTCAAGAATGAAGGTGAAGATGAGAAATTTTCCAGGGCTAATGTTTGGAGCATAGTCTAATAGATGCAGTAGCGGTGGAGTTGTTGTGATTAGTATCCAAGTGGGATATTGTTGGTTGTGGATCCTAATTATATTCTTGATTCATAGATCTTGTTGTTCAGTCATGATTATAGCCCAGTTTTATTGTATACCCATCCCAGCGTGGGGAGGGGGGGTTGAGGGGTATTTAGAACTTAGATCTTAGATATAATAGTGGAAGTTATGTTAGGGATTTTATCTCTAGAAGGTAACCTTGTTTATGTATGAGAGAATTTTATTGCGACTATGTAGTATTGTGAAACACAAGACTGTGAGATTGTGAAGATGAAGTTTTAGCGAATGTGCTGCAGGTTGCATCCCTTCATTTTGCTAGATGGTATAATAGAAAGGATTGGAAACTTCTGTATGGACATAGCTCATATTGGGTGAACCACATATATTGGTGTCTCTCTTGGATAGTGTTTATGTGTTTTATTTCCACATCTTGTTTTATGTTATTGTTTTGTGATCATGTTTTTCCAATAGCATTAATGCAAGGAGATTTGGGTCCAAATCTCGACACCAATCTATTTCTTATTTTTATATTTGTATTCACTTGTTTTCATGCATAGGTTAGTTTAATTTTAATTTAGATATGCATTTTTAAAGGTATATTTCTATGGAAATGTGGCTCAAGTAGAGTTATTTCCCTTTGGAAAATGATTTGA
Organism: Pseudotsuga menziesii; assembly: GCA_001517045.1. Taxonomy (NCBI): domain Eukaryota; kingdom Viridiplantae; phylum Streptophyta; class Pinopsida; order Pinales; family Pinaceae; genus Pseudotsuga; species Pseudotsuga menziesii. The sequence goes on along the minus strand of LPNX010109293.1, from coordinate 335,468 downwards.
GTTAAAATCCTAACATTTCTTTAACATTTTACATTTATATTTTTAGTTTTACCTTTTTTGTTTTTGTTTTCATAAGTTTTAATTTGCATTAGGTTAATTTAGTTTCGGTTTATATTTTCAATTTTAAGCATAGTTTTTTAGGGAATGTAGCTCAAGTAGAGATTTGGCCTCTTGGAAAATGATTTGGGTTCAAATCCCAACATTTCCTTAAAATTTTTTCATTTTTTTAAATTTTTACCATTTTCCTTTTCTATTTCTGTAAATTTAATTTGTATATAGTTGATGCTAAATTAGGCACTAATCTTGGGGCTAATCCCAGTGTTAAATAAGGCACTATTTCCTTTACTAAACTAGGTGCTAAACTAGTTGCAACAAGGAAATTTAAGGAAACAACAAGTTTAGCGCTGAGATTTCCAACTAAATGGGAAAAAATTTACACTAAAAAAGGATGCTAAATTAGGTGCTAATTTCCAATTTTGTAGTGCCATCACTTTGAACACCATTTTAAAGAAGGGGTTTAGGTGCTGACATGCCTCCAACCCTATGAGAAAAAAACACTCAAGGACAAGAGCCATAATAATTTAACATGTAGAATTTATACACCTTGTACTATACTCAAGTGTATAGGACAATTGAATTACAAATTGTTTTTTCCAAACCATTCTAATCTCCACGAAATATTTCAAGTGTCTTTCTTGAACAAAGTGGTTGGGTCCAATTGCATATTTCAAACCAATGTTCTCGAATGAACGAGGGGGTTCCACTAATTGTAACATGAGGTTGTTTTAGACAAATGAGAGTGTTGTATTTTCTAGTGCACTATCAAGAAAATATTTATCCAATGGAAGATAATTTGAAGATGATACATGAGAAGGAACAAACATTCTCCAACAATTTCCTCATCTCCAGTATTTAGGACAACATTGTTTTGTAAGGGCGAGGGATTGCAAGGGTCCCACTCTAACTTTTGTTGTTAAGAGAATATGTGCTACTTAATGTATAATGGTTTGTCATGTTTATTAACTAAGGCCCACAAGGTAGTACTAGTGTTAAATTAATAAATGTAAATTGAACCGATCAAATAAAATCCACTAGTTAATGGTTGATGTATCATCAATGGAAGTCCATTAATTTTTTAGGGTTTTAGCTAGTTATAAGCTAAATATTATAGAAAAAGCTACACAATCAATTTCAAGGTGAATATTATTGTATTTGGAAATATGATTAGTTGGGGGTTTCCCCCTCGAATAGGTAAGTGAACATTGATATCAATTCTGAATATCAATAAAAGGTTTGATTGTTGTTGCTATTACGATGCTCTAGTTTTGTTTATTTGGTTTTTGTAGTTATATATATATATATATATATATATATATATATATATATATGTCTTCCTTTCTCTAAATATTATGTTTTAACTATCAAGGGGCATGCCATAGTAGGGACAATGAGGAGATGTATACTTTGTTCATTTTTTCTCCTTGACCATGGAACATAAGGGTCTTGCAGACCTGGTTAGGGAGACCATGGTAGGATCAGAGTTCGCTCTATAGCTTTAGAATTAGACAAATTGTCTCTATATGAACTTAAGGTCATTGGTTTTACATTAAAAACAATATTGAACTACATTTTGTTTATTGATGCCATGTTTAATACTAAGCACGAGGGTGAAAAATGGGTGGCTATTCATATCTTACCTAAGCTTGTGATAATAATTCTTTATTGAGGGATTGGCATGTCTAGCCTAGTTGTGCAAGTCATCCTCAATATAGAAATGTGTTCGACTTTGATAATTTGTATGCACCCAATGATATGGAAGAAAAGTATATTGTGGAATTGGTTAGAATAATTTTCTTGAAGATAGGTTGGTTTTTTTGTAGAGACTTCAATAATGTGGGGTCATAGGATGAAAAAATTGGTTCTAACCCTATTCACATGCCTCAATGGGCTATATGGATTAGAATGGATTCAATACCAAAGTTTACCTTCATAAGACTAACAAGTATAAGAGATTTGATTTGCTAGAGTTATGGTTCACTTGGTTGAACCTTAACATGAATGTTGAGAAAATCATGCATCATTTGAATTGAGATACATTGTTGGAGTATAACTAATTAAGTTTTTATTGTGATGGAAGAATATCAAAGAATGTATTTTGGGAGGTCACTCTCTTTGACCACCAATGGGTACTTTTATCTATTTCTTGGGGAGAAATCAAAATAAGAATGCCCAAATTTTGGTTCTTGCTTATTATTTCCCATCTGCAGTACCCATTGTGCACCCACTTCATATTATATATTTGGAACTTGTTGTGTAGGACATAGTGGGAAGATAATTGGATTGTATGGTGGAATGATTCCATCCACCGAATTGCAACTTTCATGTGAGGGTTTAATTGTTATATAGTAGTAATGATGCTTGCACCATAAAGTAAACAAGGAGTTTGAGGAGGATTTTTCTCATCTTCAACTTACTCCATATGGTGAAACTTTTCAAAATTGACTTTCCAAATTAAGACATTTTTTGGAAGTTGAGAAGATTCACCAAGCCCAATGTTCCTGAATCTGATCTCAATTTTATTAGATAAAGACTTGGGATCAATCCACAAAGTACTTTTTCAAGATGCTTGGAATAAAGGCAACACCTAAAAGAATGGCGCCTTGAACACATAGTTGGGAGCGATAACCAACCGAGAGGAAATTGACTAGGAATTCATTGAAACTTAACGTACCTTTTAAAATCCCAAGGAATCAAATATTTTATGATGTTGTCCATTCAAATGTGCATTGACCTTCTATTTGTTAACGTTTCCCTTAACTTGAAATTATTTGCGACCAAGATATGGTCTTTCTAAAGTTGATAGAAGTGCTAATGGTGATGGTCGATGACAATTATTTTCGGCTAGAAGGATTCCCATGTGAGTTTATTGAACTCACATGGATTTGTGTTGGGCCCAACTTACTCAAGGTTTCAGAAGGAACTATTAATATGTCTCTTGGACTTCTTATCAATATAGGTTTCAATGAATTCCCCACCAAAATAGGGGAATTAGAGTCAATTAACAACTTATGACTAATTACTTTGCTCAATGTTTCCTATAATATTTTTGCTAAGGCCCCAGCCTTGTCAAATTGATACATATTACCTTAGAGTTTAGAGGGAAAATATGTCTTCTTTCAAGGATGATTTATCCTTAATAATATAGTTTACTCTGACAAGGTATGGAATTGCCTAAATGCATTGGGTTGAGTCCCTCTTCATTAAGATATATTTTGAGAAAGCATATGATCGAGGGGATTTTTGTTTATTTTGGCTATGCTTTAGGGGATAGGGTTTGGTCAATTCTTTATCCTAATGGTGGAAGCCTTATTCATTGATGCTTTAGGTTGCATTTCTATTATTTAAGATAATTTTAAGGAAGTTGGGTTGTTTAGGGAAACTAGGCAAGGTTGTCCCTTGGATTTTTGAATATATATGCTAGTTCCCAAAGAACTTGGATATCTTCATCATTGATATACTCAAGGTTTGATTTGAGATATTCCATTCCCTGATATTGATGTTAGGAAAGTGGTTAATGGTCATTTTGTTGATGAGACTTTCCTTACTATTATGGAATACCAAGTAGATGGACAACAATATGGAATCCAATCACATTTTTAAGGAATCCTTAGGTTTGAAGCTTCAAATGGATAAAACCTAGTGCTACACACTAGTGCAAGATTCCATCCCCAATTGCATAGTTTGTTAGGCGTGGGATTGGATTCCATTTATTTCCAAGGTTTTTCGAAATACCTTGGGGAGATCATGCTATAATTAATGTATAAGAAATTGGACAAGTGGATGTACATGCCTTTATATTTAGTAGATAGGGCCTATATTTGTATGAATGTTCTTTCAATGACCCATATGTATTATTATTCTTGTTGGGATCCATTCTTTGTGGTCTATTTCCCACTAGAGAATGTTAGTTGAGACTTTATCTAGGTGAAGGTGTAGGGGAAAAATATTTCATGGGTTAATTGGGGGGTTTTCTACAGTAGAAAAGAATGGGATGTGTTGGGTTGGGGATGATTGGTTATTGTATTAGTGTAAGGACCTATTTTTTAATTGGTTTATTGGGGTTGTGGAAGGTCCAGTAAAATTGAAAGTGATCCCATGCAAGTGTAATAGTTGAGGGGTTTTATTAAGGAACAATTTATAAATAATATCAACCTATAGAGGTCGCTATTGACTCCATTAAAAGACAAAAATCTAAGGAAATTTTATGGCAAAAAGTATTTGGAAGGAATGGAAAGTTGTAAAGCATCTCCTATGTGAAAAGGGGGTTGTATTTCTACATTTTTATCATGTAACAAAAATTGCATTTAGTGGTCCCCATTGGTGATGTTTGAAGATAAAATTTTGGAAGCGTTTTCTTGGTTCTTAAGCAAGTGATTATCCAAGAAGGGTGTTGGAAAAGCCTTGGATCTATTTTATTTCCGGTTCTATAGAGAGAATTCATGGGTGAATTTGAAGAAAAAATTTGGACTATCTGAGCTTGACAAACCCTTAATGAAGTTATCCCAAAGTCTAGTCATTGGCGACCTTTTCCTTAAGTTGTGAGAATTTATCCCAACAACATACTTGAGACACTAGAAGTGGAATTACTCTAAATTCCTCATGAAGTGTAAACCATTTAATGGGTATCAGTGTCTCAACTCTAAACTATTTCTTAATGACAAATTAAACATGATTTGGAGATTAGCCTTTAAGTAATCTATCTTCTTGTCCCATCTCCATCTGATCTAGAAATTATTTATTGAGCATAAGAATAATATATTTTCCAAGTCCTTACTTATGGGTGGCCTTATATTGGCCAATGTTTGAAGTACTTGGGATTTTTGCAAGGCAAGTGCTTTTTTTCATAGTTGAAATTGTTAAGAACTTGTTCTAGTTTTGTCCCTATGCCAAACTAGTATGGGAATGGGTCTCAAAATTGTGTTGTTATCCACTCATTGGATTTATTACGTATAAAAATAATTTTCCCTAGTGATAAGGTCCATTGGGTAATGGAGTTCCAAGTAGCATGAAAACTTGTTAGAATATAATTAATTTAGTTTTAGGAATTCTCATTTTGATAAGTTTCACTCAGTAACATGGAGACCTTATTTATTTCAACTCACACTTGTAGATGTATGTGCACATTGGGAAAGTAGAGTTGGTGTTGGCGCATCACAATCAAATTATGGATTCTTGGGGGTCAAACCATGCACACTGAGTTGGGTTGTTTTCTCCCTTTGGTACATCCCTATCAAAGGATGATGTTACCTTTTTAACCTAAGATCCACTAATGAAGCTCATAATGCCCCATTTTCCCTTAAATCTATAAAAGGGGTCAAATATGAAAATTCAGGGGAGGGGGTTAATAAAATGTTTTCAAAGTATAAATTGGTGAATCAGGGATAAACATCGTTATTATGGGGTTAATAAATGGATTCAAACGCTAAAATCATGGCCAAACTGTGATCAATAGTGGGAATATTTTATGCTAGATGAAATTCACGACTCAAAGTATCACTAAATGATGATCTCATTAGTGCTTTGAGATCTATAGTTCACATTGCATTACACTAAGGAATTTCATAAGAGCCATGAAAAGTGTTAGAAAACAGGACCGTAGAGCAATAACAGATATACAGTTAAGGTAATAAAAAAGATGCAAAACACATTAAAACATTACAGAGAGACACAGATATAACGTGGTTCACCCAAATGATGGGCTATGTCCATAAAGAAATTTCCAGTCCTTTTATTACAGTCTAGAAAGATGAAGGGATACACCCTGCAGAAAAACCACTGCACTTCCTCTTCTCGCTCTCACAGTCTCTCTTCCAATACAATACAATACCATACTCAGTCATTTTACAATGCTTTCTTTTATAGGGGAAATACAATGGGAAAATTCTAGGGCTAACCCAATACCATGGGTCCGCAAAAATGTTGGCCAACACACATCCCAAAAAATTTTCTCAGGGGCTCTGCCCCTGAACCCCCGTGTCTCAAGGGTGTTTCCCCCGAACCCCAAGGCAAGGGGAATGAGTGTACATTACTCCTGGGTTACAATCACAACTGAATAATATCCTTGGATCTAGAATATTAGGATCGAGAACCAACAATCTCCCACTTGCAGACTGATCACAACAACTCCACCACTACTGCACTTGCTAGACTATGCTCTGGACCTTGGACATGGAAAATTTCTTATTTTCACCTTCATGCTTGAAGGCCAACAGAAACCGAGCAGGAACTCAGTTTCTCTTTGGTTTCTCCCTTTGTCAACATGTCTGCAGGATTCTAGCTAGTGTGTATCTTTTCTAGTTTTAACAGTTCTCCATCTAAGAACAAATCTTATGAAGTGGTACTTGAGTTGTATATGTTTAGTCCTTGAATGAAAGGATGATTTCTTTGCAAGATGAATGGCACTCTGGCTATTGCTGTACAACCTACTATTCTCCTGCTTCTTACCCAATTCTTCCATGAACCTCTACAACCAAATCATCTCCTTACTAGCCTTTGTAGTGGCAACATACTCTGCTTCCGTTGTTGAAAATGCAACAACCTGTTGCGGTTTTGAAATCCAACTTACTGCTATTCCACCCACAGTAAACACATACCCTATGGTGCTTCTCCTGCTGTCTTTATCACCAGCCATATATGCATCAACATATCTCTATAGAACAGTGTTTGAACCTCCAAAACATAATGCATGAGAAGTGGTACATCTCAAATACCTAAGAACCCACTGTATTTCTTTCCAATGCTCTTTACCTGGATTATTCATATACCTGCTCACAACTCCCACTGCATGTGCAATATCTGGTCTTGTGCACACCATGGAATACATCAAGCTCCCAACCGCTGATGAATAGGGAATCTTGGACATGTAATCTATCTCTTTCTGTGTCTCTAGACACATATCCTTTCTTAGTTTGAAATGGATCACAAAAGGTGTACTGACTGGTTTTGCATTCTGCATTCTAAACCTATGCAACACCTTTTCTATGTACTCACCTTAAGACAACGTCAATTTGCAATTTTTTCTGTCTCTTGTTATTCTCATACCAAGGATTTGCTTTGCAGCAACCAAATCCTTCATCACAAATGATTTAGCTAGTTTTATTTTGAGCACATTTATATCCTGCATGTTAGACCCTACAACAAGCATGTCATCCACATACAATAACAAGATAATATATCTTTCGTTATCTAGCCTCTTGAAATAAACACAATGGTCATAATGAAATCTATCATAAACTTATAAAATTTTAAATACCACTACCTTGGAGCTTGCTTCAGGCCATACAATCTCTTCTTCAACCTGCAAACCAAATTCTCCTTCCCTTTGACCTCATACCCTTGTGGCTGCTGCATATAAATCTCTTCCTCCAAATCCCCATGGAGAAAGGTCGTTTTTACATCTAACTATTCAAGATGCAAATATTCTACCGCCACTAGACTTAAAATAGTCCTAATTGAAGTCATTTTAACAACAGGAGAAAATATTTCATCAAAGGCTATACCTTTCTTTTGTGCAAACCCCTTTACAACAAGTCTTTCCTTGTACCACTGCTTTCCTCCATCTTCTTCCTTCAACCTGTAAACCTATTTATTCTACAATGCCCTTTTTTCTACAGGCAACTTAACCATATCCCAAGTATGGTTTCTTACCAATGAGTCCATCTCCTCATCCATGCCTTGCTCCCACTTCTTTCTAGTTTCTAACTACATTGCTTCTTCAAAACATTCTGGTTCACCAGAATTAGTCATCAATAAATAATACAGTGAAGGAGAAAATCATTTAGGGGGTCTACTTAACCTGGTATACTTTCTTACAGTTGCAGGAGTTTCAAGTACCTGCTGCTGCTCTTGATTTTCTGGTGCTTTTGGAATTTCATTTTCTTTGATTTCATCAAGCACTGTGTACTCTATGTTTTCCTTTTCTTCTTTATTTCCCTTTAACTTATCTTTGTACATGACCTTTTCATTGAATACTACATCTCTACTCCTAATGATTTTGTGATTTTTAAGATCCCATAAGTGATAACCAAAACCATCAACCCCGTATCCAATAAAGGTACATTTCTTGGATTTAGCCTCAAGCTTTGTTCTATCATCTTTATCAATATTGACAAATGCTTCACAACCAAAAGTTCTCAGAAATGAGTATTTTACTTGTTTACCTGTCCATGCCTCCTCTGGAATGCCACCATCCAAAGCGCTAGAAGGCCCTCTGTTTATTAAATAAACAATAGTGTTTATAGCATCAACCCAAAACTGTAAGGGAAACCCTGCATGCAATCTCATACACCTTGCATGCTCCATGATCGTTCTGTTCATCCTTTCTAACACACCATTTTCTTCGGGTGTTCTAGGGACTGTCTTCTCTCTACGAATACCATTGTGTGAATAGTAACTGTCAAAATCCTTGCTACAGTACTCACCTCCATTATTAGATCTGAGACATTTCAACCTTTTTCCTGTCTCATTCTCAGCCAAAGCTTTCCACCTATTAAAAGTATCAAACACATCAGATTTATGTCTAATGCAATAAACCTAAGTTTTCCAAGTTGCATCATCAATAAAAGTAACATAATAACGAGAGCCACCAAGAGATTGTACCTGAGCTAGTCCCCATACATCTGTATGGACAAGCTCTAACTTTTCACTCTTCTTTTGTTTCCCAACCCTGAGAAATCTAACTCTCTCCTATTTTCCATAAACACAGTTCTCACATAATTCCAAACTTACCTGCTTCAGATCAGGAAGCAGTTTCCTTGAGTGGAGAATCTGCATCCCCTTCTCACTCATGTGGCCAAGCCTATGATGCCACAACGCCACACCTGTTTCTGTGGAAGCTACAGAGATAGAATAATCAGTATTATGAGGACATAAATATAATGTACCTATCCTATCTCCTTTTGCAATTACCATTGATCCTTTAGTGATATTCCACCACGTTTCTCCAAACGTAGACAAATAGCCGCTATCTCCCAATTGCCCTATCGAGATCAAATTTATTTTCATAGCAGGAATGTGCCTTACATCCTTTAGCAGCCATTCACTTCCATTATTTAACTTAATCCGTACCTTACCCTTTCCAACAATTTTCCATGGTTCATCATCCCCCAATAGCACATGCCCAAAATCACCTTGAACATAACCATGAAAGAATTTCCTATGGGGTGTAGCATGACATGAAGCCCCTGAATCTACTACCCAGTAATCACTAGAATTATCTAATGCAAGAATCAAAGCATATTGTAACACATCACCTGCTACATTTGCTTCTTGAGTAGTCTCTTGCTATCTGTCTCCTTTTTTCTTTGGAGCTTTGCAGTCTTTATTCAGATGTCCTTTCTTACCATAGTTCCAACACTCTATTTTTCCGAATCTGGACTTGGATCTTCCCTTTTTAGACTTGCGACGATTTTCTGGGCTCCTTCCTCTCTCATTTTGTCTCCCTCTGCTCTCTATGGTCAACGCATTACCTAATGTCTAACCTATGCTTTTTCTTCGCATTTCCTTGCTAAGAATAACACCAACAACATCATCAAACTTAAGAGTTTTTGAACTAGGGACATAGTTACTTATAGCCATGACCAAGCTATTCCAGCTTTTTGGTAATGAGCACAAGATTAGAAGAGCCCTAACCTCATCATCAAAGTTCACTTTTATAGAACTTAACTCACTGGTAAGTGTACTAAACTCATTTAAATGGTCAGCAATAGATCCACCTTCCGACATCTTCATATTAAATAAACGCTTCATTAAAAATACCTTGTTAGAAGCTGATGGATTTTCATAGAGATTACTCAATGCGCTCATCACACCCTCTGTTGTTTTTTATTTCAAAATATTGAAGGCCACCGACGAAGTGAGGCAAAGTCGTATTGTTCCCAGTGCCTTTCTGTCAAGAATCTCCCATTCTTCATCCTTTATAGCCGTCGGTTGTTTTTATTTTCCGCCCAAAGGCAGGTACAGATCCTTCTGGTACAAATAGTCCTCCATTTGCATCTTCCACAACTGATAGTTTTGGCTGTTAAATTCTCGACCCTAAACTTTCCTTCTTCCGCCATTGCTCCCACTCGAACCAGGAACCCTTCTTTCCTGCGAGTTTACCAACTAAATAGACCTTTTGGCTCTGAGACCAATTGTTAGAAAACAGGACCGCGGAGCAATAACATATATATAGTTAAAGCAATAAACAAGATGCAAAACACATTAAAACATTACAGAGAGACACAGATATAATGTGGTTCACCCAAACGATGGCTACGTCCACAAAGAAATTGCCAGTCAATTTATTACAGTCCAGAAAGATGAAGGGATACACCCTACAGGAAAACCGTTGCACTTCCTCTTCTCGCTCTCACAGTCTCTCTTCCAATACAATACAATACCATACTCATTCGTTTTACAATGCTTTCTTTTATAGGGGAAATACAATAGGAAAATTCTAGGGTTAACCCAATACCATGGGTCCGCAAAACTGTTGGCCAACACACATCCCAAAAAAATTTCTCAAGGGCTCCGCCCCTGAACCCCCATTTCTCGGGGGTGTTGCCCCCGAACCCCCGTGTCTCATGGGCGCTGCCCCCGAACCCCCTTTTTCGGGGCGCTGCCCCAAACCCCAAGGTAGGGGGAATGAGTTTACAGTACTCCTGGGTTACAATCACAACTGAATAATATCTCTGGATCTAGAATATTAGGCTCCAAAACCAACAAAAAGGAGAGGACATTGTGAATTATCTATATCTTATTGACCTATTTAAATTAATGGTCCTCAAATCATCTCACTAGATCATATTATTGAGGTCCCCAAAACATAAATGCAATGGGAATGGTTAGTCTGAATCTACAAAAATACATCAATAGTCTACAAGCTTCTGTATGGTTCCTTTTTTCAATTGTAAATTTGGTGATGCCATAAAGGATCTCATTTGAAAAAATCAAAAGATATTCATAACATCTCATGAACCCATTATGGGGGGATGTGACTAACTAAGCAATAAATAATGATAAGATGGCACATGTATTTCCAAATTAGATTAAAATGTTGGAATGACCACACTTCAAATATTAATGTGGAGTAATGGTGCTTTGATTCAGGCACATAGTAAAATTTCACTATTTATTCTAAAATCTCTAGGTGATCCCCTCTCTACAATTTATCATTGAATTTCACTAAGTGTTCAAAGGAAAGAAATTTACAAAGATTTCAAGAGTTTCCAGTCATTGCTTCATGAACATATTTTTTTCACCTTTCATTACTATTTTGTGATTCTCCTAAATATCATATTGGTATTGGGTAAGTGGATCTTGATCCAAAACCGTTTCAATTACAAGTAATACCCTATTCAAATATTGTTGAAGACTTATTTTCCTTCCATTTTATTTCCTTAAGCCGCCTCTTGGATATTTCATCTCTATAATTTTTCATTCCTAAGGCTACCAAGGCTATCTGAGAATGATTCTCTTCCCATTACAAAAGTGTCTACTCTAACACTAGCAACACTTCCTCCACCATACCTCCACACTTCATAGATGAGTATGTCTACATCAACACCCCACACACTTCCAATTACAATCTTTTTCATTTGATTGGGGAAAAATATACCTTATTTGAGTAGGGAATGAAATATTTATCCCACTGGGATTCAATATTTATGTATAATTTAGTCCCATGCACTTAATCTTTCTTGAATTTGTGTACCTAATTGCTAGGCATTTCAACCCTTCCACATTATCTATCATTTCAACCAATGGGTAGATTACGATCTTCATCATTAATGATTAGACCATTTCCAAAATGAATGCCACCTAATTGGGTACTATGGACCTATCACATGAGATTCAAAACCAACATTTTAGAGGCTTGAACCAATCCCAAAAGGGGGCCATATTTCATAATATGAACTATAATTAGCGAAAAGTAGACATCCCTCCAACCCCTTGGAAGATAAAGAACTTTTCCAAGTGGGACAATATTGTATATCTATGTTCACCTTGATCCTGAGGAGAGATGATTATTCCATCACAAATGAATGAATGGTGGTTATACAAGAATAATATAATCCACACTCTATCCGCTCATTCAAATATGTAGATACAATGGAAATTGGCATCAAGAAACAATTGGAAATTTTTGAGACATATAGGATATTCTTACATGTTTATTTTCTATAAGAGTGTCTAAATCACTTCCGTAAACTTAGAACAAACCCATCAGATCATTTTTATGGGTACTATGATAAATTATGGCCTCCCTTTCCCATGATATGATCAATAAAAACCATATTCCACTAATGTGTATAATAAGGCATTGTAAATAATTACCCCTGGTCTCATTTTTTTACCAGAAAAATATCACCTTGATGCCTACAAAAGAGTATTTGTACCTAGACCATACTTTCAAGGTATACCCTCTCTCTAAGGTCCATTGATTACACCCCAATGAGAGAAATAGATAAATGATTTCGAATTTTTAATGGTGGAAGAAAAATAAAATAGCATGGTTGAATATTGATTTCCATAGTGCATAAATACACTATCAAAGGTTCATAGATGAAAGAGGTTTCACATAGAATCACTCCATTGGAACATATATCACCTAATCAACATAAGTCTTTAAGGCCTTCCTCTCATAGAAGGTAAAGGTTTACAAAGAAGACGCATTAAAATTTGAAGGAAAATTACTCTTGGTTGCACTTGCACAATCCTTCTCGAATTGGATGAGAATAACAAAAGCATGGTAGGATGGACTAAATGTTGACTCTCTTAGTTACCATCGGTACAAAGCTTGCCTTTTGCTAGTGAGCTTGCTATCGTGAGATGGAGGATTGAGGTGGTGGAGGCCCAAGTGGGGGAATCTGTTTCTCCGGTTCGCAAACGTGCCGTCAGAGGTTGTATCTATCTTGTAATCTCTGATTTATATTAATGGAAATATATTTTCTTGTCCAATGATGTGTATTTGATTAATCATTGTATCCATTGGAATATGTCAAATGATTTTACATTATTGATTATATATGTTATAATAGATCTAACACCATTATATATAGTATGCTTGTATTGTTTACTTGTTGTTGAGGAAGTATTATATCAATTCAAGCTGAAGATTGGAAAGCTCAACGGGGATCTACTTCAACCGTCCGGAATAAGGTATGAGGTCTGATCCTTTAGTGTTAGACATTTTATTTCTATTGCATATTGGGAAAGATTGATTTCTGGAGTCAAAGCTGTCTGTTGTGGTACCCCAAGCCATAGGAGTTTCTCTCCGTAACAGAATTGACGACTCCGCTGGGGATGTTCCTTGTTTTTATTTTGGGGTTTGTGGGCATAATGGGCTTGATATTATTGACTTGCTCTCTGTTTCTCCCTGTTTATGTGTTGCATGTTATAGTATGTTCATCCATTGACACTCCCCTTTATTGGTTTGGCCTTGGCCTACTTTTTACCACTGCCTTCTCTGTATATGCGGGTTTTTGGCCAAAAGTCGCATACATACGCAGCTGTTCTTTAAACAGTCGCGTACATCCTCCCTTTTGGTTGAGTTTGATGTTGTGGGAAGTTGCTGGGTGGGTTGTGAGTGTGGTTGGGTCTTCCTTGGGTCTGATGTTGTCTGTTGGATGCTTCTTTTGTGACCAGAGACCACTCTTTCATTGATTTTTATTTGAAAGTAGTTTTAGTCATTTATCTTTTTTGTTTTTCCATTAGTGCATTACTCTTTTTTGTCTCGGTGTCTTGCTGGGCTTGTATTTTATACTTGCTGCAAAGACTGAGAGTTTTAGATGACTTTTATTGCATTTTTCATTCTTTTATATTGAAAAATACAAAGTAGTTGCACATTTAATTGTATCTTAGTTATGGATTTGAGGAGGTACTTGCATTGGATTTCTTGGATGAGAGTTGTGTTTAGGATTTCATGTAGGAAGGATTGCATTGGCATTCGAAAAGGAATATATATTTATGCATCTCATGTAGTGGCATACCCTATTTTTCATTTGACAAAGATTGCACTTAGCATTGTTTGTTATGGTGTGCACTTTTATTTCACTGCTGATTCTTCATATCACTAGTTGCACGGCCATTTCACTTTGAGTAATTACAGCCAACTAAAATCAACGCTAAATTAAAATGAATTACACTCTTTTATTTTCTAGGGTGCACCAACAAGCTTAGGTTTTAGGATCTTGGAATAGTTCATTGTAATTCAATTCTCCAAGATCACTAAACAACAACATCTAGGTGTCTGTCCAGGTGAGTGTGTGAAATCCTTGGTATAACCAGTGTTCTCAGGATCCTCCTCTCAAAAGGGAGTTAAGCACGAGGCAGTGTGAGCAGTTATTTATTGGGATGACCCCTAGTCATAATTGAGTAGCACCGGAGATATTTCTAGGATTGTATTCGTATCTAGGGGATATTTCGAGAGTTTCGGGCTTTGCTACCCTGCCCATATGGTCAATCCTGCCTACGACTGTCTGCCTGAGCATTGATTATATTGAGGTGACCTTAGTTGCCTTACCTAGGTTATCGAGGGGGTACTCTGCAGGGGTTATTTTGCAGGTGTCCGGGCCAGGTTGGGGTCGGACAGCACAGTCGCTTTACGCGTTGAAGCTGAGGGCCACTATAATTGGTTACGTACCTCTGCTTGTAGTGTATGGGAGTTTCGAGACTCTCCTAGGTGAGACATACCTGCTACATTCGCGAGATCACATATCCTCCCCTTGGTTTTCTTGTATTTTGGTTGTATATTTTCATAGGAGTGTTCCCTTTGTGCGCTAGTTGGCCTTTGGGATCGCGGTTACTTGAGTATATTTATGCTCTATTGAGTTTGGGTCCTTTTATTTTCGACATGCCTGGTATCCTATCACCTGTCCTTGGTCCTAGTACTGACCTTGGTGTTAGACTTGGGGGCATCACAGCCCCTTACCGTGCTCATAGATTTGGGAATGGTCATCTTCCATCCTCTACTCCATTTGTGGAGGATTTTTTCTCTTCGCTCAGTCTTTACACCAGTGGTCACCCTCACTGGGGTGGTAGTGTATGCATGAACGTTGGGTCTACACCTTAGTTTCATTTTTATGTCTCATCATT
The DNA here is from genome assembly GCA_001517045.1 of Pseudotsuga menziesii. NCBI lineage: Eukaryota > Viridiplantae > Streptophyta > Pinopsida > Pinales > Pinaceae > Pseudotsuga > Pseudotsuga menziesii. The sequence continues at coordinate 320,333 of LPNX010109293.1, read as the reverse complement.
CATCGCATTGTTTCCTTTGGGTGATGTTGTCATGATCATTCCTCCCTATATCCTATAGTTTGGATTCTTTATTGACTATTTTGGGTTGTTTTTGACTAATATGGTTACCATGTAGGGTCCATTTTTGTACACTCTCTTCGAGGTTTCGACCCGTTCGTGCCTATCATAGGTATTATGTCTTAACTAGCATATAGGGTAGGATTTCACATCCGCTGGAACCTATGCATTGCCTTATGACCATTCCATCTGAACCTTAGGTACGAACCCATTCCATGGTATCACGGAACCTTCATGCTGCTGTTAGAAGTGGTACTATGTGAATGGTAGAGCTTTCCTATACATGAGTGTCCTAGTTAGCTCACCTTTGCATTTGGTGCCCATGCTGTGAGTCCTCTCTTAGGTTTGGGAGTCTGTTGTATACTACTGCCATGACATTTCACAAGAGCCTCATACTCCTCTTGATCTTATGCTGGCCTGTTTCCCTCCGGAATCCCTCATGTCAAGTTGTGAATGCATTATCATGAGCTTTTCCTACCTTATTGACCTTTACGTCGGCTCCCCTGACATTGCGTTTCAGCCATATAGCCCGAGCTTGTCTCATGTCTAGCCATGCATAGCCATTTTTTATATCCTTCGCAGCTTGATTCCCTTTTTACCGGGAGGGGATTTTCCCCCGAGTGTCGATATCCTACACATGTATCCTTGCATTGAGCATAGGTATGTTCCACTGCTTGGAACTAGTTTGTTTTCCCTGATGACACTCGTCTCCTCCTAGTTTGTAACTATAAAGCTAGTTTATTATTTTTTCAAGCTTTTCAAATAACTGAAAAAGTCCCAAAAAAAAATTAAAAAACCAAAAAGCCAGACAAGGAAAGATGTTATATTTGGCAGCTGTCGAGTCGTGTCGCCTTCAAACAGAGCACTGTATATCACATCCATTGGTTGGGTTATAGTTTGAATTTAGGAGCTGTACTCGTTTATCTGAGTTTATCTCCATCGACTGGTTAAGCTTCCAGTCCCTATGGAGCCTCTGTTGATGCCTCCTGTGTCACAGAGATGTCCCAGTTTGTATATCGAGTCTATGCTGCCTTCATTCAGTCACCATATGCTGTTATGCTCTTGTTCGAAGGAAGTTGAAACCTGTGTCGGCCATTCCTCAGTTATCTTGACTTTGCATGTCGACCATTCCTGGTACAGTTACTGGTTCGTGCACCTATGATCGATTCCTTCCACATTAGACAGCTTTGCTAAGTACCTCGTGTTGGATGATGGGGGATGCCTTAATGCCCTCCTTCCAGCGGATTTCATCCCATCGACTTCATATCATTTATTCTGGGATTGGAATCTAGAGTCCTTTTGAGTGCCTTGAGACTTGCAGTCATCAGTGGCAGGTTCTCTCGCCATCGACAGTTTCTTGGGAATACATCAATATCCCCTGATCAATGGATTCTCTCAAGTGTTCGACCTCAACACATTTATTCACACTTGTTAGTTTGCACTCTAGTACCTTGATTCCCATTTTCATTATCGGTGGGTAATCTCGTGTCTGTTAACGGTATACATCAATGACCGGTAATCAGACGGTGGACTACTTTGTTCGACCTTGACACCTCTATTCGCATAGTAGGACATGTACTCATAGCGGTTTGTGTAGAAGACTTTCCAGATTGGTGGAATCTCTTATACGCTACCTCCTTGATCGTGCCAGTGTTCATGAGATTTCAAATCTCGTGACTTGATACCAGTATATGACAGATATTTCCAGCCACTATGGAGATCTTGATCTATTGTATATCTTCAGCCATTTTGGAGATCATGATATTTTGTATATCTTCATCATGGAGATTCTGATATATGTATATTGTACGTGGCGATGACCACATATGTGATATCATGTATTATGCCTATTCATGGCCATTGTACTCTTATGTATCCGGGACTGCTATATGTACTTGCAATTATATGCAGGGTTGTATTATTGTACTATGCTGATTGAGTGGCTGGTCTTCCATTTTGGATCCTTCATCACTCCACTTATGGGATGGACTTATAATGTATTTCGGCCATCGTATGACCCCTCTGACCTCACACATTAGGGGGCATCTGTTATAGCAGAGTTCACCACTCTAGGTGAATCACACTTTGTATGGCCTTCCCCTGTCCCGCTGTAGACTCTTTAGACCCCATGGACCATATTTTATCCTTTGATGTTTCCTTAATCATCCCTAAAACTATATGAAAAATGATATATGCGGCTTTTTACCCGATAACCGTGTACATACACGAGTTTGATCCCTATAACCGCGTACATCAGGATGTGTGCATAATCCAAATCCTTTTGGAGTTTTCCTTGACATGGATCCGACTCATTCGACTCCTGGCCTTCCATATGCCTTGAGATTGCTCGGATTTGACCCTTCATTATCCCTTGTGAAGCTATATAAGGAACCCCTTGGTACATTGAAGGCATATAGAGAGATTGAGAGCAAAGAAACTATAGTCCATTGTTGCCAAAATTTGTACTTGAGTCTGCATCCCTTTGTCCCTTGGAGCACTTTTGTGTTCTTCCCAAGCTTGCCTTTTGCTAGTGAGCTTGCTATCATGAGATGGAGGATTGAGGTGGTGGAGGCCCAAGTGGGGGATTCATTTTCTCTAGTTCACAGATGTGCCGTCAGAGGTTGTATCTATCTTGTAATCTCTGATTTATATTAATGGAAATACCTTTTCTTGTCCAATGATGTGTATTTGATTAAATATTGTATCCATTGGTATATGTCAAATGCTTTTACATTATTGATTATATATGCTAGAATAGATCTAACACCATGATATATAGTATGCTTGTATTGTTTACTTGTTGTTGAGGAAGTATTATATCAATTCAAGCTGAAGATTGGAAAGCTCAATGGGGATCTACTTCAACCGTCCGGAATAAGGTACGAGGTCTGATCCTTTAGTGTTAGACATTTTATTTCTATTGCATATTGGGAAAGATTGATTTCTGGAGTCAAAGTTGTCTGTTGTGGTACCCCAAGCCATAATAATTTCTCTCCATAACAATATCTCCCTATGGTTTTCCTACAGGAGCACTTGTTGGATGTAGAATTAAAGTCTGCATCCAACGAGTATCCGCACTGCATACTTTTGATGAACCCCACCCCATGAAAAATGAGAAATACATAAAAAACATGTTACTTATGGTATGAATCATCTTATTCACCTTATGTTGGAATCAAGAAATGGATCTTGTTTTTCTCATTGTTGGGGGAGAGGAGAGACTACCAACCCCCCCAAACCACACCCTACACTACACTACCTACCCGAGATTTTAGATAGTTGCCTCATTACCAAAGTAAGCACAAGATCTTCTTCAAGGGACATAACGATTAACCTACCATAGTTTGGAACAATATACCAAGTTACTTGTGCTTTCCCAATGAACATAAAAGGGGACTTCCTTAAATTGTTAGACTAAATTGCTTCCCTAAGGGACACAAAAAAGTAACATGGGGTGGGGTAGGGTCCATCAAAAGTATGTAGTGTGGGTACTCATTGGATGTATAATTTAATTATGCATCCAACAAGTTCTCCCACTCAAAATTTGAGTAAAACCACAAGGAGATATGTTGAAAATACGAAGAAAAAATAGTTTTTTTTGACAAATATGCCAAGACAACCATTATGGTTAACATTTTTTCTTGAAAGTCTATTGGTTCTTGAATTTGAACTCATCAAGAAATTAAGGTTGGCTCTTTTTCTTATGAGACCCATTTTACACCCAAAATTTGCTCTACTGGTCCATTTGGTTCCCTGTATAGATGAATATGTTTTAGAAGAATGTATGTTTAGATCTCTTCATTATATATTCATGATATCATATATTTGTCTTCAAAATATATAGTTGTGATTAAGGTGCCCTTGTCTCATTAAGTTTCTAGTTTGGAGCTGGTTGTTTTTTATTTGCTTACTCTCCTTCACCTAAAAATATTTTTATATCCTCAAACCAGACAACAAAGACTAACCCATGTACCAAAGTATCTACTATAAAACTAGTCGACGCGTTTGTAGAGCCCAATAAATTTATCCTCAATTGATAGATTAGGATTTCTATGTAAGGATGATGAAGGTACCCCCCTCTATCCCAAGAAATGGATTGAAGGCCTAAAGTGGTGCAAGATAGGTGCATCCTACACATTATTCCCTGGTCTTGTGCTCCCTCCTATCGTATGACTCCCAAGTGTGACATCTATAATACGGTGTAAAGGTGAGAAGAACAACATAGGGGACAACAATTTCATCTAAAGATTCATTATCCTCATGGATCAAAGAAATCACAACAGTATGAGAACATGCCATGCCACATAGCAGGCCATTTGGTTGAAGAACACCAATAATTCTAGATTGAAATCCATGAACATTATAGTTTCTTGCCTCCTCCACGATGAGAGAATGCCAAGTTTCCTATACTGGACTTGGCTATATCAATGGAGAAGCATGTTGAGTAGTAGGAATAACATGTATGGGTCATTATCCCACTTGCTGATGAACCACCATTTATTGGGTGGGGTTTGAACCTAGAGAACATGATTCTCGTTTGGATCTATAATCCATTTCCATTATGATAGTACCTATGTCTATCATTTATTATAACCTACTGACCATTTTATTTGGTGTTAGATCCTTGATCTTTGGCCTATTTCCATATCACTATTTTACTTTTTGACTTGTACAACTTGTAAGCCTCAAAGTATTTATTTTTGATACCTTGATGCTAGTTGCTATATCTTTCTCATGATTGTTGCTTTCTTGACCCACTTTTTGTGTACAAAATGTAAACAATCACACATTGTTTTAATTTTTACAAAAGTTTAGAAGAAACATTTTCTGGAAAAAAAATAGCATGACTATAGAGGGCCTACACAAAACATAGTTATCCTTGATATTAACTATTATCTTCAATGAAAACATCAAAACGATAACTAACTTGGTTATTGATTATTTCAATTGGAGTTGCATAAAATGAAATTCAATAAACAAATCTAACAATGTCACCACTTTACCATTAATTTCATTTTTATTCATTTTTATGCGTCGCAAATGTTAAAAAATAATATTATATTGAAATGTATATATATTTTTTCTTTCTAAAGAAAACTTTGTAAGAATATCCTTCTTCTCTAGAATATCCAGACGATATTGACTATTTTTTTAAAGTGTAGAAACATTGGAGAATCTTACTAATTCTTAAATTTCCAACCATAAAATGTTTAGTGAATTTTTTCTAAAAATATTCAAATTTCTAAGGGGTTTTTTATAGTTTCTAGCCAATTTGGGCTATTTTTAGAGGAAAAAAATTATCCCATAAAATTTAGGCTAATCAGTTTAGAAAAAAATGGAAATTGGTGAATCTTTATTTAGAAAAAAAGGGTAAAAATTAGCTCATAGAACAAATTTCACCCCTAAAATCCTCTCTAACTTACCCTCTAAAATATATACCCACTAAAATACATAGATGGCTATAACTTCCCATGATGATGATATATGGAGGAGAAACTCTCTCGAAGAGAGAATATTTATGTTATTATACATATGAAAACGTTATACCTTATAATGATTATTTGTGACCACAAAATTATGGAGAGTGCATTGATTATTCAATTGGAAAAAATAAAATGCAATAGGCATTAATAAATAAAGTTATATTGTAAATAAGTTGTAAATAAGTCAATGGTGAGTAGGACAAATTTTAGGGGCAAATTTTATTTTATGGACTATTTTTGGACATTTTTTCCCCAAAAAAAATTAACTATTTTGGTTTTTTTTCAAAGATGATTTGCCCAAATTCAATGGGATATTTTTTTTAAAACTCTAATAATCACCAAAATTGTCCAAAAACTATATAAAGTCCTTAGAAATTTGAATATTTTTATAAAACAATAACCCAAAAATTTAAGAATTTAAGGTTGCAAATTTAGAAATTAGTAAAATTCGTCAAAATTTTTACACTATGATAAAATTGTAAATCTTTAAATTTTAATAAAATATAATGTTTATAACCAATTATAATAATATTATATAATATTTATATAATAATATATATCGGTACAAATATTTTGATACACATGGAAGAGATTTGATATGTATAAACATAAAAGTATGGTATAGAAAAATGAAATAAGATATCATATTTACATATATAATATTTATGAAAAACTATTGCTATTCCTTTTTTCATCTTAATTAAGATTGATTTTAGATGATTAAAAAACTTATATGATAAAATATTTGATTTATCTTGATATATTCTAAGTTAAAATATATATATGTTGATAATAATATCACTTATAAATTTAAAATTTAATACAAAAAATTAAAATCTGATGTCTAAAATTTAATTTAATTTAATTTAATAAATTTATCTATTTATTTAATTAGTTTACATTACAATAATCTTTTTCTTAGACCATATTTTATATTAAGGTGTTCTAGAGTTTAACTTTATGCATATGCAATGAATGAAAAGAAGAACTTGACCTAGGACGATGAGTTAGGGTTTGAGGCACCGAGGGCTTCACAGGTCTGAAGAAACCTGGCAATCGAAGGAAGGACCAACACTAGGCTGAGAAGGCGATTTCGTTAAGCCACAGTAGTTGGGAGGAACCCGGAGGATAAGAGTAGGGAGGGGGAAGTACCCTCCCCCATTCATTCTTGTGGAAATGGAGGTGGTCAGGCAGCGGAGGGAAGGACGTGGCAATGGGGAGAACGAGATCGGGGTGGCTAGTGACGTGGAGATAAGAACTCGTAAGTCGAATACTGGACAGGGAGGATGTCTCCCACGAGCCCAAGCGATCCTGACCCTCCAAATTCACTCATATAAGGTAAGAGAAAAGGTAGAACTCTAGAAGGATAAATATCTGATAGGAAAATTCATCGAGATATAGCTGAAAGATAGAGATCTGGTGCGATGGATCAAAATTAAATGGAATCCCAAAGGGCATTATGATCTACACCTGGGATCTAAGGGATTCTTTACTATAATATTTTTCAACCAAGAGGATTGAGGTTGGATCCTCGAAGGAGGTCCTTATTTCTTTTTCTCGGCAGGGGTCTACCTTAGACCATGAAAGGGAAGGTTTAACCCAAAGAAAGGGGCCATGAGGGTTGACCTAGTTTGGATCCGTCTTTTCTCCCTACCATGTGAGTATTGGGATCTAAAGATCCTGCAAGATATAGGTAATACACTTATGGAATTCGTAAAAGTAGCAGGACAAACAAAACAATATAGGTACATGGATTTTGCATGTATTTGTGTATATATGGACCTGTCTAAAGAGATTTCTGAAGCTATCATCCTGAACTGGGAAGATGAGGAATGGGTGAAACCAATAGATTATGAGCATATCCCGTTCAAATGTAGGAAATTCCATGACTATGGCCATTTCAGTCGAAACTTCTTCAAGAAGGGCCAACAACTCCCACAGGTTGACCATCCTTAGGGGGGCGCTGGAGAACAAAGAGGGGTTTGTCCAATTTAGGAGTAGGAAGAAGACTAGATTGGGCCCGCAACAACAACAAAAGAAGCCTAATCAAGGGGGAAGTCTGACTAGTAGCAATCCTTTTAAAAACTTGGAGGAGAAGTGGAGCAAGGAAGAAGCCCTGAAAGCAACGAAGGAAGGAGAAAAGGTCAAGGAAGGTAAGGAGCAGTAGCCAAAGGAACATATAGAGGCCATGGAGGAGGATGGAGCTGAGGACATGGAACTGGATGAGTTAGATCTGGATGAAATTGAGAAGGAATGTGAGAAGAAGGGGAAGGGATATGTTTCTAGAAGGAAATCAAAACTCCTCCAAGAAGCGATCATCAAGACGAGGGCCTAACAGAAACTTGAGATAGAGATGGATCCCATGAAGGGGAGAAAAAGGAAGCAACCAGAGGATGATATGAAACGAGGGAGAAAGAAAAAAAAACAAAGAATCGCAAGGGTTAAACTAATAGAATCAGGCCAATACCCAACGACAGTAGCAGCTTTCTCTAAAGTAAATAGAGTTAACCAATGAAGATAATATCATGGAAAATAAGGGGATGCAACCATCCCAGGAAAATCAAGACAATGGAAAGGAAGTAAAAAAAGAGAAACCAAATATCCTATTCCTACAGGAGACAAAGTGTAAATAAGAAACCCTCAACAAGTTAGGACATAGGATTTGGAAAGGATGTAAGGCTATGGTGGTGGATTCCATAGGGATGGAAGGATGAATGGAGATCCTATGGAAACCTGATTCAATATGTTTAACGAATTGGAGGGAAAATCACTTCTCACTATTAGCAAGTTTCACTAGTCTAGAAACCAGGGTAAGGGGAACCCTAGCGAACGTGTATGGTCTGAGTGCTTTCCCCTAGAAATTGACTTTTATAGAGTTCTTGAGTTGGATAAAAGGGAACATAGGGGATAGTACATGGATAAAGGTTGTGGATTTCAATATGATAACCTCACTGGGAGAAAATAAGGGGGGGCAGAGGATTATGGATAGATTCCATGAAGCTTTTAGACACTTTGTGGAGCAAAGTCAACTAGTAGATATGGATACTGGAAATGGATGCTATACATGGAACAATCAATGAGGAGAAGTGCACCACATAGTATCTAGAATAGAGAGATTCCCGGTCTTAGAGGAAATAGCCAGAGGAATAGGATACAAATCAGCTAATGTCCTCCTGGTAGCACGTTTAGACCACTGGACTATATGCCTACAGTGGGATTGGTTTGACATACCAATCATGAAACCGTTCATATTTGAGCAGTTATGGCTTGAACATAAAGACTTTGAGGCCTTGCTATGAAAATGGTGGCAGGAGATGGTCCCCCCCCATGGGGACAGGGATGTATCAATTCCAATAGAAGCTGAAGGCTCTAAAAGATAGGATCCACACATGGAAAAAAGAATACTTTGGAAACATATTCCAGAACAAGAAAAGGTTGATCGAAATCATAGAGGACAATCAAAGAAAAGGTATGAAGGAAGGGTGGGGAGAATAAAATAGACAACAGGAGAAATATCTCCTCACTCAACTCAGAGTTGGGGATAGACAAGAAGATATTTTCTGGAACATAAGTCAAGAAACCAATGGATTCATAAAGGAGAGTGGAACACCAAATTCTTTCATAACATGATGATCCAAAACCGTCAAAGGTCGAATATCCACAAATTAAGGAAGATTGGGGGCGCAGGTAGAAACTAGGGGCAGATAGAAGAAGAACTGGTCCAGCAATTCAAGGGAATCATGATTGAAGATTAAGTTGATAGGAAGTAGGATATCAAAAAAATCACCAGACTCATACCAAGGGTTGTCACCCAAGAGCACAAATAAATGTTGTTAAAGCCCATTGAACTTCAGGAGGTGTAGGAGGCTATGAATCAAATGGTGATTGGGAAAGCACTAGGTCCAGATGGCTTCACATCCAACTTCTTCCATCACTTTTTGGATCTGTTAAAAGATGAAGTATGGGAAATAGTGGAGAAATCAAGGAAATCTCAAGGAATCTTGAAGGCCTTTAATGCGACGTTCCTAACCCTTGTGTCCAAGGTAGAAGGAGACGACACTCCTAACAAGTTCATACCCATTTCCCTGTGCAATGGTATTTATAAAATCATCTCAAAAGTGATAGCCAATAGACTAAAGCCAATTCTCCCAAGCCTAATCAACCTGGAACAATCAGGGTTTGTTGGAGGAAGATAATTCTGGATGGAATCATCTTGTTCCATAAAACCATTCATTCTATGAAACAAAAAAAACAGGCATGTTAGTAAAACTGGATATAGCTAAATCCTATGACAAGATAAGCTGGAAATACATGAGAGGTATGTTAGGGGATTTTGGTTTCGGAAGAGAATGGATTAAGTGGACCATGGACATGGTTGCTTCTCCAGTCTACTCCATCTTGCTAAATGCTTCATCCACTAGAATTATGAACCCAAATTGGGGAATATGTCAGGGGGACCCCCTCTATCCTTTCCTATTTATCTTAATGGTAGAATGGCTCAACAGGTTAATCCAATACCGATCATCCATAAGAGAAGTAAGGGGGTTAAATCTCCATGAGGGGATTCCACAAAAAAACTCACCAGTAGTTTGTGGATGACACAATGTTAATGGGTCACCCTTCATTCCAAGAAGCAAGAGCCTTCAAGAGAAACTTGATGCATTTTTCTAAGGCATCGGGGCTCAAAGTCAACCTAAAAAATTATAGGTTTTATTCTTCAAAACCCCAAAGATTACCGAGAGGAACATATTGCGGATCCTAGGATTCGCTAAAGGTTCTTTCCCATCAAAATACTTGGGAGCTCCGCAACAGAAGGGACCATCAAGAAGGTTTTCTGGAAGGATATGATTGATAGGATGAAGATGAAGCTCACGGGTTGGAATTTGAGACCTATCAACCTCCTAAGTAGCATGGTCTTAGTCAAAGAATTCCTACAGGTGATGCCAATTTACCTCTTCTCAGTTCTATCAGCTCCAAAGGCGATCATTAAGGAAATTCGCAGTCTCTAAAGAGATTTCCTTTGGGGGTGAGGGAAGAGAAATCCAAATTTTCCCTGGTGGAGTGGGATAAAATCATTCAGCCTAAGGATAAGGGATGTTTGGGCATCATGGACCCAAAATTAATGAGTGGGATTCAAGAAGAAAATATATGGTGGAGATGGTTTAACCAAAACTTAGAACCATGGGCCAAATTATGGCATGTGAAATATATTTCGATATAAGTTAACCCATGACTTGGTCAGAATTAATGAAGAGAATGTTGGGTTGCACATATGGACGAAGGCCTAAAATAATAGGAAACTAGTGCAAGTCCACAGTTTTCAGGAAATTCGAGGTGGCCGGATAACGAACTTCTGGGATGACTCATGGAATCAGTGTACAAAATTATGGGAGGATCCCAAATGGAAAGCCATAAGGGAAAGTGGACTGAGAGAAGGAAAAACCAAGGTATGGAATTACTGGGTGGAAACAAACTTAGGTGATTATAGGTAATGGCGGGACCAAGAGTGGTGGGAAAGAATAACAATCAATGAAGAAACTCCATCCCTCATGAACGTTGTCAGGGAAAGATATATCCACAGGAAAGTAGGGTGGATAAGCTAAGATGGGGTTACTTATCGAAAGGAGTTTTTTAGCATCAATGAAGCATACGGCATAAATACTAGAGGAGGGGAAGAGAGTGAATAAATATGGTGAAAGATATGGTATATGAACCCATGGCCAAAAAAGGGCACCTTCAGCTGGCTGGTCTTAAAGCGAAGGATCCTAACGGGGGATAATCTCAGGAAGAGGGGGATTCACGGCCCCTCCAAACTCCCATTATTCCTTAATGAAGAGGAATGCATGAATGATATCCTGGATGGCTGCACATTCTCCTAATCTCTATGGGATAGGGGAGTGGTGGTATTCCACATAAGTGATAGAATGAGGGGACATCCAGATCTAACCCTCAAAGAATGGAACTTGAAATAATTTAAAAACCCGATCCTACGAACGTTATGGATGATGTTCCTAGGGATGTTATTATGGATTACATGGAAGGAAATAAACAGTCGCATATTCAGGGACAAGAATTATAGTGAGAGGAAATTTGGAACACGCTTGTCCATAACCTTCAAGAGACAGCTCAAAGTAAGCAGTGGGGAGAGAGGGACAAGGAGGAGGAAGCTCGTAAGATGTAGGATTGGGTTTAGGTAGGAATGATATTGATGGGTTATTGGAAAAAAAACTAGTGTGTCAACCATCCAACCCAAATTCTTGGTCTCCTACAAAATCAGGATCTTTCAAGCTTAATTTCAATGGAGCGCTGAAGGGGAAAACCAAGAGCTACTAGATATCGGGGATTTTATAGGGATGCAATAGGGGGTATTATGAAAATCTACCATGGCGCCATCAAGAATGATACTAACAAATATGTTGAACTGGAAGGTCTCATCTAGGTCCTCAAGCTATCTTTAAGAGAGGGTTGGTTCCCGGTTACAATTGAGGGAGATTTTGAAGTCATCATCCAGATGGAAAAAAATATCCACGGGTCAGACAACGAAAAAAGTCACCACCATTTGGAATATTCTGAGCATACTGGAAACATTGAGTTGTATTATCGACACCTGATTTGAATTTTCATTTATCCATGTCAAGAGGGAAGCCAATAAGGTTGCTGACCTCATGGACAATGTAGGGGTGGGTAGAGGTCAGGACCTAAGGGTTGGAAAACTGGACAAATTTAAGAGATAAGAGTGGGTGGACCAATGAAGACACCTGGTAGGCGCTGATCATGCATCAACATGGAAAATGAGAGAGAACATCGAGTAGACATGAAAACTAGCATCAAAGGGATGTGATAGATGTGTCGATCAACCTAAAACAATCATAAAACAAGGACAAGGAAAGGTATACCTACTTTCTCAACCAATGGCACAGTGGAATCTTTAGACTCTAAGCGGCCTTTATGAGTAAATTCAAGTTGGTCAACAGTGACCAGCTTGCCCTCATGTGGAAATACCACGACACAAAAGACAGCAGATGGAATAGCAGACATTGCATAAGTCCAATTCCTACCCAGAAGCAAATTGTATTCCAATGGAGCATCAATCACTTCGACTTCAACAGAGACTGCTTTGCCAGCCAACTTAATCTCGAAATCTGGTAGGATACCATGTGGACGGAAAGACCTTCCATCAAAAGCAGTAAGTAAAGTGGTTGATGGGACTAGCTCTGGGGATCCGAGAGATTTCCAACAAGCCAGGGACATAACACAAGTAGAGGCTCCCTCATCAACAACCACTCGTCCAATGGTCTTACCACCATGGACAACATCTATCGATAAAGCTACATGATAAGGGAGGCGAATTTTAACATCTGAGAGATTAAATTTTGCTAAGAGACTCGAAGAGTCCATGCTACCTAGAGCTGCTAAGAGGGCATTCCGCTGAGTGGGACAGCTCTGTAGCACCTCCAAAGCTGACATTGCACAAGGAGTCTGGGCCAAGTCTTCAACTACTGAGTAGTTAGAAGCGGCTCGGGAATTTGGGTTATGCAAAGTCTTCTTAAAGATACCTTTGAGTATCTTTGGCATTGTTTCCGCAGGTTTCTCTATAGTGAGAGGGTTGGAAGATTCAACTACAGCTTTACCCTTCTCATCGGTCTCTTTCTCATAGTTATTGTTCCTAGTTTGTAACAAAGTTGAGGATCTAACCATGTTGTTATAATTAGGGTCAGGAGAAGTTTGACTGCCCCCTGCTACGATAGAAGCTGAAGCAGAATTCTGCCCTTGGGGAAATGGATCCTTCAGGATAGCCGACGGTTGCATTTGTAACAACTTCTGAGCTTGTTCCATGAGGGGACAAAGATGAGTAAGATGGTCCCCTTGGCACAACTTACAAGGGAACTTGAATATCTTCTTTTCCTTTTTTCCCCCATCAGCATTGTTCGCGGTCTTTGGCTTTTTTTGATTTTGGTTTCCCTCTCCCTTTTTACCTTTCTTCTTCTTCCCGCCGGGCTGCTGATTGCCCTTCGAAGAGGTTTGTGCAAAAACATTTGCACTTTGGGAGGAGGGGGAAGCCTTTGCTGCCTCCGCCATAGATTGTTTGACAGACAATTGGTGAAGTTGTTTTGTCAAAGACTCTACAGTGGGAGAGTTTACAGACCCAACCACGCCATCGGCATGGGGTCCAGGCTTGGGTTTCTCGGCCTCATGTGAAGGCCTTGGTGCCTCAGGGATGATTTCATATAAAATCCCAGACTGTGAATAAATCAAGTCCAACTGCTGGGCCCTGAGTATGGCTTCTTCCTCACTAGTCACTCCTGATGTGGAAACATCCTTAGATATATAGGGCAATAAAGATTTAAGGAACCATTCTAATAGAAACTCATGAGGGATGGTAGCTTTAATAAGGCTCTTTCGCCTCCTCCACTCTTGGATATGATCCGAGATGTGGGTTGCCTTGTTTTTTCTAAAGGTGGACAACAAATCTGTTCCGAAGTCATAACGGACTGGAAGCTGAAAGTGGCTAAGGAAAGCGATAGCCAAGTCCCAGAAGCTGCTAAAAGCAGCAGAAGGCAACTCAATGTACCATTGTGCTGCAGTTCCTGTCAAGGTCCTCTGGAACAGCCTCAATCTCACTGAATCCTCATTCAATGAGTTGGAAGAACACCATAAGTGGAAGGTGGTGGCATGTGCCCTAGGATCTTCACCAGCCTTACCTTCGAACTTAGGGATGTCCAAGGGCAGTTTGGTGGGAACAGGTGGCCACAAGGGGTCATGCCTCACTGGATCATTCATCAATTTTGATAAGTCTGGCAAGTTCAAGGTTGCCAGAAAAGGAATCTTTGGCCTAGCCGGTGTACTAGAGGTACTAGCTTGGGGATTAGAGGGACTTGCCCTCGATCGCCCATAAGTAAAAGTGGGGTTGCCCCCAGACACCGGTTGTGAAGTGGGAAGGTTTCTTTGGAACAGATTCCATCTGTAAGCCACCGGATTTTGGGTGGGAGTTGCAGTGTAAGTGGTTCGAGCCATCCCCATAGAAGTAGGGGTCTGAAATACTAGAGCAGGTATCCCTCCACTAAACAAAGAGAAGGGAGAGCTCGTGTATGGGACCGAAATAGGGGTTTGGTAGCTTTGCTCGTAAGAGGTGTTGCTGCCAAACTACACTCCTACATATGAAGGAGGTGGACCTACGTATGGATTGGATGGGGGTATGTGCCCCCTATTCCAAGGGAATCCTTGGACAAAGGCCGAGGATCCCACCGGACCACTGTGGGTAGTGTAAGGGAAGGAAGAAGGAATTGTAGGCATACTGGGAATCCCAATAGCCATATCACCAGACATACTTCCTATGTTCGAGTAAACCGGTGGTTGGACCACCCAGCTTGCTGGAGTTAAGGGTGTGGAAGGTAAACTAGATATAGGGGTACTAACCGGGGGAGGTAGTACCCCTTCAACCGGAAGGGTTGAGGTGAAAAAAAATGAACTTTCTCCCTCAGAAGACATAGCTCTACCTACAGGTACACCTAGTACTGGTGAACTAAAAGGCCTAACCTGCATGATCACCGGATCGTTCAAATCAATCAAGGGGGTATTATAATTTCTTGCAAACTCGTCAGCTTGCAATTCTTCTACCTCGACCATGTCAAAGTCAAAGCGGTTAGCTATTAATTTCGGTTCACCAAGAACCTCACTTACTCCTACTGGTTCAAAAGAACCACCTGTGCTTAATCTCCGCCTTTGGGGTAAAGGTGGAGGTTCCAGTGGTGAGAGAGGAGGAAGGTTTCTCAACCTTCTTGACCTTCTAACAAGTTGGTCCTCCAGAATTAAGACTTTAAAAAATCACACCTTAAGGCCAACTAAACACAAGCAGATCCACAGAGCATACACTAAAAAGATCCTAGAGTCTCAAGCAATCAAAACAGGCTATAAAGATATGCTTTCCCGAAGAAAGCTGATGAACAGTTACTTTGCATCCTTGAGGGGTTCCTAGGCACAAGCGGAGGAATCACCCAACTGCCCTCCTACACTTTCCACAAGGGTTACCTTCCAAGCCCGTTCAAGGTGAAACAGAAATAACCTTCCGGTTTACCTAGGTATGAGCCCTAAAAAGACAAGAGACTAAGGCTACCTTGACAATACCTACTGTCTGGGGGGACAGTCGCAAGCCAAACTCGTACGCATGGGCAGGGTAGCTGAGCCCGAAACTCTGTCTAGGACAGAATCCCTAGATGCGTAAAAGTCCTGGGTTACGTTTTGACAAGGATTCAGGGGGTTATCCCCTCTGTCCAAGCCTCCACGCGGCCTAGTGCTTAACTCCCGTTTGAGAGGAGCTTCCCAGATACAGCGGTAGAACCAAGGATTTACCTAATGAATAGTCCACTACGTTTGATTTTATAATTTGTGGGAATTTTACACTCCCTAGCCCACAAATCTAGCCTAAGCTAGTAGGTGAAAGGCCCTAAAAATAAAAACTTACTAATAAATTTTAATTTTATGCGTTAATTTTAAGGGCTGTTCTTTACTCAAAGGAAGTGGTAGTGATGGACTGTATGGTGTTTTGACTCAGCAGAAAATAAATGAAAGTAAAAGTGCATTTAAAGCAAACTAACACTATAAAATAAACTTCTTTTCATTTTTTTAAAAATATGTATTGATGAATTACAACACTTAATAAGAGAAACTAGCCTATGTTTTTGTATTTTTCTGAGATAATATTTTTTAAACTGAAACAAACACTACTTTAGGCAAAAATTACAATGCAAAAGATTCACTATGTTTTGTTTTTCACTTTAAAAAATGATCAAAAAAAGTACTATGCATCTACAATGCACTGCTTGAGTGAACTTGACACGTATGGACTGTATAAAAACTACAAACTGAAGTACACAGGCAAACAGGAGCAAAAGACCAGCAAGAAAGGTAGGCTAGGACCCTAGCTTGGGTGCTATCATTAACATAAAATCAATGCAGACTTTTAAACAGGCAAGTGCAAACCAATAACTGACAGAAACCAGAATGGAAAGACAGAGTCTAAGACCCTGATCACTGATCTAGACTCAGGCACTCTAACCAACAACCCAAACAAGCCAAGAACTTCAAGATGCAACAGTAAATAAGACAAGTAAAAAGGGACTCAAGGGCTTTCAAAAGCACTAAGATGTGATCACCTGATACATTCAAACAAGTCTACAGCACTCTTAGAGAAAATATTCTCAGAAAATAGGACTTATAACAGGAAAAAGACCAAGCAACTTTCACACAAAAAACCCAGTTTCCAGGAGTACTCGCGACTGTGTAGCAGTGCAAGTCGCGAATGATTCGCAACTGTTCAATAGAACAACCCGCGAATGCAACTCAAAATTCACGACTGTCCAGAAGGGAAACCCGCGAATGGGTATATTTTTTTTTCAAAAACAGAGAAAAAAGACCCAAGACTTTCAAATGCTGAAGTAATTAAGAAGCAGGATAAAAATCACAAGCAGACTTCAAGCAAGCACTGGTCAGGAAACAGAAAAAGACCTAAAGCAAACTAGGCTTCCCCAGCAGAGTCGCCAGTTCTGTTGTACAGGATAATTCACCTAATAACCTAGGTCTGGGGGGTTACCAACATACTCATGACTTGCAGACAGTTTGACTCTAAAAGCACAGAATAGGAAATAGGAAAGTAGAAGGACTTACTTGTATTAAACGAAGGTTGATTCTTGCTATCTTCTCCCTCTCTGATCCACTTCCAAAGTCTCCAGGATAGTTCCTCCTTCACCTGTTAATAAACACTCTTCCAGACACAAGATGATTCATATATATAGATGCAGGTTAGGCAAATCATATATTATATTGAAATGTAAACATTTACCAATCCACAAGATATGAAACACATATGGAAGAAGTAATATCTTTATTAACAATAATAGAAAGAGTTTAGGTTACAACCCAATGTCTGAACAAGGACTCCTCTGTCACCAAAGGACTCTGAGTTTCTCTGCTCCAAATATTTCTGTAGACAATCCATCAGCATAACTTTGCTCTCCAAGTATGACTATCTAACACCCTCCCCAAGGCCTCTATTTATATGGATGAAATGAGGCAGTTCTCGAAGGTTAGGGAGGTTGTGGTAGTTAAGAAGATTAAGTTAAATGAGAAAACTAATCTTCCATTAGCGCGAGGTTTTATGTTTTAATTTTGAGGAAACCATTCGCGGGTCTATAGTAGAGCAACCCACGAATGATTCGCGACTCTATAGAAGAGCAACCCGCGAATACAAAGATTCGCAACTTGCTGTATAGGAGACTCGCGAGTGATGCGCGAGTTGTCAATATAGAGAGTCGCGAATACAACTCAACATGGAAAAATTGGCAAAGTAACCAGCTGCGTGTATAGGGAATGTACTTCATCATAAGCCAAGGTATAGTGAATATGGGAAACCTCAATCCATAAGTGTCCTTTTGCGTGCCAACATGAGGGATATCAGCACTCGGACGGAGAGGTGCCATTCAGGTGTATAACACCAGGGTACAAAAAAGGACGACGATTAGAGAATGAAGAGATATGGGAGGGATACGATCCAACATCCACACCAGGTAATTAATATCTTCATGATGCAATAAAATAGGATCAGTACTGAAATCATAGGTAGAAAGGATGGGACATGAGGTGCAAGGCGTCATCCAATTATGGCGATTATGAGATTCAGTGCTATATTATAGAGTGAAAGACAAGGCCTTTCCATCTACACTCCATGCATCCATGTTAAGGTAATTGTTAATATTACAGGTGAGAACTCTCTGAATTCACAAAGAGCCCAATTTTTTTTCATAAAGTCATCTGACCCCACTAGACATCACCTACTAGTCGCAAAGATGGCGCCAAAGAGGAAAGGTCATGTTGGAGCTGGGTTGGTTTCGGGGTCGAGGGGTCGTGGAGGGAAAGGGATGGCCGATAACAGAATGAGAAGAATTAGGGGAAGAATCACACAGGATTAATCCTAGGACAAAGCAACGACCACTTTATTCTAGGAGCGTATCCCTCCGGTGGTTCACGATGAAATTGAGGCTATCAAGAAGGAGTTATGGGAGGAGGTTCAGACTATTCCCATGGAGGAAATTCGCTCGGAGGTGGAAGAGGGTGAAAGAACAGGGAACCACTGTGGGGAGGGTGTCAACATATGAAAGGATTATTATGGTGTATTGGGTCATGGAAAATATCATGGTTCACGTAGCCATGGATGGTGAGGGAAAGCTCCAGGGAGATCATGAGCTAGTTCAGGCTTGGAAAGAGCATGGCACCAGGACAACTAGCTGATACATCAAATGATTGATCTTATCACAACCAAGTTGGGTTTGAAATTTTATGCCCCTAATATGCAGACGGATGAAGTAGGGCGCACCAGCAGAAGCAGGAACCAGAGTAGACATGCGAAGAAGGATGTTAACCCGAAGGGGCTGAAGGAAGCAAGGAAGGGAAAAAACATCGATTTGGGAAGTGAAGGTGATGAGGACCATCGTCAAGTTACCATTTGAAGCAATGCAGATAAATAGAGTATTTTTCAGTGTTTTTCTACATTTTTAAGTGTTTTTAGATTCAAGTTAGCAATAGAAGTTTAGCCACCTCATTAAAGAGATATCACAAGATTCATTTTTTGGGATTCCCACTCAATGTATATTGGAGTTGTTTTGATGTTTTGTTTCTACAAGTGCATGCTAAAACTAGAAATCTACAAGAGAAATATGTAGCCAGCTGTTATTATTAATATAGTCCTTTTTATTTACAAAAAAATACTTTATGCGTATGCATTTAAAGAGATATCACATGCAAATAACAACAATTCATTTAACCAATTTAATTTAACTACAAAATCAAATTATTATGTATGTTTTTGGAGCAAAAGGGTTAGTTATAGTAAAAATTTATCATCTCTCAATCAACAAATAATCCTTTATTAAAAAGGATATTTTAACTTAGGGTATTAAATAAATTTTTTTTCCACATAAATAGATATAATTATATTGATATATGAAATCTAGAATTGTTCAATAGAAGATATACATTTTTCATTACATTGTAAAATGAAAATCAAAACTTTTAAAATTTTCAAAAAAATACCTATTAAATGTTTATTGTGTCAATACCTACTTCTTGTTTTCTTCATAGAGAATTCATATCTATATAGTTTGATAAAATTTCTTCCTAACAAAATATATTAATAGTACATATAAACCTAATAGAACTAGGTGAAATCATGCCCAGTGTGAGCTTCTTCCATGGTTGTGACTTTTGTTCTTGGACTTTCAATTCAATGCTATGCTAGCACAATGTTTGTTGCATATTGAAAATGTTGTTGCGCTATCAAATCCTTGATCCAGTCTTCCTTCACCGATCCTATGGTATCAAAGGGATTCCTAATAATAGAGTGTGAACCATGTGCAAAACCTAGGATACTATTATAATGCACATCCAAGTATACCATATGATTTTATCCATCCTCTTCTTTTGTATTCCTAATTTCTCTTCCAATTGTGCTTTATTGACCAATGCAACCTCTAATTGCATGTTAATATACCAAATTTCCCTTTTCCTATGTTAATATACAGATGGAGTATCCCAACATGAAACAAACCAAGATACCACTATAGAAGGAAACTAGATATTTGTAAAATGACTTGAATAAATCCAACCGATATCTTCATTATTAATACACCCTCCATGATAGAGATGATTGAAGTTGGGAGATGTAAAAGAGGAAAAGGGGGATTTATGAAACCCTCCTTGAACCTCTCCAAAGAACATTTGTAATTGCTAAGCCAAGCCATACCATGAAAGTGATTTCCGTGCTCCATACACAAGGGATTAATAAAATTTCAAAGACACACCCACTTTTTATTAAGACCCCCATGTTTAAATAAATTATATAATTTTCTAATCCATCCATCTGAGTATTACTTGAGTGATAAATGTGAAAGAACTTGATTGTTTCAAAATAAGGAATAAGTCCTTTGATCTTCTCAATCATTGTAAATAGGATTGTTCCACATCTTACATTTTTCTTCCTTACCTACCTAATGAAAAATGATGAATCCCCAAAGACCAAAGCATTCTTGATATTCATATCATGAACCATGGTCAATCCCAAAGAAAAAGGAATGGATATCTCTTGACTATTTGTTGTCAATCCTATTATCTCGACTTATTATCCATAATGTTTGGTACATGATTGGAACCATCTAATTATTGTTTTTTCTATTTAATTACATCACTTATATTACTTTTAGACAAAGGGAAAAATCTCTTTCTAGACATAGTTATTGTTAGTGAAATTACCACTACATAAAGTCTCCTTGTTGGTACCTCTAAACCAAAGCTTCTATAACTTAGTAGGTAAGTAAAGTACATGTTCACTTCAATATGCAAGAAAATTTTATCTTCATTATTCATATTCATACTTGCGTCCTTTCATATATGCAAGAATTTTTTATCTCCGTTCTTGAATTTCATAATTATCTTCTTTCATATAGTCTAATAACAATAATAAAGTCTCTCTTATCATTCAGATCCATACAAGAATACACCATTTATTATTATTTACCTTCTTATTAGTTCTCTCCATCTATTTCTTGTTATTCCTTTCTCTCTCTCTCTCTCACTCTTGCTTAACTACATGATGACCAATGACGAATCTCCAAATACCAAAGCATTCTTGATATTCAGATCATGAAGCAAGGTCAATCCAAAGAACAAGGCATGCATCATTGTTTTATTTTTTGTTTTCACTCCTATTATCTCAACTTATTATCCATAATATTTGGTACAAGGTTGAAACCATCTAATTACAAATTTTTCTATTTAATCACCACACTTATATTACTTCAGACGAAGAGAAAAATATCTTTCTAGACATAGTTTTTGTTATTGAACTTGCCACTACAAAAAGTCTACTTGTTGGTACCTCTAAACCAAAGCTTATATATC
The DNA here is from genome assembly GCA_001517045.1 of Pseudotsuga menziesii. Classification (NCBI taxonomy): domain Eukaryota; kingdom Viridiplantae; phylum Streptophyta; class Pinopsida; order Pinales; family Pinaceae; genus Pseudotsuga; species Pseudotsuga menziesii. Next base: position 298,845 of record LPNX010109293.1, on the reverse strand, counting down.
TTAGGAAGTAAGGAAAGTACATGTTCGCTTCAATATGCAAGAAGTTCTTATCTCCATTCCTGAATTTCGTATTTACATTCGTTCATATATGTAAGAAGCTTTTATCTCCGTTCTTGATTTTCATATTTATCTTCTTTCATATAGTCCAATAAAAATAATCAACTCTCTATTATAATTCAAATCCTTACAAGAATACAATATTTATTATTCCTTACCTTCTTATTAGTTTTCTCCATCAACTTCTTGCTATTTCTCGCTCGCTCTTCAAAAGGATTCAAATTTATAAAGAGGTTGTTAAACATGTTTTAAATATCAATTGAAGTTGCATAACTAATTTGACCTTTGTTGGTATGCTTTTCTCTGTTATAGTGTCTTCTACTATAACTACATGTAACCTCTTTCATACTATTAATACAGTAACTTATGTTTAATTATGGTTTTGTATTAAATTTGGTAAATAATAATACACTAATTGAAAATAAAATACTACTTTACTTGTTAAGGAATACATAACTTGAAAATCAAAGAATCCTTTGCTTCTCAAAATTCCTATAACAAACTTGGCTAAATATGATATTTATTACTAATTATGATGGCATAAAGCCAGGGAATGGCACATTCAAAGGCTATTTCCAATGTTATTCTAGGATGACAGGTTCACTTCATTATTCCCATAGGATGATACCCACTCTTCCCATTGCCACATACAATTAAATTGGAATAGGGTTGACACTTTTAACATCATTAACATAAAACATTACAAAGTGAAAATTTCTTTTTATGATATAACTGTGATTGCAATGAATTTTTATTTTTATTTTTCAAAAGAAAAACCCCACTTTTTTTCCCTATTTCAGAGAATAAAATAAAATGATAGACATGCAACCATCATACCTACTATTAAAAGTAGTAATAAAATCATACTCCAAAACTGTCAAAAAAACCCATAAAAACAACCATAAGCAGTCCACACTTAACCAACAGTTAAGTCGTGATACAATCAACCAAAACATCACATCAACAAAAAAATTCATGAAGAATTCAAACTCCACAACAAATATACAAGACTAGCTCCACTATATACACCCAACCTGTCCAAACTGCTAAAACAAACCAAACTAAAGACCGATTCAACTGATCAATACAAAAAAAGACTTAAAAAACTACAAAGTCTTCAATAATTTCTTCAAAACATAAAGTTCCATAAAAAAGATCCATTACCTTCTTCCAAAGAAAATAAACCTCCTTGTTAAAAGTCTTGTAAATGTGATATAACTTTTTATAATATAACCATGAGTGCAATGAAAATTCCCATATTTCAAAAGTGCCGATGATTACCAAAATCATAATAACTAAGAATTGTGCCATCAAATGTACTTGAAACCTTGCAATCTCATGAGATTTTTAAGTAACATAAACCACTTTTTTTCCCATAAATATTAAAACCACTTTTAAAAAATTATAACCATTGTAAATGTATACTGAAACCATCATAAAGAATAAAATTGTCATGTACCCATAGCTCACATGGCTCATAGGCCATGGATCACATAGTTATGATACCACACTGTCATTTCCCCTCCCACCCTGGAGGAGAAACACGACCTCAACTGCTCTGATATACCACGATGGCCATGAACGTAGTGCCCATACACCTGACTAATATGCATAATAATTTAAAAATTATCTTTTCTTTCTTCAATATCACAGTCATGGGCCATGTAACATCCTTTAACTTTCATTCATAGGATTAGAAACCATTGAAGCAGTTGTTCCGCCCTTGACAGATGTTGGCCAAAACCCACCAACAAAGCCTCATCGACAAGGGTTCTTGTTCTGTCGACGCCCAACCAGCGCGATATCCCTGAGCACTAGCCTAGACAAGTTTTACCCTACCTGGAAACATCCGCAAAGCAGATGAAGTATCACCTGAGACATTCGAGAGAGAGTTGTCAGAACCAAGTTTCTGGAAGTAAGGAGGATGATCGAGGCATCAATGATTTATCAGCATAACTATTAGATCTAGCAGATCCATTCATCAAATATTGCAGCATTCATCACAGATATATCAGTATAACCATAGATCTAAACAGATCACATCATTTACTTATTCATTGTAGTAGTATCATATTATTCATTCATAAATCAGATCCATAAAACATCCATCATTGATATCGCAACACATAGGAACAAAAAAGAGATAAAAGACAATTTCCATTCAAAGCAACATTCATCGTGTCATATTACTTCTGCGTGACAGATCCCAAAACATACAATACTTCTCCATAGCCAGAGAATTATCAACCCATAAAATAACACAAGATTCAATCTCCCATGGATTCACTAATCAAAATATCTCTGCTCTCCCAGATGTATATGTCAGATCTCAGTTCGCGGATATCAGTTAGCAGATATCAATATATATATATATGTGTCTTACATTTGCAATTCTAACTCTATATATAGGCTTGCGCCTTTACATTCAAGGTCCACTTCTAACCAACTCCTAAAAACTTCTAACTAATTTAACCACTACGGACCAATATTCCAAAGAAATGGTCAATGAGTACAAACATGACATAAAAAAGTGGACTATTTTCCTTATGTCGAGTTATCTTTGCCTTGCACAATGCCTCATGAGTATGCAGAGCATCCTAGATGCTAGGAAACTCACCTATATCCAACACCTTTCCAACAAGCCCCCAACACAGTCTTGTGGCTCATCCTTGAGCCATGTCAGCTGGCCATGGTGTCTTCCACGATCCTGAAGAGTAGACACTGTTACATATGCACCAGTGTGCAACTGTTTCCAGATATGTTGACTCGCAGTTGGTCACAACTGCTTCCTTCAACGTCAACTATAGTGGACCTTAGCAAACTTTTGGACTTGTGTAACCTGCAATGCCATCGTGCTCCGGATTATGTGAATACTACATCATTCTCCATCTATTGTCTCCCTTCAAGAAATGTCTGGCCACCAAATCTGTAGCCCTACATCTGTCCACTTGGTCCTTCCTTGCATTTAGGCTCAGTCCACTTCTTCCCACTTGGTCCTTTCAGTCCCATTCCACACTGCTTGAAGTTGACCTAGTTCCATGTTCCTGCAGTCTTAGTTAAGTGGGGTAGGAACTCTAATCCCATTCGGATTCCTCATGGGTGTCTTAGTCGACACCTCATACCGACTGGGAGAAATATAGCCAAGGATGACTTCGCCAAAGACTTCTATCTTAACCAAACTAACCCACATATTCACAACTTGTTCATCAATTTCTACTGAGACAACATTCTCACTCATAGGATTCCCCGTATCAAGGGAGGCCTGCATTTCCCCTTCAACCATCGCTTCCTTACACATCGGATCTTCCTTCAATGACCCAGCCCAACTCTCCTGCAGATTTCTTAGTGCAGCACTTCCTAATGGGGTTCATTCGGCTACCGGCCCTCAGCTTATAACACCAACTTTGGCTTAGATGTCATCATGACTCACTTGGGTGTATCATTATGACTGAATCATTCATGTGTGTGCTAAATACGTTGTCGATTATGTCACCCTGCCTTTCAGATCTGCTATCATTAACTGTGATGTCAACCATGCCATCGTTTCTTAGTTTTGACAGTCGTTATTGAGTATTGATGTGACGTCTGGTCACCATCATAGAGTCTCCCATACAATGCAAGCCATTTTTTCTATCTATGGTGACCTCCTGTCACGTAACCCCATCCCTTTTTCATGTCGCTACCCTATCTGATTAGCGCAACCTTGTTCTGACAGACCACCTTGTCGTAACCCTCTCCTCTTAGCGTAGCCTCCTGCTGACGTGCAACCTTTCTCCTATCGCACCACCTTATTCTGTCGCAACCATTTTCCCTAGATAATTGGCTATTAACTGTTGAGTCAACTACCCTCTAACCTAATATGACTCCTACTATTGGGCCCATCGTTCCTTTCACTACCTGTCTCTAGCCTTTTTTTTTATTGCGCAGTGCTTCAGGAAGTGCGCACCTCCGGCCTTTTCCTATAGGGCTTCAAGCGGCTACCATTCATTGGCTTTGGCAAAACTGCTCCATCTAAGTACTGCAATTGAACTGCAGCCCTAGAGGTAATTGAATTAATAAGATATGGGCCTAACCAGTGCATTTGTAACTTACCCGGATGCTTCAAGAACTTGCTGTTGTATAACAACACCAAATATTCTTGGGAAAATTGTTTGTTTTGATATGGCGAGCTTGCCACACCTTATGTCGATCCTTCTCAGCACGTTGCTGGAAGCCTGCAATGAAGCAGTCCTCTTCCTGTTGGACTAGATGTGTTGCTCGCTCCTCAAGTGCTGCTTCATCAACCATGCCAATTGCTGCTGCAATGCGTAGGCTAGGAACAATGTATTCCATAAGCATTACTGCCTCTTGCCCATAGACTAATTTAAACGGCGTCTTCCCCGTCAGCCTCTTGTAAGTAGTACGATATGCCCACAGAACTGTAGGAATATTTAAATCCCAGTCATCATGATTAGCATTACATACCTTTGTTAGTGCAGTTTCTAAGATTTTGTTGAAGGCTTCTACAGTGCCATTTTCCTGTGGATGATATGGGGTACTTTTTTGATGCTACACCTGCAATTATTCTGTCAGTTCTTTTATTGTGCGGTTAATAAAGTGACTGCCCTGGTTGCTCATCAATATTCGAGGGCATCCAAACCGTGTCACAATGTTTTCAAATATGAAATTTGTTGTTGTCGTAGCAGTGCAATCCACAAATGGTGCAGCCTCCACCCACCTTGTCAAATAGTCAGTCGCGGTAATTATGTACTGTGCACCTGTTCTCTTCCCTGGTGGGTTTATGGGACCCACAAAGTCTACAACCCATTTATCAAAAGGTTGCAAAGTTACCTATGGTACAAGCAACATTTCGTCCGATCATGATGGCTTCCTGACAGGTTGAAAGACATCGCAGCTCTGTGCATAGTCTGCTACATCATTGCGTAAACTAGGCCACCATAGCTCGGCATGCAGAACCTTATGTGCAGTCTCCCATCCTCCATAATTTCCACCCACAACTCTAGCATATTCTTCTGCTAGAATCTGTCCTTGTTCATGAGGTAGAACACACCGTCGTAGGATATCATCAGGTCCAAGCTTATATAAGTGCCCACTAATTAACTGGAAATCTGAAGTCTTTACTACTAACTACTTCTTTTGATTGGTCGACATTTCCTCTAGCGCAACTCCATTTGCCAAGAACTTAATGATCGAAACATAATGGTCATCTGCGATATCAACTCGAAATAGTAGTGCATCTGGAAACCCATCGTCAATATTGGTGGGATCTTCTCCTATTTCAATGTGGGATAGATGATCAGGACCAACATTTATGCATCCTGGCTTCATGATTATTTTTAAATCAAACTCCTGAAAGAGAAGTAGCCAGCGACGTATCTTCCCCCCCAACACAAGCTTATTAACAAGATATTTCAAAGCCGAATGGTCCGTGAACATTTTGAAGTGACCGCCCAAGAGATAATGCCAGAAATTATATAGCACATATACCATCACTAACCCCTCTCTTTCTATGGTCGCGTAATTATTCTTAGCAAAGGATAACTTCTGGATAGCAAAGGAAATCGGGTGATCCAGATCTCCTTCTCCTAGTTGCGCGAGTGCCACTCCTAGCGCAATAGATGAGGCATCAACATGGACATGGAACTCCTTGTTCCAATCGGGGAAAACAAGTATGGGTTTTGAATCCATCTTGGCCTTCAATGTGTCGAAGCTGCTTTGACACTCTTGGATCCATATGAATGTGGCATCCTTCTTTAACAGTTTCTCCATAGGGGCAGTAATCGCAGTGTAACCACGGATAAACTTGCGATAGTAGCCAGTATGTCCCAGTGTTGCAAGAAGCATCTTCATATTTGTAGGTGGTGGCAGGCTTAGAATGAGCACAATCTTTGCTAGATCAACCAAAAGCCCCTGCTTACAAACGATATGACCCAACAGTATCCCAAATGGTGCACAAAAGATGCACTTCTTTGAATTCAATGCGATTTGATGATGTTGACACCTTTCCATCATCAAGCGCAAGTTTTCCAAGTGATCCTTAATCAACCTGTAGACTGTCCAATCATCCATATATACTTGCAGAAATTTCTAAATAAAATGTTTAAATGCAGCGACAACAATTCGAGAGAATACTGTAGGTGCATTATTCAACCCAAAGGGCATCGTTGTGTATTGAAAGCAACCCCATTCGGTGACAAATGTGGTTTTGTGGCAGTCTTCCTTTGCGATTCTTATCTGGTGATAACTAGAAAATCCATCTGTAAAAGACTATATTTCTTGACCACCTACTCGCTCAAGAACCTCTTCGTGAATGGTGTCGAAAAGGGATCATGCATGCAAGCATCATTCAGCTTCCTTAAATCGACACAGATTCGTACTTCACCAGTTTTCTTATCTTAGACTACCATAGGGATTAACCATTCTGATTCTTTAACAGGATAAATAATCCTTGCATCTAGCATCTGATCAATTTGAGCCTTGACCCGTTCTTTATATCATGGATTCAAGCAATATGGTCTTTGCCGCACTAGTTTTGCATCTAGTTTTAACGGGATTTTCATTTCTTGTAGGTCATCCAATATCCCCTTCATTTCTAAGAATTTTGTTGGGACCAGATCTTGAAACTCACGTAATAGATCTGTGATTTTTTCCATGGTCTCCTCGTCCCAGTAGTCCCCAATATTTGCAAATTTTGGATTCTCTTCTATCCCAATGTTAACTTTCTTAATATTTAGTGGTTGAGTCATGGGATCTTTCAACACATATGGGGCTACAACATCCCGACTTCCTTCAGTCTCTGGAATATTAATATTGTGCAACTCATCATCATCCTCTAGCTCGCCAAAGATGTTGTAACATTCCATCATTGATTGTATATGGCAGTGCACATGTGGGTCCACATGATATGCAACTGGGACAAATTTCAAGACTACATCTTGAATGATCTGTAGTGCATTGTTAACCTCTGCATTGGCATCTGCAAAGCCAAAGGTATGTGCAAAGCTAATAGTCATCTCCTCCCAAGTGGTTATTTCTCTGCGTAGTTATACTGATACTTACAAATACCTTGGCATTTCATCCAATGTGTGAATAAAAGCATGGACCCACTCATCCTTGGGTCATGATTCCCACAGCATCTGGAATTCCCTCATATGAATACAAGGGTCATTCTGTCCAACATATCTCCAAGTGTGATATACCTCCATATCTCTGAAGTGCACACTCATCAACTGTAGAGACTGTGCCCATTCATGAATGGTCTCCTTACGAACTTCCCACCAGCGTGCTGCAGTGGCCTTCAATGCTTCCCCTAATGCCAACAAGCACTGAGGCTTAGATACCTTTTCTTCAAACTGCTCAAGGAACCCAGATAGTTCCAGTAGTCCTTCATAGATTGGAAAATCAATGATCTCATTCGTGACTTGGCGTAGCAACTGCGTGATCAACCCTCATTTTCTGAGTGATACTTCATGCATCCGGTTTTGCCAATTTTCCAGCGCATCATCAGAATCAGAGGACTCCGAGCTAGCGCTGCGCCAACCCAATTCTTTGTCGGCAGTAGGATGGATGTAATCCTTAGAGATATTGTAAACATGATCCCATCCTTTAACAACTTCATCTTTGACAGGTTCAATATATCGCCTTCCTTCATTAGGATCCATAGGGGCAATGACTCGGATATCCTGGTTCTCAAATTTCATCAACCGCTTCTTAAAATTTATCACGGCCATACTGTCATTGGCCCATCCAATCCCTAACAGTGTGGGATAGGACCCCCCTCCATAAACAACTTCAATTACATCAAATCCAACACGAGTCCTCATACCTTCGACATCTATGACCAATTTCGACACCCGACCGATTGGTTGAACTTTGGCCTGATTAGCCAATTTCAGTTGCACTAGGGCCTGACCAAGTTTTAGCTCCCCCGTCTTCTGCCATGTCTATTTTGTCAGGATTTTCACATCAAATCCAAGATTTAAAATAAATGAATCGAATTCGTAGTCCCCAATATGGATGTTCATTCGCATTTCCTTGCTCGTCTTTTTCTTTTGTAAAGAATTCACCGATGAGTCCTGCAACTCTCTATCCAGACGGTGCAACAACTTCTCGATCTCAACTAGAGCATCGAGATCTATTGCCAGGGATAAAAAAATCTTGAAGAATTGTTTTAAGGTACCATACTGCCGCGATGGTCTAGCTTCTAATGAAGAATCACAAGGAGAAGGCATGCCAAAAATAGGTGTCTTACCAGGATTCCTTCAAAGCACCTCGCGATCCTCGAAAAATGTATCTCTCTTGGCTGCGATATCAAAATGTGATTTCTTCTTTCCATCTAGTCACACTTGTGGTCGCGGTCCATATTCTCCAGTCATCGCGCCTCCTCGAGTAACAATCTCGACATCAACATCCTCTGCTATAATGGTTGCAATCGTCGACCCTTGATTTTGGTTCTACGATGGAGGCTGATTCAGAGGTGGATTCTAGTTCACCGATGGATTCATAGGCTGATTAATATTCTAATTTTGTACTGGAATTTGGGGTTGACCGTGATTTTGTAGTTGCTGCTGGTTCTGTATTTGATTCTGGGCCTGGAACTGGTTCTGATTCTGCAATAGAGGATCATTTCCAGCATGCCATCTCGCAATTAACTAAGGGATCTTTTCAGCAGTATGATCATTCACCGCGGAGTATACACATTGAAAATGGGGAAAATCCCTCTAATAGTGCACAAATGTCTCACAGTTATAACACTGTATTGATGCACGACCTCGTCCTCCTCCTCGGACGAAAACTCCCCTTCCCCTGAATCCTCCGTGGAATCCTCCTTGCTGCTGATATTGTGGTTGAGATACTTGTTACTGATACTGAGGTTGGGCCACTTGCTGCTGCGGGGGATTCAGCTGCTGCTGAACATAATGTGTTGCTTGGACATACTGTGGCTATGGTGGAGCCATCAAGGTCTGGGTGTACTGCGGTCATGGTGCAAACTGTGGCTGTGGTGCAACCTGCATCTGTGGTTGCGACAGAATAAACTACATCTATGGCGGTGACATATACTGGAATTGAGGTGGTGGTTGCATCACCTGCGGCTGCAGTACCATGCAAGGATATTCACCTTTCACAAAATACAAATCATATGTCCGCTCTTGAAGTAGATCATAAGCTCGACAGTCCTTATCCTCGTGCCCAACTGAGAGACAGAAGGTGCAATATAAGCTTGCTAGCTTCGTAACCATTTTCTACATGTAGGTACAGTATTCATGTCGATGCCCATATACTTGACATATGAGACACCACGACACACCACCGCAACTCAACGGGTTCGACACTTCTGAGAGTAGATAATTCTGGAAAGTAGGACAGGTATCTTTGGTGTATCCATCCACATGACACGAAGTGCACCACAAGTCGTCATGTTCATCTTTCACCTTCTTGATATCCTGCAATTGAAGCGTCAGGTTCGCCAGCTGCTCCTGGATTTGGTTCATGCCAACAACAGTTTCTCCAATAGGTGAAGCCTCTAGCTTCATTCCAATTTATAGAGCCTTGCTCTATGTCGCGATCTTTTGCTGCATTAATGGATTTTGGATATGAGAGACCAGTGCTGCAATGAACCATTCTTTATGTTGGAAGTCACTCATATCGAAGCTGAACCATGCCATCAATGTCTTAAACCTCTGATCAAAGTCCCAAACAGTTTCATTAGGGAATTTTTTGATTTCCTTCAGCTCCATAATGTACTGCGCTTCAAATTTTGGTTTCATGAATTATTCAAGGATTCCTTTCTGAATCTCATCCAAAGTCTTTATCGTGGTCCCTTGCGGGACCTGTATAAATCTCATATACCAATCGAGCGAACGACCCCGAAGGGTGGTTTCTAACTGGCCTTTCTTTACATCGTCATCTGTAGTTTGTCTGGCAGTCCAGACTGCCTCACATAAGAATCAATATTGTTCTGGATCATCAATGTCATTTCCATGGAACATAGGTAGCTTCATATTATCTCTCGCCATCCTAGACCTTCTTCCTGCAAATGTTGCTTTACTACTAGATGTTGCTTGGCATGTCAGACACGTTGATGATGATTGTGTATATTTTCTTGATGGTGGAGTAGTGCGCAGAGGTGTGGACATGTTTCTACCAGTGTTTGACCTTGCTTCTACCCTAGGCGTATCTTGGGTCTGCTCATCCTCTTCTTCGTTGTAGGGCCACTTCATCCCGTGTGGTTGTCCTTTGTGGCCTTGCATTCCGATTGCAACAGGACCTTCCCCTGTCCTCTACCTCTTCTCTACCTAGAACCTTGCTCCTCCCCTTGTACAACCACTCTCTTCCTCGGTTGCCCTCATAGTCTCATCGAAAATTACACCCATCTACCCCTTATCTTTCCATTCATCGCTTCCCTTCTATCATCGTGTTCACAGCCTCTGCACACTAGAGTTTTACTACTTGAGGTGCATATTTAGTATACCCTTTTCACAAACAAGCATCTTGATTGACAATTGCAGAGATAGTAAGAACCTACCTCGTGGTCCATTGAATAATCCCTGTTATGCAACACTGTAGGAATTATTGGTATAAACAGTGAAATCAGTGATGCATCCTTCCAGAATATTGTCCAACCAAACTTCGACAACCCGCGACACCTTCTTGTGAATATCTTGTAGTTCCTGAATTAGCTTAGGGGTCCCGGATGTCGGCTCTCCTCCCTGGAATTTGCGCTTCTTGTAGGTGAATCGTGCCAACCACTCATAGAGTATGATGGGAAACTCACAGAAGAATCATTCGTGAGGACCGTCATGAATGTACCTTTCCAACCATGCGTTTGTTGTCGACTTTGGGTTTTGGGTTTTGGTTCTCGGTTTCAGTGAAATCTCGCAGTATTAGGTTGAACCAATATTGTATCTCTGGTTTTTTCAGATGCCACAACATATCCTCCTCTTAGTCGCAACAAGGTTCTGGAAACAAAACCATTTGTTGGTCGAAACCCACTAACAAAGCCTCATCGACAGGGGTTCTCGTTTTGTCGATGCCCAACCAATGTGATCTCTCTGAGCACCGGCCCAAAAAAGTTTTACCCTGCCCAAAAACACCACCAGAGTGGATGAAGTCTTACCTGAGATGTTCGAGGGAGAGCTGTCAAAACCAAGTTTTCGGAAGTAAGGAGGAGGATCGAGGCATCAATGATTTATTATCATAACTATCAGATCTAGCAGAGCCATTCATTAGATATTGCAGCATTCATCATAGATCTATCAGTATAACCAAAGATCTAAACATGTCACATCATTTCTTTATTCATCACAGTAGTATCATATTATTCATTCATAAAGTAGATCCATAAAACATCCATCATTCATATCGCAACACATAGGAACATAAAAGAGATAAAAGACAATTGCAATTCAGAGCAACATCTGTTGTGTCATATTACTTCTGCACAACAGATCCCAAAACATACAGTACTTCTCCAAAGCTAGAGAATGATCAACCCACAAATTAACACAAGATTCAATCTCCGACGGATTCACTAATCAAAATATCTCCACTCTCCTAGATGTATATGTCAGATTTCAGTTCGCGGATATCAGTTAGCAAATATAAATATATATATATGTGTCTTAAATTTGCAATTCTAACTCTATATATAGGCTTGCGATTTTACATTCAAGGTCCACTTCTAACTAACTCCTAACAAATTCTAACTAATTTAACCACTAAGGACCAATATTCCGAAGAAATGGTCAATGATTACAAACATGACAAAACAGTGGATTATTTTCTACCTGTCATGCTATATTTGCCTTGCATGGTGCCTTGTGAGTAAGCGCAACATCCTAGATGCTGTGCAACTCACCTAAGCACAATATCCTAGATGCTGCGCAACTCACCTATCTCCAACCCCTTTCCAACAACAAATCCACTCTCTGACCAGAGAAAACTTCTCCACACTGAACCTATCATTTCCATTTTCTACCTTCCACCTTTCGCTTGTGGAACTCGAGAATTAGAAACATAATGTGCAATGAAAATACTTAACCCTCCTTCCACCTTCTGCCTTCCACTTTCGAAACTCAGGAATCATAACTTAACTTTCGACAGAAACATTTAACCACTCTTCTTCCTTTCGCACTTTCGCTTTCCACATTTTCGACCTCGAAACTCATGAATCAGAAACTCCAAAGTTTGATGAAGTGAATTATCTGTCTTTCACCTTTCGCTCTTCTGCTTTATGCCTTTCGAACTTGAAATGCGGAATGTGCAAAATGACTACCTTTCCCGTCAGTTTCCCGCTTTCTGACTTTTGACTTCAGAATGTGGAAATCGATGAAATCAATTCTTTACCTATCGGTTTCTCGCTTTTCGAATTTTGACCTTCCTCTTTCCTCTTTTCGACTACGAAATGCTGAAATCCAACTTTTTCCTTAGAATTTTCGATTATTTTTCCGCTTTTGTCTTCTACAGGCAGATCTCGGGGTGCGGAAACACAACATTCTTCCTTGTTTCCACTTCTATTTTTCGGTTTCTGCATTCTGCCTTCCCGAGGAAGATTTCAAGGGGTGAAAACACTAAGTCAAGTGCATTCTAACTCTGTAACAGGATTCTAACCTCCATGAACTTACGAAAAATGCATCGGAAACCAAAAACATATGCATAAGTAAAATGAAGGAAAATATAACAATAGTAACTTTACTCAAATACTCTAACAAGTATTCAACACATTCATACATTCATAAGCAAATACATTGCAGAATTGAGAATAACCAAGAATACTTATCTTGAATATTAAGTTGCCCTGCAACTAGCTATGTCAATGCAATGTTCCACCCAACCATAGGCCAATTTGTTCATTAATCTCTCAACACCAGTGCCACCCTTGAGCTGGGCATGATTTCCATAAGGAACTAGGGAACAACAGGCTCACACATAGCCAACACACACCAAAATATAACCAATCCAACCTCTAGTTGGGTTTATCAGGATGCTAAGGCAATGAATCACACCTGGTCTAATGCACACCAAGACTCGGCTAAACCAACCAACAATTGGGTTTATCATGTTGCTAAGATAGTGGAAAGGTAGAATTGCTAAGCTAGTGAGCACAACCATAGAGCTATGAACACCTACACCATATCTATCCATCTTGGCATTCCAAAATACCTATACACCCAACACAAGCAAGTATTCCCTTCATTGCTACGTAGTCCCTTAGGCCATACCTTCCCTTTCAATGCTCTTTAGGGTGTGCATAGAACATTTTCCATCCCCTCTTAATTTTCTTGTGAGGTTCCTCTCTTCACTAGTTTTATCAACCAATTCTGGGCCTATTCCACTCCTCAATATTTCAGACCAAAATAGGGATGTACATCACAGCAACCCACAGGGAGATGCAACAACACGGGGCTTCACTCGGTAACACAAATAAACAAGGTTTCATACCTATCTGTGGTTCAAGATAACATTATAATTCCACAACCAGGGTTTGACAAAGGAAAATACTTGCAGGAACACGTAGCAACACTCTGTTAAAACCCAAATACGCTCTGCAAATCCCAATCATGAATAATTCATAATAATCCCCTGAATGACAAAAACATTCAGGTGAAAAAAGCGATGATGGGATGGTCACGCATTCACATGGTTTTTACTTGCTGCAAAAGCAAGAATGTGGCTTCCCCAGACTGTAGGATTGCAGGCTCGCTCAGACACAGAATCATACTGCCATGGCTTGCTCTGCCCAAGGCATTAACTTCCTCAACCAACTTTTGGAAGGAATGAATGATTGAGGATAGAGGACACAAAGGTAGTTGAGAGTTTATGGGTTCCCCCATTGACATCTGGTCTCACCCTATTGGCTCAAGAGTTTGACCAACTCCCCTCCCTATTCCTTGTGAAATCATGCCCCCATCTCTTTCATGTTGCAGTGCATAGCTAAATATGGTATTTTATTAAATTTTACATTTACATGATATATCAAAATATACTGTGCATGAATTTGCACCATAACCATCGGTATCAACCTTGATCATCGATACACAAAAAAACCAAATTAATGGAAGGACCTTGGCCTTGAGCTCCTTTCCAAAATACAATATATACATCATGTACAATTTTAATACCATGGGGTCAAAACCAGGGTGTTACATTCCCCTCCCCCTTCATTTATCACTCTCCTCAATGCTCTACAAAATTGAACAAAAATGCTACACTAGCACTACCTCAATGATCTACAAAATTGAAGAAAAATAGATGTGTCAATCGCATGGAATCCTCCATCTCCCATGTAGCCTCATCCGGACCGTAGTGCTTCGACTGCACCTTTACCTTTCCAACGACTCGATTCCGGAGCGTTGTGACCTTCCTGTTGAGGACGCGCAATGGCTCAGTTTTGAAGTCTCCCTTGGGTTCGACCTGAATCACATCCCAATTTATCACATGGTTAGGGTCATGTACATATTTCTTAAGCAAAGAAACATGAAAAACATTATGAGCTCTAGTGCTAGCAGTCAAATCAAGTCTATATGAAACTGGCCCTATTCTTTCAAGCACTTCAAAAGGCCCACAATATCTAGGTGATAGCTTGGCACAACTTCCAAACTTCAAGGAACTCTTCCTTTCCCTCACTCTAAGGTAAACATGATCCCCAACACTGAACTCTCTATGCACTCTATGCTTATATGCATAGCTTTTCTGTCTATCTTGGGCTACTTTCAAGTTATTCCTGATCTTTGCAACCTCTTTCTCCATTTCCTTAAGCAGTTTTGGACCAAGCACAATCATGTTCACTACATTATCCCAAGTCACCGGTGTCCTACACCTTATTCCATACAAATATCCGTATGGAATCATTCCCAATGATGCTTCTTGTCCATTATTATATGCAAACTCTACCAAGTGTAAATAATCTTTCCACTTGGATGGTTTATCAATCACATACATGCAAAGCATGTCTTCAAGCACCCAATTCATTCTCTTTGTTTGTCCATCAATATGAGGATGGTAGGCAGTGTTGAAGTTCAACTTCGTACCCAAATTTGCAAACAAACCCTTCCAAAACTTGGAAGTAAACTTGGGATCCCTGTCAAAGACTATTGCCTTAGGAAATCCATGCAATCTGAAAATATCCTTCATGAATATTTTTGCAATGGCATCAGTCTTATATGTGGACTTAACCGGTATAAAATATGATGCCTTTGTCAACTTGTCCACCACAACCATGATGGAATCATGTTGTCTCCAAGTCATTGGCAATCCTGTAATAAAATCCATGCAAATAACTTCTCATTTCCATTCTGGGACTGGAGAAGGATGCAATAACCTTGTTGGGTGTTGATGCTTAACCTTCATCTGCTGACATTTCATGCACTTTGAAATATACTCAACAATTTCCTTTTTCATTCCTAGCCAAAAATACGATTTTATGATTGTAGCAATTGTCTTCTGATATCTTGGGTGACCAAAATATGGAGCTTAATGGATTTTATCCATAACAATTCACCTCAAGTATTCTACATTTGGAATATAAATTCTGCTCTTATAAGTAATAAATCCCTCTTCTTCTAGTTTATATCCCTCATACCTATTTTTCAAGACTTTGCAGAAGAAACTTTTCCTTGATCTGCACATACATTTCATCCTCAGCAGTATGATTAACAATCTGTTATCTCAAATTTGATTGGAAAATACTAAGAGATACCACATGCATTTCATGCACTTTCTTGTTGAGTGCATCAACCACTTTATTTTCTTTTCCCTTTAAGTGTCTGATCTCAAAATCAAACTCACACAAAAGCTCTAGCCACCTGGATTGCCTAGCATTTAAAGTTGGCTGATCAAACAAATACTTCAGACCACAATGGTATGTACTTAGCTCAAATTTTCGGCCCGTTAAGTAATGCTTCCACATCTTGAGAGCATGTACTATCGCTGCAAGTACTAAATCATGAGTAGCATAGTTTTTCTCACGGTCCTTCAACTTTCTTGACTCATTGCATACCATGTGGTTGTCTTGCATAAGAACTCCTCCAAGTCCTTGATTACATGCATTAGTACACACCACAAAATATTTTTCTAGATCTGCAATTTTTAGAATTGGTACACTTGTAAGAATATTCTTCAACTGCTGGAAGCTTTCTTCATATCTTGGTGTCCATTCAAACTTTATCCCCTTATTTTGCAAATAAGTGATCGAACGTGAAACCTTGGATAATCCTTCAATGAACCTCTTGTAGTATCCTGCATGTCCCATAAAATATCTTACATCTGTCACATTCCTTGGAGTTGGCCAATTCATAATGGCTGCAATCTTTTCAGGGTCCACAGATATGCCCTCCTCTGAGATAATGTGACCCAAATAGTGAATTTTATCTTTATAAAAGTCACATTTTCTCAACTTTGCATACAACTTATGCTCCCTTAGCAATTTCAATGTCAGTCTCATACATTCTTCACTCTTTCTCATTCTTAGAGTAAATAAGAATGTCATCAAGGAAAACAAGAACAAACTTGTCCAGATGCTTGTTGAAGACACTATTCATAAGGCACATGAATGTAGCTGGTTCCTTTTTTAGACCAAATGGTACCACTATGAACTCATAGTGTCCATACCTTGTTCTGAAGGTTGTCTGATGAATATCTTCATCTTTGATTCTTACCTGATGGTAAGCATACCTCAAGTCAATCTTTGAAAATACCTTTGCTCCTCTCATTTGATAAAAAAGGTCATGAATTCGAGGTAAAGGGTATTTATTTTTCACAATGACTTTGTTCAACTATTTTTATTCAATACACAACTGGAGTGTACCATCTTTCTTTTTCACAAACAGAACTGGTGCTCCCCAAGGGGACACACTTGTCTGGATATACCTCTTTTCGAACAATTCTTGCAACTGCATCTTCAGCTCTAGCAATTCCAGTGTGCTCATCCTATAGGGGGTCTTAGACACTGGTGCTACTCCAAGCACAAGGTCAATTGTAAAATCAATGTCCCTTTTTGGAGGAAGTCCTGGAATCTTTTTAGGAAAAACATGTGTGAATTCCTACAATACACGAAAGTCGTCCAACCTAGGAATTTCATTATCTGTTGCCTCAAAACATGGGTTGCATACAAATGGAAACCTTTCCTACAAAACTTCTTCAACTCCATTGCTGAAATATTCCTAACATAAATCACCTTAGGAATGCCTCTTATAACTCTTTGGTTTCCTTCTTCGTCCATGCATTCAAATGTATTATTGTAATAGTCAAGCTTGACTCTGTGTGCTTCTAACCAATCCATTCCAATGAGAATATCATAGGAACCAAGTGGAAGAACATTCAGATTTGTATAAGTGACTAATCCATCCATGACTAATAGACATTTCTCTACCACTTCACTAAATTTTCTCTTGGTTCCAATGGCTAGCTGAACTAACCATGATTTTCTATGCTTTAACTTTTTTAAAGCACAAATATCAACAATTCTAGGAGTAATATGGCTGTGAGTAGATCCAGGGTCAGTCAGAATAGAAACATATTGATAAAAAATCTTACCTTCAACTTCAACCACATTTGATTGATGATCTTCCTAGAAGTCCTCTAGTGATGCATAGATTCTAGGGATGGTCCTTGCCACTTGACCCACAGTTTCTTCTTCTTGAATGTTGTGAGCTTGACTCACATTCCCATTCCGATATGGACATTTCCTGTGCAGGTGGTCTCCTCCACATCCCCAACATTGAAGTGGTTCTCTTGGTCTGTCTCCCATCACTCTAGCTGGCTTAGTCACAACTTATGATGGCTGCCTTTGCTGATTTCTGAAGTTAGAGGGTTTGAAACCTTTCTTCCTTTGCTCAAACTTCTCGATCCTCTTTTCCTTCCATGCCTTATGATGATCAGGTTTTCCTTTGTTTTGATCATAGCAATACTTGGCCTTCCTTATAGCCTCTTCTAGAGTTATAGGTTCATCAAAATCAATCCTGTATTTATATGACTGAGGTATCCCACTCAGAAAATGCTGGTTTTTCACTTTATCATCTCTAATATACCTGACATACCTCAGCAATTCCAAGAATTTGTTTGCATATTCTTCCATGGTCAGTTGTCCCAATATCAGCTCATGGAATTATTTGATCTTATCATCATAGTACCTATCATAGAGATACTTCTGCTTGAAATACTTCTTGAACTGTTTACACACAATCTTCCTTTCACTGGTCTTCTTCACTTTCCTGAAGTGCTCCCACCATATGGATGCTCTTCTAATTAAGTTGAAGATGGCTACCTTGGCTTCATATTTCTAGAGTAGTTTTGGACTTGGAAGTATCTTCTCATCCCAAGAATCCAAGCTTCAACTTCTTGATCGTTCTTTACCTCACCATCAAATTTAGTAGGCTTAGCCTTCTTGAATTCATCATGTGAACTATTCTAGTAACACCTATTCATCTTATTTCTATGAGATGAAGAGATTGAACCCCCAGTGGATCCTTCAGAGTCAAATAACCCACTAGAATATATCTTTCTTCTTTTGTCACTGCTCTTGCTTCCTTCTATATTTACTACCCGATGCTTAGATTTTATCCGCCTTTGGATGTATGTCAAACTCGACAACATGGCTACATTCAGCTGATTCTGCTCTTCTCAAGCTTTCATCATTCTCTCATTGTATTCTCTGTAACTTTGCATATCCACCCTTAGGATTCTCATGGTGGCTGCAATATCTGGGGGAGTCTCTTGGTATCTTCTTCCATTGGACTCTATTTCAGCATTTCCAAACCTAATGTTTTCCCCCTTAGCATTTTTCTCATGCTCATAGGGATCCTGCATCATTCATACTGTAGGTTCTCATGGCTGAGCCAAAACCCAACTTTTCCAAACTACACTATGAGTCTTGCAAAATGTGTTAATAAACATCATTGTTAACTATGTAAAAAATTTAGAGTTTAAACACACTACTAGATGCAATGTTTTCTAACACATTCACTTGGCCCATCCAGGCCCAATGTTGTAACCATGGCTCTGATACCACACTGTCATGTACCCATAGCTCACATGGCTCATAGGTTATGGATCACATAGTTCTGATACCACACTGTCACGTCCCCTCGTTCCCAAGAGGAGAAACAATACCTTAGTTTCTCTGATATACCACGATGTCCATGAACCCAACGCCCATACACCTAATTGATATGCAGAATAATTCAAAAATTATCTTTTCTTTCTTCAATAACACAGTCATGGGTGATGTAACATCCTTTAACTTTCATTCACAGGCTTAGAAACCACAGTAGCAGTTGTTCCGCCCTTGACAGATCCAATCTCTAACTAAAGAAAAAATTTCCGCACTGAACCTGTCCTTTTTGCTCTCCACCTTCCTCCTTCTGCCCTTCCTCCTTCTACTTGCGGAACTCAGGAATAAGAAACGTAATGTTTGATGGAAATACGTAACCCTCCTTCCACCTTGCTCCCTTCCTCCTTCTGCTTGTAGAACTCAGGAATCAGAACTTAACTTTCAATAGAAACATTTAACCACTCTTTCACCTTCCACACTTCCGCTTTCCGCCTTTCCAACCTCAGAACTCGGGAATTATACACTCCAAATTTTGACGGAGTGATTCATCCGTCTTTTTCCTTCTACACTTCCTCTTTCTGCTTTCCAACCTCGAAATGTAGAATGCGCGAAACAAATACCTTGCCCATCGGTTTCCCTCTTTCCGACTTCTGACTTCGGAATGCGAAAATCCATGAAATCACTGCTTTACCTGTCGGTTTCCTTCTCTTTGACTTCCAAACTTTTGCTTTCTGACTTCTGACTTCAGAATGTGGAAATCCAACTTTTGCCTTAGAATTTCCAGTTCCTTTTCCGCTTCCTCCTTTCACCTTCCGTAGGTAGATCACAGGGTGAGGAAACCCAACATTCTTCCTTGTTTCCACTTCTCTTTTCTGGTTTCCTCCTTCCGCCTTCCCCCGGTGGATTTCAAGGGGTGAAAATGCTAAGTCAGATGCATTCTGAATCTGTAATGAGCTTCTATCCTCCATGAACTTAGGAAAAATGCATCGAAAACAAAAAACATATGCAGAAGTAAAATGCAGGAAAATATAACAACAATAACTCTATTCAAATCCTCTAACAAGCATTCAACACATTCATACATTCATAAGAAAATACATTGCAGAATTAAGAATAACTAGAGAATACTTATCTTGAAGATGAAGTTGTCCCACAACTAGCTATGTCACTACAACGTTCCACCCAACCATATGCCAGTGTGTTAATTAATCTCTCAACACCACTACCACCCTCGAGTTGGGCATGATTTCCACAAGGAACTAGGGAACAATAGGCTCACAAACAACCAACACACATCAAAATACAGCCAAGCCAACCTCTAGTTGAGTTTATCAGGCTGCTAAGGAAATGACTCACACCTGGTCCGATGCACACCTAGACTCAGCCGAACCAGCCAACAGTTGGGTTTATCATGCTGATAAGGCAGTGGAAAGGTAGAATTTCTAAGCTAGTGAGCTTAACCATGGAGCTATGGACACCTACACCAGATTTATCCAGCTTGGCATTCCACAATACCTACACACCCAACACAAGGAAGTATTCCCTTCACTACTACAAAGTCCCTCAGGCCATACCTTCCCTTCCAGTGCTCTTCAGGTTGTGCATAGAAGATTTTCCATCCCCTCTTAATCTGTTTATGAAGTTCCTATCTTCACTAATTCTATCATCCAATTCTGGGCCTCTTTCACTCCTTAGTCTTTCAGACCAAAACATGGATGCACATCACAACAACCCACAGGGAGATGCAACAATACAGGGCTTCATTCGATAACACAGAGAAAAAGGGTTTCATACCTCTCTATAGTTTAGGATAATAGTGTAATTCCAAAACCTGGGTTCAGCAAAGGAAAATACTTGCAGGAATGTGTAGCAACACTCTACTAAAACCCAAATGCACTCTGCAACTCCTAATTGTGAATAATGCATAATAATCCCCCGAATGACCAAAAAATTCAGGTGAAAAAATGGATGATGGGATGGGAACACATTCACGTGGTTTGTACTTATTGTAGAAGAAAGAATGCGGCTTCCCTAGACTGTAGGATTGCAGGCTTGCTCAAACATGAAATATGACTGCCATGCCTTGCTCTACCCAAGGCATTAACTGCCTCAACCAAATTCCTAGAAGGAATGCATGATTGAGGACAGAGGACATAAAGGTAGATGAGGCCTTATGGGTTCCCCCATTGACATGTGGTCTCACCCTATTGGCTCAGAAATTTGACAAACTCCCCTCCCTATTCCTTGTGAAATCATGCCCCCATATCTTTCACATTGCCTGCATAGCTAGTCGTGGTATTTTATTAAATTTTAAATTTACATGATATATCAAAATATAATGTGCATGACTTAGCACCATAACCATCACTATCAACCTTGATCACTGATACAAAAAACACCAAATCAATGGCAAGGCCTTGGCCTTGAGCTCCTTTCCAAAATACAATATATACATCATGTACAATTTTAATACCATGGGTTCAAAACCGAGGTGTTACAAAAATGGTTAATAAATGAGAATTGTTCCACTACCCACATCACATACATATGTTAATAACCAAGAGCCACTTTAGAGAATATATGATCAAGAATAAAGTTGTTAATAAATGAAAATTATTCCACTATCCCACATCACATACATATGCTAATAACGGAGAGCCATTCTAGAGCATATATGATCACTTGTGCCAACAAGATAATTTTCATATACCAATTCCATGATCAAGTTTCCATTTATATTTCATTGTGCAAAAGAGGTGTACTGCTATGTTTTTTTAACTAGAATGATTATTATTTTAGGGTGTTTAGATGTGTGCTCAATCCAGTATTGTTGATGGATACATTTTTTCTATTATTTATGTTTTAAATTTTTATTTGGTTTGACATTTTTGAGTGTGGTGGATACAGGAAAATATTTTATCTTTGGCAGCAGTCGAGTCGTGTTGCCTTCAAACAGAGCACTATATATCAAATCCTTGGTTGGGTTATTAGTTTGACTTTAGGAGTTGTACTCGACTCTTAGTTTATCTCCACCGACTGGTTATGCTTCCAGTCCCCATGGATCCTCTGTTGATGCCTCCTATGTCACAGAGATGTCCCATTTTGCATATCGAGTCCATGCTGCCTACATTTTGTCACCATTTTGCTTATGCTCTTGTTCGAAGGAAGTTGAAGCCTAAGTCGGTCATTCCTCAGTTATCTTGACTTTTCATGTCGTCCATTCCTGGTACTGTTACTAGTTCGTGCACATCTTGTTCATTGAGTTATTCCACATTATACAACGTTGCTGAGTACCTCGTGTTGGTTGATGGGCGATTCCTTAATTCCCTCCTTCCAGTAGATTCCATTCCATCGACATCAGATCATTTATTATGGAATAGGATTCTAGAGTCATTTGAGTGCCTTGAGACTTACAGTCATGAGTGGTAGGTTCTCTCTCCATTGACAGTTTTGGGAATACATCAATGTCCCCTGATCGATGGATTCTTTCAAGTGTTCGACCTCAACACATATAGTCATACTTGTTAGATTGAAATTTGTACCTTGATTCCCATTTTCATTATTAGTGGGTCATCTTGCGTCTGTTAACGGTATACATCAATGACCGGTAATTAAACGATGGACTACTATGTTCAACCTTGACACATCTATTCACATACTAGTAAATGTACTCTTAGCAGTTTGCATAGAAGACCTCCCATCTTGGTGGCATTCCATATATGCTACCTCCTTGATCGTGCCAGTATTCATGAGATTTCATCTCTCGTGGTCATGATTCCAGTCTTTCCAGTGTATATCATATATCTTCATCCATTATGGAGATTTTGATCCATTGTATATTGTACGTGGTGATGACCACACATGACACTTTGTATATCATGCCTATTCATGGCCATTGTACTCTTGTGTATCCGGGACTGATACATTTTGCAGTCACATGTAGAGATTTATCATTGTATTGTATTGATGGGTGGTTGGTTCTTCCCCTGGGTCTTCATTACTCCACTTATGGGATGGATTTTATAATGTATTTCGGTCATCATGTTACCCCTCTGACCTCACACATTAGGGGGCATATATTATAAGTGATTTTACCACACCAGGTAGATCACACATTTAAGGCCTTCCCCGTCCCTCTGCAGACTCCTTAGACACTATACTCCCGTGTACACTCGAATTTTGACCTCAAACCCGCGTACATCAGGATGTGTGCAGAAGTCCAAATACTTTTGGAAAATTCCTCATATGAGTCCGAATAACTTGACTCTTGGCCTTCCATGTGCCTTGAGAATGCTCGGATTCGACCCTCCATTACCTCTTTGGAGTGCTATATAAGGAACCCCTTGGATACATTGAAGGAGGAGAAATTGAAGAGCAAGAAAACTATAGTCCATTGTTGCCTCAACTTTGCTTATATTTGAGTCTGCATCCCTTTGTCCCTTGGAGTACATAGTGTTCTTCCCAAGCTTTCCTTTGTTTTGTGATCTTGCTATCGAGAGATGGAGGATTGAAGTGGTGGAGGCCTAGGTGGGGGACTCGGTTTCTCCAGTTCGCAAAAGTGTCGATAGAGTTTGTCACTATTGTATCTATGATTTATTGATAGAAATATATTTTCCTGTACAATTCATGTGCATTTTGAATATGAATATTGAATCCATGGATGTATTTAATTTCTTATACATGGTTGATTATATACTCTAGGATAAATCTAACACATTTATAGATATCATGCTTTCCTTGTTTGTTGTTGTTGAGAGAAAATTATAATTGCAATTGCACTGGAAAATATCAACGGGGATCTACTTCAACCATCTAGAATAAGGTACGATTCGATATCCCTTCGTGTTATATTTGCTTACTTTTCTTTCATATTGGGAAAGATTGATTTATGGTGTCATATTGTCTGTTGTGGTACCCCTAATCCATAGGAAGTTTCTCTCCATAACAATTTCTTTTGTCAACTGGTTTTGAAAGTATATCTACCTTTACCTATTCTTATGTATTCTGGTATTTGGGTGGTTAGAAATGAAATAGTATTTTAATATCAATTATCTCCATCGCTTGAAATTTCACAAGAGGTACTTGGTCTCGTCTCTTTCTATAAGGAGGTTAATAAGGAAAAAATTACAATGGATTTATCGAATCTTCCAATTAATAAAGATTACCCCTGGGGATTTTTTTATGGGGATTATTAGTGTTAGGATTTATAACCCTCGCTTTTCCAAACTATCTATTAGATTATATTATCCTAACTTAGAAATCATTTAATTATTATTAGGTCCTGTTAAGTCAGTAATTTGTTTCTTTAAATTTTATGTTTGATTTGCATTTTATTCCTAGTTACTCATTTGTTTTAGTTTGGTTTTTTGCTTCTTTTAGGAGATTTTTAGTTTTTAAGTGAAATTTTGAACTTTGCCTTTAAATTTTTATTTTATTTTTTTATCCTTTAAGGTTTTTGAAGGGTTTTTAAGGTCATCATATTGAATAGTGGACTCACAAGTCATATTATAAGCATACTCATCATAGAAACATCGTTTAAACTTCATGCAAATTGGAAAAAAGTTGTAAAACAGCGCCAAAATAGAGTTAAATTTATTCTTGTAGCGCAAGTGTGAAAAAATAACAAAGAAGCGCTACAAGAATATCGCGCATGTCAATTTTTCCGATTTCTAAGCCGAAATTTGGCATGAGTTCAATTCTTAGGTGACTAATTGCACGATTGAAGGATGTTGCTACGTGTTATGCTAGTAATCATCATGCAGGCAGGTCTGATTCGTGTTGGGGAGAGATCGTGGTCATCATTAACCAGAGCATAGCACGTCATGACACATAGAGGTATGGACCGACTATGATGAGAAGACAGTTATTCCTTATCTCCATTTCGAAGCTGAAGACTTAGGTGGACCGAGGATATATGCCAAAAAGCCGGAGTTGTTGTTTCAGAACATGGTCGGGGTTTTTCAGGGTTGCACAGGAGATTATGGCTTCTTTATTTTCCACCTGGAATCAAATTAAGCAGCTGAAGACACTTGCATACTTCAATTCAGAAATCAAACAGCATGAGGGATGGTTTAAAGCTCCCGCAGATCGACAGAAAGCAGTGAAGCATTTAAATGCATCTCCATGCCCTTAGATGGTGATGATGTATCAGACATAACAGATTTGGAGTTCTCTGATGCACATGACACTTCAGAAGATGAAGAGGCAAACTATATAGCCTTCCTGAACTCATTTTCAAAGGGACTTGTTAAGAATCAAAAGGCTGTGCTTGTCCAAGTTCTTGATAAGTTGGAGAATGTGCGATTGCACGCTTTGTCCTTGGAGCAGTGGAACGCATTGCGTTTAAAAGTATGTTACAGAGTTTATCGTGCCAGTGCAACAAATCTCATACATTATGTGGCATTGCGGTCCATAGATATTCATCAACTTCAGGAAGCACTTTCCATTCTCGGTCTTTCAAATATTGAGGGAGTAAATGCACATATCATAGCGAGTTTAACATCAGTTGTCCAAATCTTACATAGTCTGACTCAATCACCCAAAACGAATAATGAATGGAAATTTGACAATGAGGTCCAATCTCCTGGTAATGAAGTTGCAATGAAAAGTAAACCTATTAGTGACCTATAAAGCTCATTACTGAATGCTAATGGGAAGTCTGAAGAAATTTCATTACTTGCAATGAAAAACCATGCACGCTATAATGCAGAGTTACTTTTTGGACCAACTGTTGAGGGTAGGAATTCTCGTATTATGGTTATAGTTGGTAGTGAAGCTGCTGACAATGAGGACTTAACTTACAATCTAATTAAGTCTGGAGTTAATATAATTCAAATAAATTGTGCACATGATAATCCAGATATATGGAGGTGTATAATTGAAAATGTAAGAAGTTCTTCTCAGATGCTGGAACAACCATGCAGGGTGCTTATGGATCTTGTTGGACCAAAGCTGAGGACTGGTCTTTTCAAGCCTGGTCCAAATGTTAAGAAGCTCAAACCATTGAAATATGCCAGAGGAGTTGTCTTTTCTCCAGCATTAGTTTGGATTGCTCCTCCATAAGTTAACCCTCCAACCCATAGATCTCAAGTTGTTGTGGTGCCTGTGGATGACAATATGTGGATCAGAATCCTAGAGGTTGGTGATGGGCTAAAGTTTTGTGATGCAAGAGGCAAAAGACACTTATTAAAGATTACTGAGAAGTTCCCCACCTCCTCTGATATTGGTTCTTGGGTTGAATGCTATGAGACGGCCTATGTGGAATCAGGGACAGAATTTCATGTAAAAGAAAAAAAAAACCTAAAATTGGAAATGGCAGAGTAGCTAAACTACCCACAGTGCAACAGTATGTTCAAGTTAAAAGAGGTGATTTGCTCGTAATAACAAGAGAGCCATGCTTGGCACCATCTACAATATCAAAAAATGATCTCTTAGGACCTGCAATGTCATAGGATGAAGATTATTTGCTGGAGGAAGATAAAGTCATTGACAAAGCTGAAGCTAAAGGTTGATCAGGTCAGCAGTAAAAGGAAGAAAGAAACAGTTGCAAAAACTTCATCTTTTCATCCTGCAAAAGCAAAAAAGTCATTACAGTCAGTATCAGATTCAAGCCATCCCGAGCCCAAACTGTCTGCAATATTTCTTGAATTAAGAAATGATCTATTCAAACAACAGCAAGTAAAAGAAGTTGAAGTGCCTTATGTTGAAGATCAACAATTGGAAGAAGAAACAACACCTATAGAAACAATTGATCAGGAAAACTCTACTGTTCATGGTATATATTCAGAATTACTATCAAATCTTGCAGTCCCTTCAAAGTGAGCTAGCAGATGTAGAAAACAAAGTCTCAGCACTTATGAATGAAAAAAGGAAGCAGTAGAAACAAAATTCTGTTCTATTTTCCTGTTTTGAGTTATTGAACTCAAATGCAGATCACGAGCTGATGGAGAGGAATTTTTGAAAAAAAAAAGAGGTTTTTGTTCATAATATAACCATCTACAAAAACCTCTCTCATTTGTTCAACAGCTATCAATTTTTGAAAGATTCAGTTTAATCTTTGCAGCCTATTTCTCAGGGATTTTAAATATTTAATATTTTCCTGTTTTAGTGTTCATTTTACGGGGAAGATTCTGATTGATTGAAGATGAATTTTTAAAAACCAAGAGAGGATTTTGTCCATCACGGAACCATTTAAAAAAACCTCTATAATGTTTTACACAGGTGTCACGAATTGAGAGATATGGAATATTCTTTGACACCTATTTTCCATAAATTCGCCATATTTGCCAGGAATCCGATTTGCTATTTTTAGTCAATTAGTTGAATTAGTTAGCTAATGTAACTGATAGGTAGTTTCAATTTCGACCTAATGAAGGGGAGATAGAACTAATTCTTTGTAATTATAAAAGAGGGACAAAGGGACTGAAGAAGGGTTCAATTTTTTGGGAGAACTTCAGGAGGTCTTCAGACTTATTTGTGAGCCAAGTATTATGACTCTTGTATGTATTTGATGGCAAAATTATGAAATATATGACACTTTTTACCCTTCAGTTTCTGTGTTGGATTCATTATTCAGCTTGTTTAGTTGCTTAACTGATAAATTCATTACTGGTCTATGTTTGTATGCTGGTGATTCTTATCTTTTATGAATGAACTTCAATATGTGTTCTGTTGGATCTTGTTGATTATATTATGCATCTTTGTCATTAATTGCTTATGATTTAGTCCTTATTTAGCTCATGGGTGTATTCCCTGTTGTTCACCTAATTTACAACCAAGAAACATTGGAGAAACCCTAAACCTAGTTTGTTTTATTGAGTTTTATTTGAGATTGTGTTGGCTTGTTTCTTTGGCCTTGGAAACAATTTCTAGCACAAACATCTTTGGCGCCATTGCTGGGGAACGAAAGTGAAGACATATTTTTCCCTGGGATACTTATCAGTTGTACTGGTTTTAAGAGGTGAAATTAAACCAGCACATCTTTAAGGCTATTTTTCATCAAATTTGACACAGTGGCTGCTAGAAGAATTAGAAGGTTTCAGTCATCCCCATCTTTATGCAGCCCTAATTAATTTGAACTACTGTCACCCCTTTCTCTTTCTGAGAAGAAGAAACAAAATCTGTCTTGACAAATTGATTGGCGACTCCACTATTTCAAGATGCAGAGATCGATGTCCATGGAGGCTATTCTGGCTCGAAGGTTTGCACCTTTCAATTTTTCTGATATTCCAGGTTTTCCAAATCCAGTACCTATTATGGATGTTTGGGGAGATTGTCTTCCATGGTTTAGGGAAAGCAAAGAGGATAATCCTTCAGATCACTTCATCAGATTTCATCATTGTATGGTCCAGTTAAATATCCAGCATGAATATGTGCTCATGAAGATGTTCATGTATTCACTTGATCAAGATGCATGAGATTGGTATTTTTCTCTTCCCGCTGCTAGCATCTCCTCACTGAAAGAATTCCACACATGTTTTCGGAAACATTGTAAGTATCTGTTCTTAGCTGAACTCTTTTAAAAGATTGTTGTGAGCAGGTTGATGTTTATAATACAATTTCTGATTTAAAAAATCATGATGATGAGTACAATCAAGGGTTCAAAACATGTCATGAAGAAGTTGAAGTTTCAGAATTTGTTGAAGATGAGAAGGTAACATTTTCAGATATTGTTGTCAAGGAAGAATGCCATGATCATTATGATAATCAAGTTGTTATTTTAGGTCAGTTTGAGGATTATCCAAGTGATGAGATCAGTAGAGATAGTTTGGAACATTCTAATAATGATTTCAACAGCCTTAATAACCGTTTGAATATTAATCCTTTTGAAGATCAATCTCTAGTTCAACAAACTTTTGAAAATAATTATTGTGTTAAAGATCAGCTTTGTATTGAAGGAAAAGATGAACCTTTAGCATCATCATTCGAAATTTCTCAGAATGCTCCTTGTTATGATGAAGAGATTAGGGTTCCAAGACAAGAATTCTGTGATGAATTAGTTTCTAATCCTTTTGGTTTTGATACTAAAATCGATGAAGGCCAGGCTGTTCACATTTTTTCAGAAGTTGCTTATATTCATGGTTATGATAAATCTGTTGTTCAAAGTCATATTGAAGATGCTCTAATTTTTAATAAATATGATGATGAAATTGAAAAGAAAGACCCAGAAATCTGTGAGGTGTGTGATATGTCACAATCTGATCAGCAGATTCAAAAATGCATTCAGTCTATTATCCTTGAACAACAAAAGCCAATGCCTAATAGTCATTCATTTGAAGACAATGTGGAAAAGGAGGTTCAAAGTGTTAACATTATTGATGATACTATCCAAAAAATTATGGAGAAAATTCAGGCTGATTCTGATGTCTTTTATCGCCAACGCCTGATTGATATTCATGGAAAAAAATATTCTTATGGACAGCCTGTCTTTTTCATAGAGCAGGAAGAGGTAACTTACGGAAATTTTTATGATCCAGTAGCATATTATTTAGAGTCAATACCAGGATATAAATCTGTTATTTCAGAGACACTATTTGATGAAAGTGGGTATAATTTGTTAATTCTATGCTCTTCATGTTTTCCAATATTTCTGATTACATATATATGTGGAGTTGGAAATAAGTTTTGGTGGGTTGATGAAATTCTTTCCTGGTTACATTGAAAATGGGATTAAAATTTGATTCAGTAAATAGAAGGTTCCTCAAAGAAAGAGATTTGATTTTCATTGTATATATCAGTGTGTGAAGGATTGAATAAAGACTCCATAGCCTAATGGATATTTTGCAGACTAGTAGGTAGCATAAACGAAGGCACTGGTCTACAGGTTCTTGAAGCCTCACAGGGAGGACTTCATCCCGCAGCTGGAGCCAGATGTTAAGTCAGTAATTTGTTTCTTTCAATTTATGTTTGATTTGCATTTTATTCCTAGTTACTCATTTGCTTTAGTTTGGTTTTTTGCTTCTTTCAGGAGATTTTTAGTTTTTAAGTGAAATTTTGAACTTTGCCTTTAAATTTTTATTTTATTTTTTTATCCTTTAAGGTTTTTGAAGGGTTTTTAAAGGTCGTCATATTGAATAGTGGACTCACAAGTCATATTATAAGCATACTCATCATTCAAACATCATTTAAACTTCATGCAAATCGGAAAAAAATTGTAAAACAGCGCCAAAATAGAGTTAAATTTATTCTTGTAGCGCAAGTGTGAAAAAATAACAAAGAAGCGCTACAAGAATATCGCGCATGTCAATTTTTCCGATCTCTAAGCCGAAATTTGGCATGAGTTCAATTCTTAGGTGACTAATTGCACGATTGAAGGATTTTGCTACGTGTTATGCTAGTAATCATTATGCAGGCAGGTCTGATTCGTGTTGGGGAGAGATCGTGGTCATCATAACCAGAGCATAGCACGTCATGACACATAGAGGTATGGATCGACTCTGATGAGAAGACAGTTATTCCTTATCTCCATTTTGAAGCTGAAGACTTAGGTGGACCGAGGATATATGCCAAAAAGCCGGAGTTTCTGTTTCAGAACATGGTCGGGGTTTTTCAAGGTTGCACAGGAGATTATGGCTTTTTTATTTGCCACCTGGAATCAAATTAAGCAGCTGAAGACACTTGCATACTTCAATTCAGAAATCAAATAGCACGAGGGATGGTTTAAAGCTCCTGCAGATCGATAGAAAGCAGTGAAGCATTTAAATGCATCTCCATGCCCTCAGATGGTGATGATGTATCAGACATAACATATTTAGAGTTCTCTGATGCACATGACACTTCAGAAGATGAAGAGGCAAACTATACAGCCTTCCTGAACTCGTTTTCAAAGGGACTTGTTAAGAATCAAAAGGCCATGCTTGTCCAAGTTCTTGATAAGTTGGAGGTTGTGCGATTGCATGCTTTGGCCTTGGAGCAGTGGAACGCATTGCGTTTAAAAGTATGTTACAGAGTTTATCATGCCAGTGCAACAAATCTCATACATTATGTGGCATTGCGGTCCATAGATATTCATCAACTTCAGGAAGCACTTTCCATTCTCGGTCTTTCAAATATTGAGGGATTAAATGCACATATCATAGCAAGTTTAACATCAGTTGTCCAAATCTTACATAGTCTGACTCAATCACCCAAAACGAATAATGAATGGAAATTTGACAATGAGGTCCAATCTCCCGGTAATGAAGTTGCAATGAAAAGTAAACCTATTAGTGACCTGCAAAGCTCATTACTGTGTGCTAATGGGAAGTCTGAAGAAATTTCATTACTTGCAATGAAAAACCATGCACGCTATAATGCAGAGTTACTTTTTGGACCAACTGTTGAGGGTAGGAATTCTCGTATTATGGTTACAGTTGGTAGTGAAGCTGCTGACAATGAGGACTTAACTTACAATCTAATTAAGTCTGGAATTAATATAATTCAAAGAAATTGTGCACATGATAATCCAGATATATGGAGGTGTATAATTGAAAATGTAAGAAGTTCTTCTCAGATGCTGGAACAGCCATGCAAGGTGCTTATGGATCTCGCTCAACCAAAGCTGAGGACTGGTCCTTTCAAGCCTGGTCAAAATGTTAAGAAGATCAAACCATTGAAAGATGCCATAGGAGTTGTATTTTCTCCAGCATTAGTTTGGATTTCTCCTCCAGAAGTTAACCCTCCAACCCATAGATCTCAAGTTGCTGTGGTGCCTGTGGATGACAGTCTGCGGATCAGAAGCCTAGAGGTTGGTGATGGGATAAAGTTTTGTGATGCAAGAGGCAAAAGACACTTATTAAAGATTACTGAGAAGTTCCCCACCTCCTCTGATATTGGTTGTTGAGTTGAATGCTATGAGACGGCCTATGTGAAACCAGGGACAAAATTTCATGTAAAAGAAAAAAAAAACCTAAAATTGGAAATGGCAGAGTAGCTGAACTACCCACAGTGCAACAGTATGTTCAAGTTAAAAGAGGTGATTTGCTTGTAATAACAAGAGAGCCATGCTTGGCACCATCCACAATATCAAAAAATGATCTCTTAGGACCTGCAATGTCAGAGGATGAATATTATTTACTGGAGGAAGATAAAGTCATTGACAAAGTTGAAGCTAAAGGTTGATTAGGTCAGCAGTAAAAGGAAGAAAGAAACAATTGCAAAAACTTCATCTTTTCATCCTGCAAAAGCAAAAAATTCATTACAGTCAGTAGCATATTCAAGCCAGCACGAGCCCAAACTATCTGCAATATTTCCTGAATTAAGAAACGATCTATTCAAACAACAACAAGTAAAAGAAGCTGAAGTGCCTTATGTTGAAGATCAGCAATTGGAAGAAGAAACAACACCTACATAAACAATTGATCAGGAAAACCCTACTATTCATGGTATATATTCAGAATTACTGTAAAATCTTGCAGTCCCTTAAGAGTGAGCTAGCAAATGCAGAAAACAAAGTCTCAGCACTTATGAATGAAAAAAGGAGGCAGTAGAAACAAAATTCTGTTCTATTGTTCCTGTTTTGAGTTATTGAAGTAAAATGAAGATCACGAGCTGATGGAGAGGAAATTTTGAAAAGAAAAATATATTTTTGTTCATAAGATACCCATCTAAAAAAACCTCTCTCAGTTTTTCAACAGCTGTCAAGGTTTGAAAGATTCAGTTTAATCTTTGCAGCCTATTTTTCAGGGATTTTAAATATTTAATATTTTCTTGTTTTAGTGTTCATTTTGCGGGGAAGTTTCTGATTGATTGAAGATGAATTTTTAAAAACAAAGAGATTTTTTTGTCCATAACGGACCCATTTACAAAAACCTCTCTCAATTTTGACACAGGTGTCACGAATTGAGAGATATGGAAGCTTCTTTGACACCTATTTTCCAGAAATTCGCCATATTTGCCAGGAATCCGATTTGCTATTTTTAGTCAATTAGTTGAATTAGTTAGTTAATGTAACTACTAGGTGGTTAAAATTTCTACCTAATGAAGGGGAGATAGAACTAATTATTTGTAATTATAAAAGAGGGACAAAGGGACTGAAGAAGGGTTCAATTTTTTGGGAGAACTTTAGGAGGTCTTCAGACTTATTTGTGAGCTAAGTATTATGACTCTTGTATGTATTTGATGGCAAAATTATGAAATATATGACACTTTTTACCCTTCAGTTTCTGTGTTGGCTTCATTTTTTAGCTTGTTTAGTTGCTTAACTGATAAATTCATTGCTAGTCTATGTTTGTATGCTGGTGATGCTTATCTTTTATGAATGAACTTCAATATGTGTTCTGTTGGATCTTGTTGATTATATTATGCATCTTTGTCATTAATTGCTTATGATTTAGTCCTTGTTTAGCTCATGGGTGTATTCCCTGTTGTTCACCTGATTTACAACCAAGAAACATTGCAGAAACCCTAAACCTAATTTGTTTTATTGAGTTTTATTTGAGATTGTGTTGGCTTGTTTATTTGGCCTTGGAAACAATTTCTGGCACAAACAGGTCCACTAGTACCATTGGGTCCACTTGGCCTAATGGGGCCACATGTACTAGTCACTAGAGTGTGGGGAACACTGATAGAGGCTAATTGAGATTGACAACACTTGCATGCATCATTTTAGGCGCCTCCTAGGCCAATACCTAAACTTTAGGAGCCACTGGGAGTACTGACGCCAACCACCTTCAGTTGTTGGAAGTTGGTAACTAGTTAAGCTTAGTTATGCTTCAGTGACATTCAGTTAGTTTTCCTCCAGTTCAGTTAGCACCAGTATTGCATGGCTGCATGTGGGAACATGCCAGTTCTCACCTAGTTCTCACCTACCATTGCAGTTAGAGTGGTTTGATTGGTTGTAACTGATTGAGAGACTAGATTTGACATCTGAAGTTAGCCAGTTGAACTCCGATAGTGATTTAGACACATTTAGTTATCCATGTAGTCAAGATACAGTTATGGATTTTAATTCATCCCTAATGATTCAAATTCCTCCTTATTTAACACCATTGTAACATCGGATACTGTAATGAAGATAGTATTGTAATTAATTGAGCAATACTTGTCTCTTTCCGGTGAGATTTGATTTGTTTAGTGTGTATATTTCATTCTCCTTCACTACATAATAATTACGAATTTGATTGCACTCATTTCTTGATGATATAATTGCACAATAACTATAATATGGTATTAGAGGCATCTTAGGAAAGCTTTAATTCTGGCTACTCTCCATTGTACACCAGAAGCATCTAGGTTTCCATAGAAGTCCCACAAAGATTGCCTTGCTTTCTCTGAATTTATTTAGAGTGGCGGTGCTGGCGTGACAGACCTTGCTAAAGTGTGCATGTCGAGAGGGAAGGCTTGATTCTAGAAAGTTTGAATGATTTTGGTTTTACAGTGAAATTCTACAGGGGCTACGTAGCTTGTGTGAAGATATTGTCTTTTCCAGCAGGAGAATTATGGATTCTAAACCTTCTACACCTCAGATCCTAACACCCTTCAATTATGTTTATTGGAGGGAAGATATGCAAGTTTCCTTGCGCAATAAGGGATACTTCAGGATAATACTTGGAAGGGAGGTCGAGCCCCATCATCTAGCTGAGAAAAACAAGTTTCAGAACCGCTGAGATGAATATTTTGGTTATCTATGTACTCACATATCCATAGATATCCTATTTCACCTTGAAGGTTTGAGGATTCCCAGGGAATATTGGGAGAAGCTTGAAGTCTTGTTTGGAAAGAAATATGAGCTTCGGGGACACATTTTGGAGAACGAGTTGATAGCCTTGCATCCCAATAGTTTCAATACCATCCACCAATTATTTACTAAATTCAAATCTCTTACACTTCAATGCAGACAATGCGGAATAGAAAGCGAGGAGGAGCAACATGTGTGCTCCATACTCAACAAAATAGGCACTGAATATTTTGTATTTGTCTCAATATTCCATTTCGGGAGAGCTTCCATTCCCAATTGGAAGATGCCATCACTTTATTCCTTTTTCGAGTCTTTAATACAGGATCAAGAGAAGTTGGTCGAGCTGGGAGTCATCCATACTTCCAAATATCAAGCTCTCCTAGTGACAGACTCTACCAAAGCAAAATCTAAAGGGAGACATAAGGGGAAGGATCCTAAACCATATGATTAAAATCCTAAAGAGAATCATAATAATTATGAAGGAGCTTCGGGATCTAAGAAGAAGAAAAAGTTTGAAAATAAGATGTGTCCCTATTGTATGAGGGGTTTTGATCCAGAAGACTCTTGCATGAAGAAGCATGTTGACCAGCTAACTTCCATCCTCAAGAAGAATAGCATTGCTCTTCCACAAAGAGTAAATAAGTATGACGATGGACCACAACCAGAAGATGATGAAAGGTTCCATTCCTTGAAGGCTATCCCTATTCAGTAAACAACATATATAATTGATTCTGGAGCATCTAATCACATGGTTTCCTCCAAGTAATCCTTCTTCACCCTCACACCATCAAAAGGGCCTAATATTCACATGGGATATGATTCCCAAATTCCAGCAGCAGGAAGAGGTTCATTTAAAATCCAGCATGGTGAGTTCAAAAATGGTCTCTATGTTCCCTCCCTTGCACCTAATTTGTTGTCTATTTATCAGATGACCCATACAAGCTCTCCCAAGAGAGTTACATTTGACTTAGATTTAGTTGAGATCACAGAAAGAGCTACTGGAAAGCTCATAGCAAAAGGTATTGCAAATCATTCTACTAAAGCTTATGAGCTCTCACATTTTTTTCCTATCTCACCTCCTACAACTTTATTGACTCATGCTAAAAACACCAGTAAGATTTGGCATGAGATATTTGGACATCTCAATTTCAAATATCTCCAACAACTTCACAATGATAAAATGGTTGAAGGATTTCCTCTCATTCAAACTTCTGATGGAGTATGTTCTGGTTGCTTGGTAGGTAAGCATCCAGAGAAGAGATATGAAGCTAGTAAGGCACATAGAGTTGCCTCTATACTTGATTTGATACATAGTGGTGTGGCAGGACCAATTCCCACAACATCCATTAATGGTTGCAAGTATTTCCTCACTTTTATTGATGATTGTTCTAGGTACTGTTGGATCTACTTTATGAAACACAAGTCAGAAGTTTTTGAGATTTTTAAAGTTTTTAAATATA
This sequence comes from Pseudotsuga menziesii, assembly GCA_001517045.1. Classification (NCBI taxonomy): domain Eukaryota; kingdom Viridiplantae; phylum Streptophyta; class Pinopsida; order Pinales; family Pinaceae; genus Pseudotsuga; species Pseudotsuga menziesii. The sequence continues at coordinate 262,625 of LPNX010109293.1, read as the reverse complement.
TGATTGAGAATTGTTTCAGTAAAATGATCAAATCTATAAGATCTGATAAATGAGGAGAGTACATTAAACGAAATTTCCAGCATTATTGTCAAATGGAAAGGATGGAACAATCAATTCCATACACACCACAACACAATGGTGTAGCTAAGAGGAAGAACAAATCACTGAAGGATATGGAAACATGCCTTCTCCATGCGAATAATCTCCCTCATTATCTTTGGGAATAAGTTGTAAATTGTGCTTCATATTTTCAAAATAGAGTGCCTCATAAATCAGTGCTTGGGGCCACTCCATAAGAAGAACTGCATGGGCATAAGCCCAATGTATCTCATCTGAGAGTTTTTGGTTCCAAAGTTTGGGCCAGAATACCACTTGACAAGAGGAAGGCCTTCCAAGACCAAAGTAGCAAATGCATTCTGTTGGGATATGCAGAAGATGAAAAAGCATACAAGTTGATGGAGTTTTCAACTAGGAAATGATTCATTGAGCAGAGTGTTCTATTTGAAGAAGATCATTTGTGTGATGCACCACCATTCGAAACACAAGGTATAACCACTTTTCCACTACCTTTTGATGATGATGAACTATTACATGTTTTAGATTTAGATGAAGAGAATCAAGTCCATTATGATCTTGTTATTGAGGTTCAATCTCATAAGATTCTAGATCCAGATCTAGCACCTATTCCAAACCAAAGGCCTAATCCTAGATGGGCTCAACAACTCATTGTTGCAGCTGGGGATGGTGCTAGGAATCCAAAAGACAGAAGGAGAACTAGGTCCCAGTATCAGAATGATCATGTGTCTCTTTCCCTCATAGATTCTCTCCCTACAGAGTGGCACAACAAAGTTCCAAGAAAGTGCTACATGATGATAGCGAGTGATCAACCACTTGGCCCACAGAAGAAGAAAATTAATCATTCTCCACCTCTTCCATCTAGAATAAACACACAGATTCATCAGTTCAGAAGGACATTGAGAGGTGCTTTCAAGGAAAGATTGTTGTAACTTGTACAATTGGAGGAAGAACCTTTTGTCACAGGTTATCACCAAAATGTTGAAAAGCAACAACAAAAAATATGGTATGACATGAACATTAAGAATAATCCATTTTAGGTCGGAGGACCTATCCTCCTATATGATAGTAAGTTCTGAGGGCATCCTTTCAAGCTGAAAAAACATTGGATGGGGCCTTATGTTGTCATCAAAATCACTAAAGGAGGCGCAATAGAATTGGAAAAATTAGATGGAACACCTCTCAAAAGGACTGGTGAATGGAAGTCGAATAAAACCTTAGCAGGATAGCCGCAACCTAGTCGACTGAGAAAAAAAGAAGAAAAAAATAAAAATAAAGAGAAATGAAAATATCAAAGAAAGAGATGAAAATGTACATATTTATAATGTTTTTGTTGTCTATCATAAACAATGTAGCTATTGAGGAAAAATAAAAAGTGGTCACACACTTTCTGTCTGTCGCAAAAGAAAAATGGTATCGAAGTCTCTTGGTCTATCATAATAAAAGAAAGTTGTCGAAGGAAAATACCCATCAAAGGAAGAGAAAATTTGTTGGACGATGATAATCTGGTCGTAGGAAGACAACTGACTGTTGTTAATATTCTAAACGTGGAATATTTTAATGACGTACTTTTTGGTCTTTTATGTCATTAATGCTCAATAACTACCAATGAGGTGACAAGGAATGTGCTGGTTGAGTGGTGGAATCCTTGTAATTATTCAAAGGATTTCCCCATGTGAAGGGAATCACTGCCACCTTTCCAATTTATTTCTCGCTCATATGAAGGAAAGTTAGCTTGAAAAGATGAATGCATATCACTTCGCGTCAAAGCATCATTCATTTTGTTTGCACCCAACCGAGTAATCTCAGTTGATTGTGTCTGCAACCAATAGAGTCTATCCAATTTTTTACAGAGTATGGTCATATCTATTTCCAGTACAAGCACTGTTGCAGAATCCAGTCTTGCGACCACTTCACCCACACCCATTATGGAAGACACTATTGGATTTGTTGCACCATAGGTTGTGGCTTCATAAGAAGTTGAATAGATCCCATTCATCCCTGAAGTAAGGCTACGACCAAACCCACTTGGCACGTCAAAGAGGAAATGGTCTTGTAGCCGTAAGAAAGAAACACCACCACCACCAGATGATGAAGAACCAGGATCCACCTCCATGCTGCCATATTATGTTCCACCCAGACCAACTGATGCCTCTAAAATTAAAATCCCAAAGAATGCAAGGTACCCAATGGTAGCACTAGCTGTACCGAAAGGTGTTCAGATAACAATAAACATACTCCCAAATCTTAAGAAGATGACCTTTTTCGACCATGACCTAAGGAAATTTCCATAATTCATAATCGCCAAATACATGGTTGTTGTTCGCGAGACAGAGGATGACCCTAAACACTTAGTTGCGATGGAATAGGTAACAAGACTAGAAAATTTTGGTTTCTTTTCGCTCATGCAAATGCACCATTTCAGTCACATTGTAGAGCTAAATGCATGCGTTAAAAATTTGCTAGTCTCATTCCATGGTGGATTTCTATGGCTCGACCATAAGGTTTCTGTTGATGTCAAGCTTATAGCAATGATTACAAGACTCCCACTTGTAGGTGTTGGCCCAACACCATTCTTTATTGGAAAGGAACAGGACAATTTATTCACAGGTAAGCTCAAAGAAAAGTATGACCTGATTAGAGACACTGGAGGATTTTCCATCGCCTCTATCAATGATTATATTTTTCGGTTCACAACTAAAGTCCTATCTAGCAAATTTCTGCACAAGATGTGACTGAACTAGTGCACCGCCTGGACAATTGTTGTGACATAGTTATGTGCAGCGGGTGTTCAACTAAACTGGTCACAATATTTGCTAAACGAAATGTTATCAAATGCAAAGGAGGCAAAGGAGAAAGGTAGCACATTCCATTATTCATGGCCACTTATTCTGATTTCATTTGTTGAATGGGAATAACCAATAAACTACCAAGGGGTAGATGTTCCCATTACATGTCAAGGTGATCGATACTAGAATCTATGGTTCAAGAAATATTTAAAGAAGAGTAAAAAAGACAACCATGTAGAATTATTTTTTGGAATCAGAGGCCCTGCGCTATCATGTCAGAAGGCAGGACATAATTACTGAGGCAACCATGAAGCAGTTCAGAAATATTATTAGATTTCTGGTCGCAACCCATCATATCTTGTTGTAGCCATGAATAGACTCACAATGCCAATGGATTGCGACACAGTATTAGATTTTAGCTGAAGAAGTTGAGTCCATTATTCAAGAATGGCTAGAAGTTTGGAGAGTTCCTATTGCAGATGACCAGTTATCGCATGATGAAGAGGTGCGACAGAACAATCCATTGATGCAAAAGGATGGGGGACAAGGAGAAAACCCACCATAGGAAAACACAGAGGAGTACCAAAAGGAAAATCTAGAAAATACCTAGAAGGATTCAAGCACGACTCTGATAGACCCAGTAGTAGGGGAAAATAGGAAGCAAAAATAGAAGTATGGGAGGCATGTAGAAAGGAGCACGTCGACAAAGTCGACTTGAACGAAGATCGACTTAGTCGATCAGCTGACTAAGTCGATGGGCCGACTTAGTCGATCAGCCAACTAAGCCGGTCGGCCGACTAAACTAGAAGATTAGGTCGGCTAACTAAAAGTCGTGTCGGTTCACCGAAACTACAGGTAGCTATTTTGTAACTGTTTGTAAATTGTATATATTAGGCTATTGAGCCAAATGAGAAATCAGTTCAGTTCTCTGCCTTGTATGAACTCATTGGAATAATATAATCTATTTATCTTACCTGTTCTTGTCTCTTGTCTCTGTTCTATATTTATATATGTTTAGTATGTATTATTGGTAATCTTATGTGATCTGTGAGATTACAACATTGGTTCCGTTGCCGGTAGTACATGTCTGAAATATATGCTCACATATGATACCAGATCAAGAGATTAAGGACTGGTGGGAACGTAAAATTGCGAACTAATTGAAAAATTACACACGAAGGAACAAATTAACAGTCGCTGAAGCCAAAGCAAGATTTTTCACAGAAACACATGAAAAATTTGTTGAATCAGTGCCACAACTCTTGAAGCAACTTCTGGATGAGAAAGCTAGACGAAATTAAAGAACAACAGTTGCTGGAAAAACTGATCCGAGGAGGCCGAACAAATCTGTCGGAGTGGTTTGAGAAAATCGCAGATGACTTCTGTGAGGAACAACCGGTCGAAGACAGAACTTCAATGGAAATTGTCAAAAGAGAAATTTTACACAGATTTCACCAAACAATTTTTGTGTTCCCTACCGACCTTGCTGTTCAAATTCTTGATCGAGAAAGGAGCAGGACACATCGTTGAACCTCGTCCACCACTGTGTGCACAGCCATCAAACACTAACTGGGAGGAGAAGCAGAGGAAGTGGGAGAAATTCATTGCAGAAAGGGAGTGGGAATACTTCCTGAGAAAATAAATCGAACTATCTGGGATTTCTAAAAGCGTCGGGTAGGCTATGGGGGGGTAGCTGGTCATGTGTCAGAGGTAGAGTATAGTGGATCATAGTCATCCTAAACCTGATAACCGTCACCAGTAATGAAAATTCGACCAAAGAGGACCTCAAGAAAATAGTATTGTACAAAAGTATGTCGGACATTCAGAATCAAGAAAGGGACGAAAGACAGCAGAGAAGGGAAGCAAGAAGTGAAAAAGCCGCAGGGCTGCACGGTGGACAAAACCCTAGGGAGAACGATTGCGAAGAAGATCTTCCAGAGTCGGGTCATGACCGACAGGAAGAGGGCATGGAGCAAGAAGCGTGCCCTAAGGAGGAAGAAGTGTGGATAGAGCAGCCATAAGCTCTCCAAATAACAGCTCCCAACAACGGGATAACCCTTTCCCCAACAAATACACGTACTAGAATACAAACTATTGTCGAAGATGACCTCCGACTACGAGCTGGTGACTTCAATATATGTAGCCGACTCGGTGATGAAACATACACGGGTCGACACCTTATTATACATCGACCACTCGAAGGAAACTGGGTGACATTTCAGGTGGCACACTCCCTCGGGAGTATCCACTTGCTCTTACTGACACATGAAGGAGCGCCCCCCCTTCCAAGTACAGCTTTAGAAGAAATCGAACAACCAGACCTGTGAACACAAAGTTGCAGCGGACCATCTATAGCAGAAGTCGACATTAACCGACTGCAAGTCGACGAAGGCTCGATGACTGACGAGAGCACAAGTTTCGTCGACCAGAATTCCGCAGGAATGACTACATCAATAACCCCACCACTTTCACCACCACCCCCACCCCCACCTCCATCAACCTCTGATAGCAGTGAAAGTGATTCAGACATGGGTCATGGATCGGCTCACATTCCTCTCTACGAGGGAGATGAATACCCTAGATGACATTGGTTCGCCTGCGAGTTGACCTGGGAAGCAAACCAGGTTACAGATGAAGACCGACAAATGGCACAGTTCGTAGGAGCCTTAAGGAAAAGTTCCTTGACTTGGTACATGACCTTTTCGAAATGGAAACCCTGAGCGACAAAAGCCAAGATTAAGGCACAATTCTTGTCATTTTTAAAAACCCCAGATGCTAAGCACCTAGCCGCCAAAAATCTCAAAACGACACAGCAAAAGCCAGGGGAGACAGTCCGTGACTACGATAAACATTGGAAGGACCTACTAAGCCAGCTAGATTATTCTATTGATGAATAGTTACTAATTCAATGGTTCCTTGTAGGATTATCGCATAAAGTACACCGACACATCAGTCTGGAGACGTTCAAAACATATGAAGATGCGCTCACAAAATCTCTTCAGGTGGAGATGGACGAAGACATACCTGCTTACCCCACAGACCACAGATTAGAGGAACAACTCAAGAATGTGCAGAAGTCTTTGAAAGAACTCACCCTCAAGAATCAAGAAATCTGGTGTACTAAATGTTCGACAGCTGGTCACTCGAAAGATAACTGTCGACAAGAGTATAGTCGACAAGACATCCGCTTTGTACAAACCAAATCATTTTGTGACATTTGCCAGGAACACATAGACCACTCTACAAAATATTGTCCGTTTAACATGAAGAACAAAAAGGATTCCTGGTGCGCCATCTGTGAGACCAAGAGCCATAACACCGCCGATTGTCAGTTAAACCTGAAGAATCGACAGAACTATCAGGCGGTCTACCAAACGAATGTAGTAGCGCAAAACACTAAGCAAAACAATACAAACAACGAGAATGGACAAAGATACAACGGCCGATGATATGAGCGCAGGTATGATAACCGACGTTAGGTTTATGGAGGAAGAGGTCGATTCCTTGGGAATCGCAACATATGAACACGTCGACCAACCCAGTGCTTCACATGCTACAAAGAATGTCACCGCTATGCAGATTGTTTATACAAGGACAGAACTGATCTTAAATTATGTACACACTGTGGAGTAGGCAATCACTCGTTGGAGGATTTTCCTACTACGTTAGAAAAAATCAATACGAAAAAAAATGTTAATGTCTTGTCTTGTGTACAAAAGCATGATGTAATAACTACTAAAAATTTACATATTGTCACTCCACAAGGCACAAAAACAGGGCCTGATAACCCTCAAATTACTAAGATCAAAGACACAAATGGTTACCCTGATCCTATGAAGGCAAAACAAACATATCAAGAAGCCTCCCACTTATTTCACGACATTGCCCGAAATGAAGACACTAGTCGACCCGACACAATACATCAATTAATCCAACTCGCTCAAACAGACAAATTCGCAGCCTAGTTCATTGATTTATTGCATCAAATAAAAAGTACTAACCCTGAAAAACAAACTAATAACATCTACAGCCTCAACCAAAAAGACAAAAATGATGTCGACCCACTTGTCGACCTGGAAATCGAAGGTTACCACGTCCGACAAGAAGTGCTTGACTTCGGGTCTCAGGTAAATATCATGACCCGGGATACATGGGAAAAGATGGGAAGACCTCAAATCTACGAGTCAGGTATTTACCTAAAACTCGCCGACCAAGGCCTCATTGAACCCATTTGGGTTTGGAAAAACGTCGACACGACCATTAAAGGAATTTCGACCAAGGTTGATTTTGAAATGATCGACCCAAAAGAAGGTTCTAATTCCTTCCCAGCGCTAGTCGGTTGACCTTGGGGAAGACAAATGAAAGCATCCATATCGTTATACAAGGAACGCATCAAGTTAAAAGGAAATGGTCAAAAAGTCATTGTACCCATTCATCCCTCCCAAGGAGAACCTTGGACCGAACCGATTGATGAGGAAGTTGATGTCAAACAACTTTACCAGATTAACAACAATACAGACTATACTGAACCAAACATCCATGGAGAACTTTACTTAGGCAACCAAGACTCAATTGGTTATAACTCAGATGCTAAACTATACGACTGGGAGATGGAAAATTATGAAACACAAGCAAGAGGGTGCTGGACTATACAAAAGGTACAGAAAAAACCCACCCGACAGTGCTTCATAGTATCAATTATCCCCAAAATATTTGAAAAGAAAGTCAGGGAACGACCTGCCTTACAACCAACTCATTTAAACACTACACAACTACCCAGGTATAAGGAGAGGGAATCCACAGTCCTACACGTTGAACAAGTATCTAAAAACATTGGAGAACATGGCCTACTCCAAATCTTAGTTGAAATGTTTACAGGTCAAGCAGCTAGATGGTGGGATACCCATCAGAAAAAACTACAGACCTGGACAACTGCTTCGACTTTCTTTGTCAAACGGTTTGGTGGAAAGAAGTTAACCCAGCAAGCCCAGATCCCTACTTTTACCCAAGGAGAAAACCCAGAAAAGCATATCAAGACTTGTGAAAAGGAGTGGAGAAGACTTGGATATAAAGATGAGAGAGCTTGGCCACATTTGTTCCCTTCAACCCTAGCTGACTTAACCAATAAATGGTATAAGATGGAGGAAGCTAGAGATGAAACCTTCTTTTGGCATGAACTGAGGGAAATTTTTATCAAAGACTTCCAGTTCATACCTCAAAATGAAAAACTGGCCGAGACAGCACAGCAAATCAAACAATTTCTCCAACCGACCGAAAAAAAACCCTCTCAGAACCACCGAAAGATCAAGGACTGTAACAATATACAAACCGAATCCAGACCATAGGTGACCCATTTACACTTAGAAAATGAACACACAGAAGGCAAGAGCTTCAGATGGAAAACCGACCATATTGAAACAACAAAACCTATCCATTCAATCCTGAAAGTCGAGACCACCGAAAAACCAGATCTTGACATAATGACTGCAGCTGACTTTCTTGCTACATTCTCACAGTTCAAAGAAGGAATTTGGCCGATCAACGAAGCTAAAGCACCAGAGTGGCTAGATGCCGAAGTGAAAACTAAAGAGGTTGACATTTCAAATGATGACCGACCAAAAATAGCTAAGATTGGTGAGTACTGGAATGAACAACAGACCACCGAAATAGTGAACTTACTTAGAGAATTCCAAGATGTCTTTTCCAGGGACTATAAAGACTTAAAAGGCTTAGTACAAGAAATGGGAGAAATGAAAATTGATACTAAACCTGATGTCCGACCTGTCAAGAAACGACCTTATAAACTAGCTCACAAGTACAAGGAGATAGTTAAAAAGGAAATCGACAACATGTTAGCAGCAGGGATCATTTACCCTATCGACCAGTCTGAATGGGCAAGTCCCATGGTCGTACAGCCCAAGAAACATGACTCGACAAGGTTAAGAATTTGTGTCGACTTTAGGGAACTCAACAAAGTAACATTAACAGATCCATTCCCCACCCCCTATGCTGATGAAATCTTGAATGAAGTTGCAGGCCATGAATGCTACTCATTCACAGATGGGTTCTCAGGATATAACCAAGTACCCATAGAAAAAGAAGATCAAAAGAAGACAACATTTTTCTGTGAATTTGGTTCCTTTGCTTACATAGTTATGCTTTTTGGGTTAAAGAATGCACCTACAGTGTTTTCCCAAATTGTTGTCAAGACTTTCCAAGAGTACATATATAAGACCATGGCAGTATACTTCAACGACTGGACCATATACTCCACCTTAAAATATCACTACATATGGCTCCGACTTATGCTGGAGAGATGTCGACAGATCCAACTCTCCCTGAATATTAAGAAATGTATCTTTATGACTCCCATAGTCATCCTCTTAGGACATATTGTCTGTAAAGATGGTATCAAGGTCGACTTTGCCAAGATTAAAATCATCCTCGACCTGAAACCACCAATAAACCCCAAACAAGTCCGGGTATTACTTGGCCATACAGGCTATTATAGAAAGTTCATAAGACACTATTCAGACATGACCTACCCTCTATAAGAACTACTAAAGGAAGATCAAGAGTTTAAGTGGATAGAGGAATGCCAAATATCCTTTGACAAATTGAAAATGAAACTAGTCGAAGCCCCCATCCTAAAATTTCCAAACTGGTCGACCAAATTTCATGTGCATATCAATGCAGTAGGAATAGCAATCGGAGCAATCCTGACTCAACCAGGGAATGACGAGATGGATTACCCTATAGTTTACAGTAGTTGAAAATTAAATAAGGCTGAAAGGAACTATTCAACCACTGAGAGAGAAGCCCTAGGTATTGTCTTTGCCCTCCAAAAGTATCGACATTACCTCTTGGCCAACCCCTTCACATTTTATACCGACCATCAAGCCTTGAAGTACCTTGTCAATAAACCACTTCATCATGGGAGAATTTGTCACTGGCTACTTCGCTTTCAAGAATTCAATTTTTAAGTCATTGTCCGACCAGGAAAACTAAATGTCGGGCCCGACCATCTATCCCACATAGACACAAGAGAGGAACCGACCGGAGTCAACGACGACTTGCCGGATGCACATTTATTTCGCATAGAAGCAGTGCCAGAAGAACTCGAAGAAATAGCTCAGTTCCTAGAGACAGGTCAGGCAATAGAAGGTCTGTAAACCCTAGTCTCACATTTGAAATCTGGGCTATAGACTTCATAGGACCATTTCCTATCCCAGCCAAACAATCAGGTGCAAGATATATTATCACGGCAGTAGAATATGTCACTAAATGGGCAGAAGCTGAACCCGTCGATACATGTTCAAGTGAGGTAGCCGCTAAGTTTATCTACGAAAACATCATCACTAGATTTGGATGCCCACTCACATTGATCAGCGACCAAGGATCACACTTTATCAACAAAACCATCAAAAATTTGACTGACCAATTTCACATCGAACACCAACGAATCACCGCATATCACCCTCAGTCGAACGGCGCAATTGAAGCTTTCAATAAAACATTGACAAAAGGGTTAACCAAAATATGCAGTACCGACAAAGACGACTGGGACGAGAAAATCCCTGCGGTCCTCTGGGCATATAGGACAGCCTATAAATGGTCGACCAACCAAACCCCCTTTCGACTAGTCTACGGGAAAGAAGCAGTCGTCCCCCTACATTTTCGACAGCAGACACCTATTATTGCACAACTACTACATGTCGATGTCGAACATGCAATAAAGGACCGACTCTTTCAACTCAGCAAGCTGGAAGAACACAGACTCATAGCGATACAACACCAAGAGATTCACAAGCAACAGCAGAAAGCGTGGCATGACCGCAACATCAAAAACAAAAACCTGTCGGTCGGAGACCTTGCCTTACTCTATAATAGTCGAGTCAAAGGAAAACCCAAGAAACTCCACACCGAATGGATGGGACCTTACCTTGTCGAAGAGATACACCCCAATGGTTCAGTCCGACTAAAAACATTGCAGGGCCTAGTATTTCGGAAGCTCGTTAATGGAGCCCGATTCAAATGTTACAAAAAAAAAAAAAATCATATAACAACCTTAACCGAAACCCATAAAAAGCTAAAAATTTCAAAAACAAAGTAATACACCTGACACAACAAAACATGATAGGAACTCACTACTTCGACAACCGACATCATCACCTCCGACCATATTCATCGACCAGTCCGGCCGACCATTCTCAGCACCGACACCAGCCAATGACCTCGAAAGTCCCATCGCGCATTTATGACATCGAACGCCGAAGAAAAGCCACCATTAGTTCGCACTCAAGTATTACAGCTGGAGTGTCATGTCCGCCATTAATACATCCATTTCCACACGCAGTCACACCATCACCTATAAATACGGGACCGTCAAAGGTTCATTCACCACACCCTTTACATAAAGAGCACTCGCACATTGAGTCAACTAAAAACCCAGAAACCTATAGTCAACCCGACCAAAAAGACATAATGGCCCCCAAGCAGACCAGAGCAGCGACCAAGGTGAAAGAGCTACAGGCTAAGGATACACCCTTGATCCGCAGACTAAAGCATATCAAAAATGCCAAAGTAGAGGAGGGCCAATGGTAGAAACTTTGGGCCGAGATCCAAGAGTGGGCCTTCGTCGACAAGAAGATGACCCAAGCGGCCAAAAAATTCTGACGGAGCACCATCTTCAACTATCCCAACACACCCCTGATGGCAAGCTTTGGTGGGACAAAAGAAGCTGCCGTAAAATTTATCATCAGTCGATACCACAATGGTCGGTTCTACTTCGACCGACCGGTCGACATTACCGGAGATATCATCTCCAAGCTAACTGGCATGTCTAACCAAGGGAACCCTATACCAATCGGAATCAAGGAAGGATTGGTCCAAGAGCTTACGGGATCACCGTCCGAGAAAAATTCCAAAGGATTGATGATCGGGCAGATTGCAACTAGAACGCCACAGATTGTGGCCAAAATCATCGCCATCACACTTACCTTAGCAGGTCTAAGTAGTGACCTCAAATTGGAAATGCTGGAGGCTGTCGACACATTTGCCACCGATGGTCGAATCTACAGATGGGGAGATTATGTCATCGACATGATCAAAACCGTCTGCGAACGATGCCAAGAGACGGGAGGAATCATCAAGTTCCCCTCCCTAATCCTTTGGATCGTTATGTACCACATCTATCCGGAAGGAAGTCCAATATTCTGGGAACCGACAAAGTTCCACATGAATAGGTTCAAACCCTTCTCCCAGAAAGGCACCCCGTATGAGCTGGCGCAAGGGAAAATCTTTCTGGAAAACTGGTTCCAACAGTTAAAGCTTCGCATGACAAGATGGCGGGTGCCTCAGAACATCCAACGCAATCTACCGGGGAAGTCTCGCATACAGTTGGAGATCAACCATACATCGGTCTGGTATATGCAGGGCGAAGACCCCAAGGCCACCGCCCTCGATTACTACCCGACTGCCGATCAAATCTTTCAAGAGTTGACACGCCAGGCGAAGACCAAAATACCAGTGCCCGAGGTAGCCAAACAAGTCGACTTTTCAATAAAGGAGCCACTCACCGACCAGAAGAAAGAATAAGACTACGAGCTCAACCTCTACATAAGTACATTTGTGTTGGAGGACACCCGATCGAGCCCACTAGTCGGGTACAAATCACCATCAAGCCTCCAACCAGAGTCGACCCACAGTCGACAGAACAACAGCCGATAAAAGCACAGCCACAACAACAAACAACCCCTCCGGCTCCAGCAAGTTTCGCCCCAACTCAGGTACTGATGGGTGACGTCGAACCTGACAACCCCGAATATGCTTTATCGAAAGGCATCATCAAGAAATTGGCCGCTGAGATTGCTGCCGCCAGAAGGAAAATCAAAGACCAAAACGTACAACAAGGCAAAGGTAAGCGCAAACTTATCATTGCTGAGTCGTCTGATTATGAAGAAGAGCTAGTAGCTGCGGTCGTCGACATTGTAGAGGATGCTGCCGCAAACAAAGTACCAGTGGAAACTCAGTTTCAATGGTTTCTTGAAGCAGGAGCCCCTGAAGGTCGACCCAAGAAGGCCAAAACAATGACAACACCTGAAGACGTCGTTAATCTTGTGTCAACCCCTCCACCTCCATCACCGACACCAGTAGTTGAGGAGCAAGCACCAGCATAACAGTTGGTCAGTCCCCTCGACTTATACAAAAGCAGGATAACGGAGTCTGTGAAAGAAAAAGTCGACAAAGACACAAAACTCAAAGCTTTCTTTGAGACGCTGCCTGAGCTGTTTCAGTTAGCTTAGAAAATTCACACGAGGACCCCTCTCTATACCGGCAGCAACACAAACCCCCAGGAAATTGTACACCTTACATCGACCTTCACTCGATCTGACCAAGAATGCGACATAATTGGCCATGTGCAGTCTACCATCGAACACATTAACCCCCAACCCCAAACCGACTTCCCCACCACTAACCCAAAAATAGATCCACTGTCTGACATAAGTTTACAACCCACTTCCAACAAATCCATTACCCCCGACCATTCCCCCACTTCATCACCACCGCCGCCATCATCTCCACCCCCGCCATCATCATCCCCACCACCCCCACCACCCTCGAATTCACAGCCATATTTTTCACAACCAGCTACATCCTCACAGCCAGAAGTGGTCATACTAACCCCCCAGCCAGAAAAACCATCGACTTCAACCCCACCAACCACAGGCCCCCCTTCAACTGTTGCAGGTACCCAGGAGGCAGAGGCACAAAAGCATAAGAAAAAGAAAGAGCATCATACCAAAACCTCCAGCCTATGAATCAGTTTAAGGGATGCAAGTTCGTTGACTGACACAGAAGTCGGCCAACTTCTCAAGAATTTAGCCAAGGAAACAAAGACAAGGACTGCACGAAAAACCAAATAACTCACTGACAAAAATACAGAACAGGTCGAGTTTCTCGACAAGTGAAGGACCCTAGCTCAGTCTGTCATTCCAGGACCTGTCGAATTCGACACAGATAGACTGCTTGAATGAGCATATCATCTTTTCGAGAGCATCGTGTCGACCATCCAGGCACATATCCAAGAGAGGAAAGAAGAACAGAAGGAAGAGACTGCCCGATTGCTACTGGCACAGCATACTGCCTTTTCAGAGGCATACAATGTGCTACAAGACCACATGGAGGAGTCTGTCGTTACCAAATAAGTCTTAAGAGACTGGCCTACTCACTATGGGCAAGTCTATCAATAGACCCGATAGACTCGTTAAGGAATTTAGGCTTTGGAGGGCAGGAAGACGACAGAGGCAGCACTCAGGCAGACAATAGAAGAACAAATAGTGCTGGAGACCAACAAGCTACAGAAGCTGGAACGGGAAGCACATCAGTGGGTGCAACAGGATCTTCCAAACTTAGAGAAAGTTGACATCATCTGCCCACAGATGAAAAGACTCATAGACACAGCTGAAGAACAGAACCAGATCCTCAACCCCAACATGGAGAAGATCGTGGAAGTCCCACTCTCCGAAAAGATGTCGGTCCTATCAAGATTAACTACATTAATGATCGACATCCAGAAATATTTGCAGAGTTGGACGGATTTTCAGCATCACCTTGCCATCACAGCTCTGGCCATTGTCGAGATCTGCATCCAGAAAAGACCAACCATCCGTCTGTAGAGTCCACCATAATAGCATTCGACAAACATCATTTTGTACCTCTCTAATTCTTCAGGACGAAGAAACGTTTTGTTCATGGGGGAGATGTAGAAAGGAGAAAGTCGACAAAGTCGACTTGAACGAAGACCGACTTAGTCGATCAGCCGACTAAGTTGATGGGCCGACTTAGTCGATCAGCCGACTAAGCTGGTCGGCTGACTAAACTAGAAGATTAGGTCGGCTAACTAAAAGTCGTGTCGGTTCACCGAACTGACAGGTAGTTATTTTGTAATTGTTTGTAAATTGTATATATTAGGCTGTTGAGCCAAACGAGAACTCAGTTCAGTTCTCTGCCTTGTATGAACTCATTGGAATAATATAACATGTTTATCTTACATGTTCTTGTCTCGTGTCTCTGTTCTATATTTATATATGTTTAGTATGTATTATTGGTAACCTTATGTGATCTATGAGATTACAACAAGGCATCATAAGAAGAGGAAAGGTGGAAAAAAATTTGGAGCTATCAGTCTTACCAACGATGATTACACATTGTTAACATAAAAATGACTGAAATCACCAATAAAATCCCCCAAAAGATATATGAGTGACAAATAGATCTAACCAGAGACATCAAAGACTTAATAAAAATGCTCTGTAAGGTCGTGAAATAAGTAAGAGTGGCAGTCGACTACATACCACAATTTTTTGAGTCACAGTACTTATATGGCCCATCGGAGGAATGACCTAGTGATGTGTTGATACCCATCCCACCAATAAATACTCAAATGGTGGGAGAAGCACTCGACTTGGGGACAACTGAGATAAATGATATGGAAAAAAGTTTGGGCTATGTCACTATAGATTTCTCTGCACTGCTGATGTATGAGGTATATTCCATTCAAAATGTTGCAATCGCAGAAATGAAATTCATAGAAGGTACACTAGTTAAGAAGTTCAAAGCATAAAAAAAGACTCTTCATAATATGAAGAAAATAGTCAAAGAAGCAGAACATAAAGCTAAGACTTGGGAGGAAAACATGCACCGGCTCGACTCAGCTGTAACACTTGGTTGCATCAAGTTTACCTATGAAGGAATTACCAATGAAATGTTTGAGGAAGAAAGAGTGTTTCAAATTGGAAAGATTGTAGAGAATCTATGCAAAAATTTCGCACATTTGGAAGCACAAGCGGCACCCAGTACACCTCCATAAGTACTGGAAGAGAGAAGAAATGTAGCCATAGAAGCTATGAAGAAAATAGAATAGGCAGAGGAAATTGTGCCAATTAAGTCGAGCAAGTTTCTCAGACATGGGAAGCTTTGATTAATGACGAGGAGCAAGAGAAAGTCACAGAATAGTTGCGCACTGCTGAGAAAAAAGTGAACTAGTTGAAGAAAATACCACTACTAGAGAATGTGGCTAAGTCTGCTGACATGAAGAGGATGCAACAACAGGTCACAACTTTGTGAAAAAAACCACAAAAGAGGACTGACAGGGTTACTGAATTGCAAGCAGAAGCAGAATAAATTAAAGGTATAATTCAACCTGTACACCAAAAAGTGCAATAAGAAGTAGATTTAGTAAAAGAAATAACTTCAGAATACATCATTTCCAAACTTGTTGAAAATTTGAAGACGATAAAAACATAAGTACGGGAGGAGACTAAGTGCATAGTGAAAATCTTTTAGGATTTTCAAAGTAAAGTTGTAACAATGAAGGTCTCAGAATAGTGTGGCCTGGGAAGAGCCACATTTGAGTGTTAGAGGCTTGTTGTCCCTATGGTAAGTTAGGAGGAATTCAACTAGAATTCTGCTCGAGAAGATAAAGATTCTGGTTCCAAGATAAGTTGCAATGGAAGAGAAGAAGTGATAGAAGAGAAGAAACGAAAAAGAAAAAAAAAAGTGACAGAAGAGAAGAAGTGACATAAGAGAAGAAGTGACACAAGAGAAGAAGCAACAGAAGGGAATACGTGACAAAAGAGAAGCTAGAACAAGAGAGAAGCCACAAAGGAAGAATTGGAGACAAGAGTAACCATGAATGAAGGAACCAAGACAGAAGAAGAATCAAGTGGTTGAAAAGGATAGTTCAACTAATCGTGGGTAAGGATTCAATTAGAATAAAACACACTTTTGGTAATAGAGCATCATTGTACTTTGGGCCGGTAGTGTTTACTGTTAGTTGTAATTGAATGTACAAGAATATAAATGACAACATGTCGGCTAACAGAAAAGAGGAGGTTGATTAGGACAGGTAGAATTCTATAAAAGAGTGAACCCAAGCTGTGTGGGGGGGATTTTTGTTTATTTTTTTGATGTTAGTTAGTTGATTGTTTTGTTGGTCATTAGTAGGTGGAGAAGAGAAGAAGAGAGAGTTGTTTAGGTAAGAGAATTGATCTAGAATGTGTGCAAATCGACTGTTAGGAGAATTAGATGAGAAGTACTTAGACCTTGGACCAGAGAGCATGAGAGGAGATAATTTTGTATAAGTTGTAAATAATAGTTAGAAAAAATTATGCACGTTGAGTGCATAGAAAAAGGATGCTAACATATTTCTTATGCCAAATGAAGAGAGCCTTTGTGGTTTTTCCCAGATGGGTTCCATGTTAACGAGTGTATCTGTA
This sequence comes from Pseudotsuga menziesii, assembly GCA_001517045.1. Lineage (NCBI taxonomy): Eukaryota > Viridiplantae > Streptophyta > Pinopsida > Pinales > Pinaceae > Pseudotsuga > Pseudotsuga menziesii. The sequence continues at coordinate 245,482 of LPNX010109293.1, read as the reverse complement.
TATCTTGATTGATATTTTTATGTTAAATGTATGCATATTGTGAATAAGTACATATGAATGTGTCACATCCCTTATATTTATGAATAATCTCATGTATGTATGTGTCATACTTTTTTATGAATGAATATGTGATATGACCTTCATGTTGAATGCTGCAAGATGTGTTGACTGATAAATAGCCTGTTAACTTGAATGAATAGAAAAGGAGTAAAAAGTACAAACCTGGGATTCAGTCGAGCACTATGATAAGATATAGTGACAATAGAAATCCCCACCTAATTGCAGAAAACTGGTTCTAGCAGTTACCCATTAGGATATCTTAGGTGAGACTGCATCTGCGTCGCAGGTGTTTTCGGTTGAGACCTTCTCCGTCAGATCTATATCTAGGTATTTGTTGATGACAGAGGATATGAATATGGGTCGAGCGAAGGAGGACACCAACAGGTCTATCCCAAGTAGAACGTTAATTAAGAGATATTTCACTTATGTTCCCTAGGTATACCATTATACATGTCTAGTGAATTTAATATTCCTACTGATTCTCTATCACAAGAGGGCTTACATTTTGAATATAATAAGTTGTTCTTAGTGGAATATTGTGAGTCGCATTATATCTCTCTCTTTGGAAGCATATTTATGAACTGTGACTTTTAGAGAGAAAGAAAATATAGCTTCTGGTAACATTGCATCTTAATGGAATGCAGTAGAACCTTTTGGATATGTCTAGTGAAAGGCTCAATGAACTATTTTCAATCTGTGTAGCACTTACCTTTTAATGATATATATGTATTTTTTCCCAACAATGGGATTGTAAGGTCAGGATGACTCAGTGTGGTTAACAAATTTGGATTGTACTCTCAATTTTGTTGAAATATAAAGTTTCTTTTTCGGAAAAAACATAATAAAACAAAACTACATGATATTAAAATCACAATAATAAAAAGTGCATAAAGTACATGACTACAACTATAAGGGTTCCTTTATTTTCCTTGAGTGGGTCCTTACTCAATGTATTCACATGAACCCTAAGAAAATCAATAAGTACTCAAATATTCCAAAACTTGTGTTGTTTATTCAGAAAATTAGAACATAACAACAATATTGTCTTTCTACAATAAATCAAATGAATTTGGAATTTGCTTATCAATAAGTGAACATGAGAGATATTGACTTATCTCCATTCTATCCTTATTTATCAACATGGATCCATCCTAAACCTATATCTATCAAAGACTGAGAGGGATATTTTTTTTCCTTTATGTGTAAAAATTTCAAGATAAAAAAGTTTACACCTCAAGAAATTTTATCCCTCTTGGTACTTGATAGAATTGGGTTTAATATGGATCTATGTTGGATTTAATTTTTTTCTCTTGTATGTAAAACTTAAAATCGATCGAAAATATGTTTTTGAATGAATTTATTTATTTTTGTTGTTGTCATGTACATTACGCACTTGAAAACATCTCCCCCATATTGGCCTATAGAGCACCTTTCTACTCTTATTGAAATAAATGAAATAATCTAACAAACTCTTCAATTAATCCTTGATTAAAGGATGATTATATCCTCTTAACTCATATAATCATGCATCCTTATTCCAAGGAACATGTTCCTTTCCTCCTACAATTTGAATGCCCCTATAAAAAAATCTAGAAGTTTGAATCATGATTGTTTGTTTCCTTAAGTGCTTGATATCCTTTGATATTTGAAAGAAAACATGATCCCTTCTTTTCCTCTCATGGAGTAGGTTGTTAATATATACAAATTTGTCTGAAACTAGGGTTCCAAGATTCAACTTACTCACATTCATAATTAATTAAGAGTTCAAAGATACATGATCCATTTTAAAATTCATATATAAACTAAATCATATCACATTAACTCTAAAAAATCAAGCAATAATAGAAGTAAAACATGCATAAACCAAATATCTCATATTCATCATAATCTATAGAGTCTCATGTGGGTTTTATTTTTTATGGAATAAAACTTATCACATTAGCTTTAAGATGAGCCTTATAATCATACAATATAATGCCCCATTAGTTGACCTCATTGAAGATGTCACAAATATTAATGTTGTATATGTTCCTCCCACTAAACATTAAAGAATTAGTTGAATCCAAGTTGGTATTTCTAGGTGGGAGACTTTTGAACAAGGGAACAATCATCCTCTAGGACATTTTTCCACATAGATTTGTACCAAGATATTAAAATTCTTGGGCAAATATGGAGGAATATATAATGGGAACAAATGTTTATACTTTACAGAGATGTCGTTTTTCTTGAAAATAATAAAAAGGACAAGTCTATTGAGAGGAAACTTGATTGTTTGGATAAATTTACTCATGTAAATAAATTTCATGAAGTTTATAATGAGATTCCACATCTCAAAGGGGGGATCCCAACCTTGGATCAATCTTTGGGATCTCCTTTTGTAGCACCATCTCCCACTCATGAAGTGCTTGCGACTTCCCAAATAGGAGGTTCAAATTGATGATGTGATTGAAAGGATTGGAAGAATGGATCTTAAAGAGAATGAACCACCACCAATTGATCAACCTAGGCCTTCATGGAAAGTTCCAAAGTGGGTCACAAAGACACTTGAAAGTGTCCATCCTAAAGGAGTTGGGAATATAGGAACCTAAGTTCAACAAGGTGAGAGTATGGAGGAGATGCATATAATTCAAGTTCAGGTGATGTAGAAGATATATACATTTCATATAATTCTGAATTGAGTTTATATACTAATATTGAACCAACTTCATAATTTAGATGATATTTATCATGTATAATTTAAGTGTATGATAAATATTTAATAAAATATTTTTTAATATATATATATATAGAAAGAGTTGTTTTAAATTAATAAAATCATAAATATCAAATATTGTAATATCAATCTATATACATATTATAAAAAATAACATTATTATGAAAATAACAAAGTGTAATTACAACTAAAAAGTACAAATATATGTTTCCTAGAGAATGCATATTAAAATTACAACCAAATGCGTAAAGGTACATCATTAATAAAATACATATTGTTATAAGAAGAGATGAAAATATCATAAATTAATTGCAAATATATGTTTGCATAACAATATTACACAATTTATAGCCTACATGGGTGTGGCTCATTGGCGGTTCAGTTGTTATGAAGTCACATGTTGTAAATTGGAGGTCATGAGTTCAAATCACACCCGGCTTTACCGGCTATGTCCCATGCTTGTGGGGTGTGTGGGGAACCTAAGGGTATAGTGGTAGCAGGATTGGATCCTTGGACCCCGTGTCACATGAGTACCATCCCAGTCTCCAGTTTTCGATTCCCCTAGCTAAAAAAAAAATACACAATTTATTACAACTGGTAAAGGAATGCTATGAAGAATTTTGTTACACATTTATATTTCGATTTTATTCTTCAACCAAACTTGTGTATGGTATCTTAAGATAAATATTTATAAGTAAATCATTACAATAATCTAATAAAAAATTGGTTGGAATATGAAATTTTCATTTCATCTCTCTAACCACCATCCAAAATAACCACAAGAAAATGGTAATACATAACATTTCTAACCTTGGCTCCATAGACATGCCCTTACATTTTACAACACCTTTTCACAATGTAATCCAATATTTTGGAATATGTCACTATGTTCCCACAAGAGTTGTTCTAATTCACGTGGATCGGTATTTTGTCTTTCATCAGTTGTTCTTTCCATAGCATAGAAGTGTAAGAAGAAGGACTGTGCTCCTTTTTCTTATCATCTTTTCCATTTTATTGGACAAGACAATTTGGGGAGGGATGTAGCCAATACTGTAAAGCTTATCTTTCCTCCCATTTTCACACAACCTTATAAATTGTTCTCGTAAGTTTAATCCGACTGTCCCCAGCGCTTACAACCATTGTGCACCTAAAATAATGTCAAACCCTCTGATTTCCATAACATACATTGGTGATATTATCTTGTACAGTCCTTTATAGCTAGTTCTACTTTATGGAATTTACCGTCACACGGTGTGGTATTGTAGCCTGGTATCGATACTTGGAAGTTGGCAGAAGGGTAGATGAATATGTTTAACTATTTTGTTACCCTAGAGTCTATGAAGTTGTGTTCTCTCCCAAATTCCCACACGTTGAACTCCCATCAACCACACGTTCAACTCCCATCACCCACCTGCTCCACCTTGCATCCCTCCCTACATCCTATGTAGTCCTACCTTTCTCTCAACTCATTCACAGCTCCCTCAACGCCATTATGCTACAATGCCTCCATTGTTATCGATTGCTCACAGTGTCATTTTTCCCTTCTTGCATCTTGAATTTCCTCTTGTTTTCTCCAATCACCCACCACTCATGCGTGGCTCTCGAATGTCCTCTCATTAAAATAATATTATTATATATTTTAATATTCATACTTTTAAACCTTTTAAAAAACTATTAATTTTTTTATTGTATATAATAATATTATTAATAATTTAATAATAATTATTATTATTGTAATTATTATTATTGTAATTTAATAAAATTAGCAACATGAATACAAGAAATACAGATAAAAACCCTCTGGAGAACAAGGATGCAACCATAAAGTCAGAAGATGATCCAGTTTAAAATATATTGGAAAAGCTTGACCAAAAAGATGAAGACATTCACAACCTAAAGCTCTAAAGTCTCTCACTAAGAGACCAAGTTAAAGGAGGTAATAATTCACATACAGGACCAACCCACAACGTCGTTCACAAGGTCAACATCAATTTACTAAGGTTCGATGGCGAAAATAATAGAGACGGGATTCGATGGATAAAAAAAATCAAAAAATATTTTGAAGTGTAAAATATATATGGAGACGACAACAAATTGAATGTTGCAGCAATGTACATGGATAAAACCTCTTGTGATTCATTCTTATGGTGGGACTCAACAATGAAGGGAGGAAGACTAGTTAGAGACTGGGACACCTTCAAGAAATATTTCTTTAAACGATTTCAAGACATGGAAGAAGCCAAAATCTACAACAAGCTCACTCGTTTACAACAGGAAGGAACCGTGGATAAATATTTTAGCAATCTATTGGTCCTGGCCACTCGTGTCCAAGTTATAATTGAAGAATGACTCCTGAAAATTGCCATTAGTGGGATAAAATAGCCTTATTCAAAGTGAGATAAAATGATTAGACATCAAAGACGTGGAACAAGCCCGTCAAAAAGAAAAATTAATTGAAGAAAAGAAAAAACCACAATTGGTTTATATACCACCCCACCTAAGAGAAAATGGGAAAAGGAATGACAATCCATGTCGTAAGTGTAATGCCCTAATTGGCGTCCAAGACATAGGTGTAAAAATAAGAATATATTATTGTGTGAAAAAATTAATACGGGTGACGATAATGATGAAGAATCAAGCAACACACCTTCCTCTGACACAGAGTCAGATAGCGATGAGACTGGAATAGAGGAGACTAACATCACACTAACGCTCTTAGTGGCTGCAATGACAGGTATCTCTCAACCCCAAACCCTCAAATTGTTTGTCCATATCAAAAACACTAAGGTGACGGTGTTGTTCGATAGTGGGAGTACACACAACTTCCTAGACTCTAACGGTAGAAAAATAGTTAAACATATTCATCTACCCTACCAACAACTTCCAAGTATCGATACCATGAAACAAGACCACATTGTGCGACGGTAATTTCCATAAAGTAGAACTCGCTATAAAGAACTATAAGCTAATATTGCCAATGTATGTTATGGAAATCAGAGGGGTTGACAATGTTTTAGGTGCACAATGGTTGGAAACGCTGGGGACAGTTATATTAAACTTACAAGAACAATTTATAAGGTTCTATGAAAATGGGAGGAAATATAAGCTTTACAGTATTAACTGCCCCCCTCCCCAAATTGTCTCATCCAATGAAATAGAAAAGATGATAAAAAGGGAGCTCAATCCTTTTTCTTACACTACTACTCTATGGAAATAACAACTGACGAAAGACAAAATATTGATCCACATGAATTAGAACAAATCCTGGGGGAACATAGTGACATCTTCCATAACCCTTCTCATGGTATCCTTCCCCCACGTTCTAGGGATCACATCATTGAGTTGATGCCAGGATCAACTCCAATTAGAAAAACATCATACAAGCAATCTCATAGGAACAAATAAGAGATCAAATATTTGGTGCAGGAACTATTAGACGATGTAATAATCACATGTAGTAAGAGTCCTTTCTTTGCACCAGCCCTACTCATTAGGAAAAAATATGGATCGTATATAATTTGCATTGATTATCGAGCGTTAAACAAAGTAACCATAAAATATAAATTCCCCATTCCCTTTGTTGACGAACTGCTCGATGAGCTACATGGTGCAAAATATTTTTCTAAACTAGACTTAAAATCAATATATTACCAAATCCGTATTCGAGAAGAAGATGTCCCCAAAACAACTCTCTGCACCCATGAAGGTTTATATGAATTTCGAGTGATGTCATTTGTATTATCCAATGCTCCGGCAACATTTCAAGCAGTAATGAATGACTTGTTTCGCCCTTACCTAAGGAAGTTCGTGCTATTGTTTTTTGATGATATCCTTCTTTATAGTTAAAATTGGAACTCGTACCTCAAGCATGTAGAAACAATATTGAAGCTTCTAGAAGAAATAAAATTTTATGCTAAGAAATCAAAATGTAGTTCTAGGAAAAAAGAAATATAATTTTTTGGGCACATTGTTTAAACTGACAACATTAAGGTCGATCCTAAAAAAATTATGGTGATCACAGAGTGGTTGTCCCCCAAGTCAATTGCATAGTTGAGAGGATTTATGGGTCTAACAAGTTATTATAGAATATTTGTTCCCAACTACACCCAAATTGTAGTACCCCTAACATCACTATTAAAAAGGGATGCGTCCAAATGGGATAATGATGCATAAACTTGTTTTGAACAATTGAAAACCCTAATGACATCAACACTAGTGTTAGAAGCTCCCGAGTTTACGAAGACATTCATCCTTGAATGTGGGGCTTCAAAGGAAGGCTTATAAGTTTCTCTCATGCAAGATAAACATCCCATTTCTTTCGAAAGATGAAAGTTAAAACCAAGTGAGCAAACAAAATCCACATACGAAAAGGAAATGTTGGAAATAGTGCATGCCCTTGTTAAATGGAAGCAATATTTGTTTGGGGAAAATTTTCTTGTTAAACAGACCACAAGAACATGAAGTATTTTCTAACTCAAAAAATATCTCTCTTGAACAACAAAAATGGGTAAGAAAAATCCAAGTCTATGATTTCAACATTTTGTATAAAAAGGGTAAGGAGAATAGGGTTGCAGACAGCTTATCAAGAAATCATGAGAGTGATGCCTTGTTATGTGCCATATCCTTAGTTGTTCCTGAATGGATTTTATAATTCCAAAGTGAGTGTGTGAAAGACCCAAAGATAAGGAATCTAATTGAAGAAGTTGAAAACAACAAAGCAATAAACTCCAAATATTCATGGGAAAAAGACATACTATGGTACAAACAAAGAATATATTTACCCAGTTCATCAAAATTCAAAACTCAAATCTTAAAAGAGAACCAAGACTCCCCAACAATGGGACATATTGGTTTCTTTAAAACATACCACAATACCCACCAATCTTTCTTTTGGAAGGGAATGAAGAATTATATCCAGAAATATGTGGTTGAATGTGATACTTGTCAAAGCCAGAAGTTCGAAACAATGGCTCCTCCTGGTCTCCTACAACCCCTTCATATTCTAGCCCAAAAATGGTATGAGGCATCCATGTATTTTATCACCGAACTTCCTACATCATAAGGAAAGGATAGAATATTTGTAGTTGTTGACAGATTAAAATAATATGCTCATTTCATTAGTATTTCATCCAAAGCAAAAGCAAGCCAAGTCACATATAGTTATGCAAAGAATATATTTAAGCTCCATGGGTTTCCCAAGGTTATTGTTAGTGATAGGGACCCGAAATTTACCAGTAACTTTTGGAAATAATTGTTCCACCAAGTTGGTACTTCATTGACTATGAGTACCTCGTACCACCCCAAACAGATGGAAAAATGGAAGTAGTAAACAAATTCCTTGAAGGATACCTGAGGAATTTTGTGAATGGCCGACAAACTAAATGGGTACAATGGCTACACCTTGCATAATGGTGGTACAATAGTACATATCATATATAAAAAAAATGTCACCTTTTGAAGCCTTATATGGGTATCCACCTCCTACAACAAGAGAATATGTCATCAACAATTTCAAAGTTCTAGCAGTAAGAGATTACCTAGCCACATCCGATGAGGTCATCCACATTTGGAAGAACCATATTGAACAAGCAAGAAACTACATGAAACAAAAAGCAGACTAAAAAGGAACCGATTGAGAAGTTGAAGTGTGTGATAGGGTGTTTGTTCTCCTTCAACCGTACAAATAAACTTCACTAAAAAATTCCAAAAATCATAAACTTGCACCCAAGTTCTATGGCCCATATCAACTTCAAAAGTGAGTGGGACAAGTGGCCTATGCTCTAGACATCCCAAATAAAGGAAACATACATGATGTATTCCATGTGTCATGCCTAAAGAAGAAATTGGATTCAACCACTCACATACAGACTGAATTGCCTATGTTAGATGATGAAGGAAAATTAGTGTTGGAACCAGTATGCATTTTGGAAATTAAAACCAAAACACTTCTCTCTAGATCAGTTAATTAATACCTTATCAAGTGGACAAACTTACTAGATGATGAAGCTACATGGTAGCATGAAGATTTTCATTTGTGCCACCCATCTTTACCAATACTTCGTGGATGAAGTATACCAGAGAGGGATGACATGTAATAAAACTAAATAGTTTAGTAACTTAGTTTGTAATTTGTTATTTATTAATGAACATATTGATAGGTCACATCATTTAATGGTGACCCATGATTTGTATAAATCCACATTGTACTTCTTGTAAAAGCATAAATTCAATAAATAAAATATATCTTTCAGAATTTCCATTCCAAAAACAACAAGCCTATGGTCTCTATAAAGGTTGTTTCTAGGTACCAAAATTGTTATTACATTTGAATCACTCAAAGAGAGGTATTTATATGTATATGACTTAATAGAAACCTAGTAATAGACATTGCTTGCACTACAACCTATCAACCATTATGTTAATATAACATTAGAATGAGGCACTCCTACCTCGTGGTTATCCTTATTAGTCCCTTCCCTCGGTCCAGTGGGGACTATATGAATCGCCTTGACATTTTTTTCATTAAACAACACATCAATCGAAATAATTTATCCAAAGTTTGCATCTGAAATTTTTTACTCGACGAATCATTCCAATCCAACCGCTTTATCCACCTATCAATGGATTCGAGCTCTTATTTGGCCTCATCCCTAGGAAATAAGAGAAAATGCCATAGTTTTCCTATGTTTTTGTTTCCTTCCATCGAACGTATGAGAAATTGCAAAGCAATTTTGAAATAATGCTAGCATTTTGTTAGCATTACTTCTATACATTAACTGCCATATTGTATTGGTGTCTAACATAAGGTATTGTAGTTTACATATTCCATTACCAAAATTCCTTGTTTCATTGAATTGCTAAGTGTTGTGCTTTACTTCCATATAGTGCATGTGTCAGTCTCTGCATGATCTATTTCACCTAGTGGCCTTCTCTACACTTGAAACGAACTCCTTCCTTTTCCAGATTCCAAGGTGGCCTTCTATACACTTGGAATGGGATCCTTTGACAGATGCCAAGTGGTGTGGTTCACCATGCTATCTCCTTTACATGCAGTGAAAGTGTCTTTTCCTTGGACAGATGGGGAAGGGAGAAGTTTTTATAGGCAAGCCTAAGCTCAACATGCTCAAACTTTGGAAAGTCCAAGTACCTCTTCATGCTGCCAGGTCCAAATCCCTCTTCATGCCGCTAATGTGAGGAAGTTTCTGGATCCACAAGAAAGCAACACGGTAACAAAGGTAACAACAACCCAATCATAGATTGCACTCAAAATCAAAATCATCTTATAAAACTAGTTGCAATATCGAAATTATTCCTTGTATAGAACAGAAACTACTGTACTTCAAAAATTTTATCCTGAGATTAAACATCGACATTGATGTTTAGGGATCGATACTCAATTACGGCCTGCTCATTCCTGACCTTATTTTAAATGGGTATCATATTCTTATACTACTAAATAAAAATGTTGTAATTTGAAAAGATCAAGTTTAGAATATAAGAATATCTACATGGATCCTTCATTCCAACATACCAACAAAAATCATAATAATAAGAGGAAATTGTAAGATCGGTATTTGGCAATTTCAAGATGAATAATAATAATAATAATGTTGACAACTGATGCAATTAATAACATGAAGAGATCGTGAAAACCTACCAATATATTTGATCGAGGGAGATGGGAAAAGAGAGGGCTCTTCAACCTGGCGGTGCTTCCAAGCATGGCTGCTACTAACAAAATCGCCATGGCATCACACCTTTAGAAAAAAATGTTTAACCGATAAAGATATACAAGCATGGAAATCAATAGGGCTATGTACATCATGAGAGGGCTCTTCAACCTGGTAGTCCTACCAAGCATGGTTGCCGCTAACAAACTCGCATTGGTCACTCACCTTTAGACAAACAATGTTAAATAGAGAAAGAGATACAAGCATGGAAATTGAGAGACTCTGATATTTGTATAAAAAAAAGTAGGTGGTCTAAAAGGATGGTTATACCTAATTTCTTGTGCTTCCTATTCAAGTTTTGAGTAGTCCTAATTCATTTCAAGATTAGAACGTGTCTGTTATGGAAAAAAATTCCTATGGCTTGGGGTACCACAATAGATAGCTTGAATCCAGAAATCAATCATTTCCAATATGCAAGAGAAATCAAATATCTAACACTAAAGGATCAAAACTCGTACCTTATTCCGAACGGTTGAAGTAGATCCCCGTTGAGCTTTCCAACTTCAGCTTGAATTGATGAATCACTTCCTCAACAATAAGTAAACAAGACAAGCATACTATATATATTGGTGTTAGATCTACTCTAGCATATATAATCAACAACGTATAAGCATTTGAAATCATCCATGGATAAAATATTCACTCAAACATACATTATTGGAGAGGAAAAGATATTTCTATTAATATAAAATCAGAGATTACAATGAATACAACCTCTATCGGCACATCTGCGAATCGGAGAAACTGAATCCCCCACTTCAACCTCCACCACCTCAATCCTCCATCTCTCGATAGCAAGCTCACAAGCAAAAGGCAAGCTTGGGAAGAACACTAAAGTGCTCCAAGGGACAAAGGGATGTAGACTCAAGCACAAGTTCTAGCAACAATGGACTATAGTTTCTTTGGTCTCAATTCTCTTATTCCTTCAATGTATCCAAAGGGTTCCTTAAATAGCTTTTCAATGGGGTAATGAAAGGTCGAATCCGAGCGATCTCAAGGCATATGGAAGGCCAGGAGACAAGTGAGTCAGATCCATGTCAAGGAAAACTCCAAAAGGACTTGGATTTTGTACACATCCTGATGTACACGGTTTTAGACGTCAAACCTGCGTATATACGCGATAAAAGGTTTAAAAGTCGTGTATAGCAATTTTCACGTGTTTTTAGGGATGGTCTAGGAAACATCAAAGGACAAAAAATGGTCCAAGGGATCTAAGGGGTCTGCAGAGGGACAAGGGAAGGCCATACAAGTGTGATTCACCTGGTGTGGTAAAATATACTATAACAGATGTCCCCTAATGTGTGAGGTCAGAGGGGTCATACGATGGCTGAAATACATTATAATTCCATCCCAGAAGTGGAGTGATGAAGAATCCCAAATGGAAGACCAGCCACCCAATTAACATAGTACAATGATACAACTCTGCATATAACTACAAATACATATAGCAGTCCCGGATACATAAGAGTACAATGGCCATGAACAGGCATGATACAAAATATGACATAAGTGGTCATCGCCACGTACAATATACATAAATCAGAATCTCCATGATGAAGATATAAAAAGGATCATGATCTCCATGAAAGATGAAGATATATAACGGATTAAGATCTCCATAATGGCTGGAAATGTCTGACATGCACTGGAATCAAGTCACGAGAGCTGAAATCTCATGAACACTGGCACGATCAAGGAGGTAGCATATAAGAGATGCCACCAATATGGAAGGTCTTCTACACAAACTGCTACAAGTACAAGTCCTACTATGTGAATAGAGGTGTCGATGTCAAACATAGTAGTCCATCATCTGATTACTGGTCATTGATGTATACCGTTAACAGATGCA
>LPNX010109293.1:185292-233073 GCA_001517045.1 Pseudotsuga menziesii | reverse complement strand
ATCACCCACCGATAATGATAATGGGAATCAAGGTACTAGAGTGAAAACTAACAAGTGTGAATAGGTGTGTTGAGGTCAAACACTTGAGAGGATCCATCGATCAGGGGACATTGATGTATTCCCAAAAATTGTCGATGGCGAGAGAACCTGCCACTGATGACTGCAAGTATCAAGGCACTCAAAAATGACTCTAGATTCTAATCCCAGAATAAATGATCTGAAGTCGATGGGATGAAATCCGTTGGAAGGAGGGCATTAAGGCATCCCCCATCATCCAACACGAGGTACTCAGCAAAGCTGTATAATGTGGAAGGACTCAATCATAAGGTGCACAAACCAGTAGCTGTACCAAGAATGGTCGACATGCAAAGTCAAGATGACTGAGGAATGGGCGACTCAGGTTTCAACTTCCTTCAAACAAGAGCATAACGGTGAATGGTGACTGAATAAAAGTAGCATAGACTCAATGTACAAAACTGGGACATCTTTGCGACACAGGAGGCATCAACAGAGGCTCCATGGGGACTGGAAGCTTAACCAGTCAGTGGAGATAATTTCAAATAAATGAGTACAGCTCCTAAAGTAAAACTATAAACCCAACCAACGGATGTGATACACAGTGCTCTATTCGAAGGCGACATGACTCGACAGCTACCAAAGATAACATCTTTCCTTGTCCGGCTTTTTGGTTTTTTAATTTTTTTTTTGGACTTTTTCAAATATTTAAAAAGCTTGAAAAAGAATAAAATTGCTTTATAGTTACAGATTGGGAGGATATGAGTGTCATAATGGGAAAACAAACTAGTTCCAAGTAGTGGAACATACCTATGCTCAATGCAAGGGTACATGTGTAGGATAGCGACACTTGGGGGAAAGTCCCCTCCTGGTAAAAACAGGGAATCAAGCTGCAAAGGATATATAAAACGGCTCTGCATGGCTAGACATGAGACAAAATCAGGCAATATGGCTGAAACTCAATGTCAGGGAAGCTAGTGTAAGGCTCAATAAGGCAGGAAAAGCTCATGAAAATGCAATTACAACTTGACATAAGGGATTCCTGAGGTAAATAGGCCAGCAAAAGATCAAGAGGAGTATGAGGTTCTTGTGAAATGTCATGGCAATACTATACAACGGACTCCCACACTCTAAGGGACAAAGTGTCGGCATGGGCACCAAATGCAAATAAGGCACTAACTAGGGTACCCATGTAAGGTCAAGCTCTACCATTCACATCATGCCACTTATAAAACAGCAAGAAGGTTCCGTGACATAATAGAATGGGTGCGTACCTAAGGCTATAATGAAATGGTCATAAGGTCATGCAAAATGCAATCAGAGGTGATCCTAACCTATATGCCAGTTTAAACATCATACATGTAATGGGCACGAACGGGTCAAAGCAACGGTCGAAACAGTGCTCAAAATGGTCTTCTACATCATAAATTAGTCCAAAAACGGTCCAAAAGGATTAGAAAAGGTCCAAACTATAGAACAGGGGGTAAAAATTTTCAAAAATTTGAAAAATTTCTATAAATAGTAAAAAATTCAAAACATTATATAACATTTGAAATTTTTACCCAATTGAGCTCAGAACTTCAACAACGAATTCCAGGAGATCCAGCCGGCTAAATCCACTACCATTTTTTCCAGGTACTTACCCATGCTCTACTCTTTCATTTTGATGCAAATTTTATCAATTTCCATGGTGTATTTAAGATTCTAGGCCCATCTTAAATGCATGCCTCGGCCCACCCAAAAATCGAGGGGTTTTCCAAGTATAGGGCTCGATATACAAGGAAAATGCCCTCAAAGTCACATACATACGCGGCTGTTTAGCAAACAGTCGTGTATGCGGCCGCGCTCAATGTTTTTTAATTATTCTAATAGATCAAACTCAAATTTTATGTGCAGGATGGTTCTAGAATGGAGAGAACGTGAGCATGGTGATGTAGAAGGGGCAGTAAGGGCAGATCTAATGGCTCAACAAGCTTTGCAGTCATGTGGGCTCTACAAGTTTTGGTGTCTTGGTGGTATATGGGCCAAACCAGGACTGCTGCAGATGCTAGTAGACTACTAGGATCCAGACTCAGAGTTGTTCCAGATAGACGGGATGTTTCTCACCATAGAAGTGGAGGACATATAGTTTATTACTGGAATTTCCCGACGGGGGGAGGTGGTGAACCTACGCTCTCATGGGCTCAGAGGTGGCCTGACTATAGATGAGTACATTGCGGTGTACTTCTCTCCAGACATGGAGAAGGAGGGGAGTCAGATCCCAACTAACTCCATACAAGTGCTAGGCCTAAAGGCCATTCTACTAACACTGGGCAGGATAGCGGGGCTAGCCTCACTCCACCAAGCCTCACGGCCATTGATGTTCTATGCCATGGAGTGCATGAGGCCCACAGTTTATGACTGGAGTACGACATTGTTGAGCAACATGAAACAACAGATCAGTGACTACAAGATGGGAAGGGTGCAAAACTTTGGTTTCAGCAGCATACTGAGCATGTTCTTCTTCGAGCGTGTTCCAGGATTGAGCCCTAGAGTTGATGTTCCTCTACACGGGGTTCGAGATCTGGCCCAACGGCATTGGGCAGATGCGATGCGTAGACTGGGTGGAGGTAGGGTGTCCAACCCTATCCAGCTAATTTCTTTCCATGGTGGTGATGAAAAATAGTTGCCATCGATAACTACCCCTATGTGTGGATATATTTCTGGGGAGACCCAGACATGCTGCTACCACCAGGATTGGCATACGGTGACATTGGTAATTAATCTCGACCCTCTTTTTAAAAAAAATTGAGTTATTTAATTTTTTTTGTGTTTTTTTATTATGTGGAATCAAAATACATGTTTTTGGGTGATAATACATAGTGAAATCTACCATATGCATGCAGATGTGGGACCACGGCAGCCTGAAGGCTTCCCTTGTCATAGACGGAGGGGAAGAGGAGACGACATCATGGGTGTGGATGCGGAGCGGATGCTCCAAAGCATTCATACCAACTTCGTGAGACTGACACACATAGTACCCATGGCGCAAGTTGAGGACTTGCCTGAGGCCATGCAGCGCCAGGTGGTGGGTGTACCACGAGCATGGGTGCGGCTATTTCAATGGATAGCTAGAGCCGTGGTGACATTCCCCAATCACAACCCCCCTCCTCCTCCACAGGCTTAGATACCTAGGAGTGATACATTTTGTACTACCGTGTATTATATTTTGGTGGCTCGAGAGCCCAAGTTTTGTATTATGACACTATGTATTACCACATTTTGGATGTTTATAAAAAATTTTATGATGACCGATTTATTTATTTACATGTGTAAAAATTTATGTTTGTGATGAGCTTATTGTGTATGAAACAAATTCCAAGCTAACACGTAGCTAGCATATGAGTCAGTAACTTGATTATTAATTCTTGGAACATGTATGTATGTTATATTGTCAAATTGTCATTCTAACAATCTCACACGTAAAAATATTCTTAATAATGTCGGATCTCTAACATGGTACAAACCATTAAGCTATGACACTACTAACTCCGAATCAAGTCATACCTCAAGAGAGAGAACACCATGTGAAATGGAATCCTGTAGAAGCTCAATAACGGCACTATACTTAGCAACATTGTTTGAAGAGGCCATAAACATAGGCCTCCTGAAGACAATACCTAACCCATAGGAGTATAAATCACCCAAGCAGCAGAAGCTGATTGTTGAGTGTGACGGCTCGCACCATCCATGAATCCTATGAAAGTGGAAGATTCCATTGACATCTGCCAAAAGAAACGGAAACTAATCACAAACCCGATCACCATAAGAAAAAGACCTACCTATGCAAAACTGTACAATAATATACAATAACTAGCCTTGGCTGAAAATCATGCATAGTACTTTTTGAGATAGAGCCCATTTCTAGGCTCCACCAAGGCCATTCCCTCATAATCCACTAACTCATAAGCACCCTTCTCTAACACATGTTTAATGACATAAGGACCACGCCACATGGGGTCAAACTTTCCTGCCGCCAAGGGTTCTTTCAGTTGATCCCACAAAAGGACCAAGTCTCCCTCACTAAACCTCCTTGGATGAACAAACTTATTGTATTGGACCTTAATACGACGCTTATTCACTTCTAGAGCCACCAAGGCATCTCGACGCTGCTCATCAAGTTTCTCTAGGTGGACCAAACGCTCCTCCAATGGGGAAGTGTCTGGTAATAGCTCTATGGCTAGCTTCAGAGAAGGAATCTCGCACTCAACCGGCAATACCGACTCCACTCCATGTACAAGCTGATATGGAGAAAAACCCATGGCATTCTTAACATCGGTTCTATAAGCCCACAAAGCAGGATATAACATAATGTGCCAATTAGTCTTGCTTTTTGCGATGGTTTGTTGGAGAATGGATTTGAGTGATTTGTTCACTGCCTCTACCTGTCCATTTGCTTGAGGGTGATAAGAGGAGCAATGCTCCTACTTATATCCTAACTTCAATGCCAACTCTTCCATCATACGATTCTAAAAGTGCGAGCCATGGTCAGTGATAAGCTCCTTCGAAATACTGAACCAAGTAATAATCTGGTTGAATACGAAGTGCACGACTGTCTCACTATCGAATTTAACTGTAGGCATGGCCTCAGCCCATTTTGTGAAGTATTCAACAACCACTATGATATGATGATTCCCCCCAACTGAAGCTGGGTTGCAATCCATAAAATCAAGCCCCCACTTAGTGAAGGGACCAGCGGTGATGATGGGATGTAACGAGGTAGGTCACGAGCGCATATTTCGTGCAAACATCTTGCAAGGGTGGCACTTCTTGACCGCATCTACACAATATTTAAAGATCAACGGCCATAAATAACCCACTCTCAAGATTTTTTGGGCTGTAGAAAGCCCGAATAAATGACCACCACATGCCCCTCCATGGAAATCATTCAGCACAAGCTCAGCCTCCTCATGAGTTAGACAATGACGTAAAATTGAAACTACCCCATGGCAGTACAAGGTATTATCCACTATGAGGTAATTCTTGGATACGTGACGTAATCGTCGTCGTTCATCCCATGAGAGGTGAGTGGGGACCTTCAATGTTTGTAAATATATAATAATATCCCCATACCATGGGTCCAAATTTGAGATTAAGAAGATGTGCTCATTGATAAACGTATCTTCACAAACCATCTCCTCGGCTTCGCTTGGGAAATCCGATATAAGCTCCGCAAAAATTAACGATTTCTTCGATTTTGCCGAAGCAAATTTGAGGTCAAATTCTTGCAAGATGACAATCCATTTCTTATGCTTTCCCCCAATCATCATTCGAGTAAGGAAGAATTGAAATGGATTGACATGGGCTTCAACTAAGGTCTAGCGAAGGAGAAGATAATGTCTCAACCATTGAACCGCATGTACGGTAGCTAAGGCAAGCTTCTCAAAATGGGAATAATGGATCTCCGCATCAATAAGATTCTGGCTTAGATAATATATGACATGCTCTTGGAGCTCCTCATCCTCTTGAACCAAAACCATATCAATCATCTCCATGGATGTGGCCACATAAAGTAGAAAATCACGGCTATATTTTGGGGGACTAATCACTGGGGCCGATGCTAGGGCTCGCTTAAGTGCATCAAAGGACTCCTGGGCTCACTCATCCCAACAAAAGGTGGTGTCCTTTTTCAATAGACGCATAAAGCCTCTAGTCAAATTGGCAAAGTTGACAACAAATCTCCGTAAGAAGTTTGCCATGCCTTGCAAACATTGAAGATGTCTAATGTTCCTCGAGGGAGACAACTGAAGTATTTCCTCAACCTTCAAAAGTTCGACTCTTATACCCTCCTTGGAAACTATGAACCCCAATAAGCGACCAGACTTCATGCAAAAGATGCACTTGTGAGGATTTAACCTAACCAAATAATGGCGGCACCTTTCGAATACTAATCTCAAATGATAGGAATGACGCATTCTCATACAAGAATGAGCAGCAAGGTCATCCAAAAATACTTCGATAATCGATTTGAGATCATGGAAGATCAAGGTCATAGCCCACTGAAAAGTGGCTTCGGCGTTCTTAAGGCCAAACGGCATTTTTTGATATGCAAAGGTTCCCCAAGGACAAATAAATGCAGTCTTATGTTGGTCCTTAGGTTTAATTTGTATCTGATTGTATCCGAAAAAGTCGTCCATAAAAGAAAATACCTCGCTACCCACGCACTCATCCAAGATTTGATCTATAAATGGTGCGGGGAAATTATCTTTAGGATAGGCACGATTCAAGTCACAAAAATCAGTGCATATATGGATAGCTCCTTGCTTCTTATCCACCAGAACATGATTTGAAACCCACTCCATCAAGGGAACGGGATAGATAAAACCAGCTTTCAACAGTTTCTTTATCTCTGCCTTAATCGCGGGTGCTTTCCTAGGATTGACTGCACACAAGCGTTTTTGAAAAGGATTAGCATTGGGATAAGTTTTAATCTCATGTTCAACAATGCGAGGGTCGATACATGGCATTTCATCATAAGACCAAGCAAAGATATCACAAAATTCTTTAAACAACTCAGTGTATTCTTGAATCTCAGCATGGGAACATTCTGCCCCAATATAGACATTCTCAATCCTCCCAGGATCGCGAGAGATATTGATAGGAATGGTAGGAGATATATTCACCATGTTCCCATCAGCCATCGAACTAGGAGAGCTTAATGGAACCATGGGACTACCAATTCTCTCACTAAGAACCTCCCTAAATTCCTCATGCTCCAAGTGGTCAAGCTCGGGAAGAAAATAAGATCTATGATGCAACTCTTCCCAAGGTGGCTGAACCCCTGACATGGCCTCAATAATCACTTCATCTAAAGGAAAAACACTATCAAGGCAGTCATGCACGTGAGAAGACTGAACTGCCTATGCAGGCAGCACATATGGGTCCTCCTCCTCCGTTTGCGAAGAGGAAGGAATAGGCTCTGCAACACATTCAAGATTAGATTTATAAGCTACCATAGTTGCAGGCAACGGCACGTCCATCAAGATGGGCTCACTCGAAGTATTCGGTGTGGGAAGAATCCAAGGATATTCCATATGACTCGTGTGAAAAGACACCAATCTCACAGATGTCAAAGCCTCACCGAAAATAGACCCTATCATAAGGACAAGTGCAGGACAATTAAATCTTCCCATAAGGGATGGATACATGCCCACACCCACAATCCCAGTTGCCGGCTGAGAGTGCTCTACAATCGGGATCGAAGCTCCCGAAGATGCGGTAACCAACGAATTCTTGAATGACGTTTGATCAATCGTAACTATATTCCCATTAAATGGAAAGCATACAATGCGAAATAGAGAAGAAGCTATGGCTTGCATATTGTACATCCAATTCCTACCCAGCAAGAGATTATAGTCAAGGGGTGCATCAACCACCTCAACCTCTATCGCAACGGTCTTTCCTCCCAAACGAACCTTAAGGGAAGGAAGGATCCATTGCGGCTTAAATGATCTCCCATCAAACGGGGTCAACATGGTACTGGATTTAGACAACTCAAGGGAACCTAAACCCTTCCAACATGATAAAGAAATCACAGAAGCAGCAACGCCTTCGTCAATCATAGTGCGCTTGACGGTCATGTTAAGACATTCTACATGAATCAAAAGAGACACATAGTAAGGCAAGCGAGGCTGAAGTCCTACGGTTTCAAATTTAATCACAGAGGAAGAATTATCATCATTCACACCAAGGGCAGAAAGCAAAGCCTTCCTTTGCAAAGGACAACTATGAAGTACTTCTAGTGCAGACATCGCACAAGGAGTGTGGCCCAAATCCTTGACAACAGAATAGTTATGGGCGGCTCGGGCATTAGGATTGTGCCCCAAATGCTTAAGGACTCCCTTAGGAATGCGAGGTGCAACTTCATTTTTATCCACAGGTTTTTCAATACTCAAAGGAGTCCCTGGTGGATCACGTTCCTTTCCTGGGTTGGGTTGTGACGAACCATAGTCCTTCGCATGGGTCACAACCTTTGTAGCATGCACCATGTTAATGCAACCATGACCACTACCCTCCAGCAGATCTTGATCACCACCAGACTGATCATGGGTCCTCGAGTTCATGTTTTGATTGTGAGGTAAAGGGTTGGTTAGCACAGCTAGGCCCTGTGCTAAGAATCTCAAGGCTTCATCGATACGAAGGCACAAGTAAGTGAGGTGATCCTCCTTACATAACTTGCAAGGAAACTTAAACTTACGTTTATATTGCTTGTCCCCCCCATCATTTCAGGTGTTCTTGTCATTAGTATTAGCATTTTCATTCCTATTCCCACCCTTACGATTGTTTTTACCCTTCTTTTTATTCCTTCCAGGTTGTTGGTTACCCTTCTGGTCCAACAACTGCACCGAAAGCACACTCGCCATTTGGGTGGGTTGGGACGAAGTTGTGGCTTGTCCCAAAGCGGATTGGTTGATTGACAATTGACTAACCTATTTCACAACCAAATCCGCAGGTTTAGCACTCGCACAACCAACAATGTCATCAGCATGTGGTCCAGGTTTAACTTTGGGGTCGAAACTAGAATGCGGAGCATTGGGAATGATCTCCTATAACAAAACCGGATTGAGCATAAATCAAATCCAGTTCCTGCACCCTAAGAATGTTTTGTTCCTCATTTTGCACTCCAGATGTAGAAACATCCTTCGCTATATAAGGCAATAATGACTTAAGGAACCATTCGAGGAGGAATTTCGGCGGTATAAAGGCTTTAATCAACCTCTTCCATCTACGCCACTCTTGGATATGGTCCGAGATATGCGTGGCTTTATCCTGCCGAAATGTCGACAAGAGTTCTGTACCAACATCATCATGCACTGGTAGCTGGAAGTGGTTAAGAAAAGTCATCTCTAGGTCATCGAACAAAGCGAATGCCCCCTTAGGTAAATCTATATACCATTTCACAGCAGGCCCTATAAAGGTGCGTTGAAACAGCCTTAAACGGATTGAATCTTTGTGTAAGGAATTTGAAGAGCACCATAGGTGAAACGTTGTAACATGTTCACTCGGATCCTCTCCAGGTTTTCCCTCAAATTTGGGTATGTCCGAGGAAAGCTTAGTAGGGACAGCTGGCCAAGCTGGGTCATGAGATACAGGATCGTTCTTCAATATCGACAAGTCAGGAAGATTTAGCGTTGCGAGTAAAGGGAGCCTAGGATGAGTAGATCGGTGCACTGCTCCCTGATAGTTTTGATTCACATAGGTCTGATTATAATAACCACTATGGCCTTGACCGTAGTGCCCTCCTCCCGTTTGACCCGTGTAGGGTGGCATGGAAGCACCATAATGTGGTGTACCTTGACTATGTGGGGCTACAAAGCCATAATTAGGAGATTAAGTGGGTTGTCGATACCCGTACCCATAAGGTGAATAACCCTGTCCATACTGCGTCCCATAATAAGGTCCGTAAGTCATCCCATGAGATGTCCCATGAGACACTCTGTAAGTAGGAATATACGCTCTGGAAGTAGGAATATGCATTCCAGAAGTAGGAATATATGCTACGGAAGTAGTAACATGACCTCTAGAAGTATGAACACAACCTCCCAAAACAACGGGCGGTACTTGAACCTGAGACACAACTGGTTGAGTAACAGCAGTACGGACATGACTCGTAGCAACATTCCAACCCGAAGGACCATGTGAATGAGGTGGAGGAACAACATTCGAAGAAAAAGGAACCGAGGACAAAGGGATTTGTGAAACTATGTACGTGGTGTTCCCTATAGTTACTCATCTTGGATCTGGTATCCTAATAGGATCACTAACCCTAGGCCTAGCAAGAATATGTGATGCAGCTTCCACCGCCGGGATGGAAGGTGCAATGTGACTTGTGCTCCCAAACCTCTCCACATGGTAATAGGAGTTCCCCCAGGCGTAGTGTTAGGCTCAAACTCCAACTCGACATGAAATGCCAAATCATGTGTGGGCATACCAGACATAGCATAACTACCATAACTAGTGCTCGCGGGCTCATAATAAGTCTCGTCTTTCGGCATGCCATGCCGACGATGCGTCAATGGGGGATCAACACTAGAGTAAGTAGGTCTATCATGAAAAGTACCTATCTCAGAAATTACAGGACCTAACTCAGTCAAATTAGGTGAAGGATCATAGTTAGGAGTAAAATCCCCATCTTCCACTTGAATGGGAGAGGGTGGCTCAGGAATACCTTCTTCATGGTCTCCCATCGTGTGTGAATCAATGTGCAAAGTAGTTTGCCTAAATCGTCTGTTTCTCTCTCCCAAAGGAGGAGGATATGTAGAAGGCGGAATTCATGGGCTAACCAAGGAGAACGGCGAGGAGCCACACCCGAATCCACAATGACTCAAAAAATGTAAAATATTCTCTAATTATGCAAACTTTAGGTAAGCTAACGTGCACAGAGCATACACCAATAAAATCTAAAGCCAAACATAAGCAATCAAGGGTAGGATAAATGAGCTCCCGAATGAAGCAAGTATGTCTTTCCTAGGAGAGGCTTGAGACTCCCATACACAACAAGTAGAGGTCCGTAACCAATTATTGTGGTCCTCAGCTTCAACGCGTAAAGCGACTATGCTGTCCGACCCCAACCTGGCCGGGACACCCGCAGAATAACCCCTACAAAGTACCCCCTCAATATCCTAGGTAAGGAAACTAAGGTCACCTCAATATAATCAATGCTCAGGTGGACAGTCGCAGGCGGGATTGACCGTATGGGCAGGGTAGCAAAGCCCGAAACTCCCGAAAGAGCCCCCAGATACGAATACAATCCTGGAATATCTCTGGTACTACTCAGTTATGACTAGGGGTCATCCCAATCAATAATCGCTCACACAGCCTCGTGCTTAACTCCCTTTTGAGAGGAGGATCCTGAGAAACACCAATTATACCAAGGAATTTCACACTCTCACCTAGACAGACACATACATGTTGTTGTTTAGTGGTCTTGGAGAATTTACTCACAATGAACTATTCCAAGACCCTAAAACCTAATCTTGTTGGTGAACCCTATCAAATAAAATAGTGTAGTTCATTTTAATTAAGCGTTGATTTTAATTGGCTTTATTACTCAAAAAAGGTAGATGACTGTGCAACCAATGGTGTTATGACGAAACATGAGGCAAAATGCACACCTAACAATCAATCCAAATGCATTGTGTCCATGAAAAACAGGGTATGCTACTATGTGGAATGCAAAATTTTCTTCAAATGATAAATGCAATCTTTCCTATATGAAATCCTGACTAATACTTCAAAGCAAATCTAGTGCAAGTACTATGCAAAATGTAAGATGCAATGCATAATGATAATCAAATATTTTTGGGTTTTTTGAAATAAAAATGAGATACTAAAGCAAAAGAATGATTCTACAACCCCTAGACTATGCAAGCACGATCATGCAGCACTCAAGCAAAGTACTAAGGTAAAAGAACTCTAATGCACTAATCCCAAAACAAAAAATCGAAAATGCAATGACAAGAACATTCTTCAAAAAAAAAAAATTACCCTAAAAAATGTCTCTGATCCTGAACAAAGGTGTATACAGACTCTAGCAGTATCAAAGGAGACTCAGCAATCATCAGCATTCACCCAGCAGCAATCAATCTTCCTCAAGAAGGCAAAACTAAGGGCATACGCGACTGTTCACAGTAAACCCGCATGTGTACGCGGATATAGCAGTCAAAACCGCGTATATACGCGACTATGAGTTCAAAACTCGCGTACAGGAAGAAAAGTGCATAAAAAATAAAGGCAAACAGACAAGCTGAGACAAACTTCACACCAATCAAACACTACCAGGATAACATGCCCCCAGGCCCGACACAGAAACAGAGAAAAAAGAGAAATTCAAAGTCATTGAATGCCGATAGAAAACCCCCAAAGGACAACTACTAGGAACTCCCTAGTGGAGTCACCAATTTTGTTACGGAGAAAAAATCCTATGGCTTGGGGTACCACAACAGACAACTTGACTCCAGAAATCAATCATTTCCAATATGCAATAGAAATCAAATATCTAATACTAAAGGATCAAAACTCGTACCTTATTCCGGACGGTTGAAGTAGATCCCTGTTGAGCTTTCCAACTTTAGCTTGAATTGATGAATCACTTCCTCAACAATAAGTAAACAAGACAAGCATACTATATATATTGGTGTTAGATCTACTCTAGCATATATAATCAACAACGTGTAAGCATTTGAAATCATCCATGGATAAAATATTCATTCAAACATACATTATTGGATAGGAAAAGATATTTCTATTAATATAAAATCAGAGATTACAATGAATACAACCTCTGTCGGCACGTCTACGAATTAGAGAAACTGAATCCCCCACTTGGGCCTCCACCACCTCAATCCTCCATCTCTCAATAGCAAGCTCATAAGCAAAAGGCAAGCTTGGGAAGAACACTAAAGTGCTCCAAGGGACAAAGGGATGTAGACTCAGGCACAAGTTCCGGCAACAATGGACTATAGTTTATTTGCTCTCAATTCTCTTATGCCTTCAATGTATCCAAAGGGTTCCTTATATAGCTTTTCAATGGGGTAATGAAAGGTCGAATCCGAGCAATCTCAAGGCATATGGAAGGCCAGGAGACAAGTGAGTCGGATCCATGTCAAGGAAAACTCCAAAAATATTTGGATTTTGTACACATCCTGATGTACGCAGTTTTAGACATCAAACCCACGTATATATGCGATAAAAGGTTTAAAATTCGCATATAGCAATTTTCACATGTTTTTAGGGATGGTCTAGGAAACATCAAAGGACAAAAAATGGTCCAAGGGGTCTAAGGAGTCTGCAGAGGGACAGGGGAAGGACATACAAGTGTGATTCACCTGGTGTGGTAAAATCTACTATAACAGTGTCTGAAACAGGTTTAAATGATATTAAATGTTGTTACTGCAAGATTTACAAATTAGATATTACTAATTCCTCTAGCTGAATGTATTGAGCTCCTTAGGTAGTTTCAAAGGGAATGTGATAGGAAAATTAATATGCACAAGAAAGTTGAAACCCAGAGGATAGTCACCACGGGTTACCATCAACACTATCGTCTTCCTCTGAACAATTGGAATCCTGGTAACTAAGTGTGGAATCCTGGTAACTAAGTGGCAGAATCAATAAGTACCCAGTTAAATTCTTGGTCTTGTGGGAACCATTGTTGTGTAAAGAATACTTGAATGCATAGAGAAAACTTGAGTGTATGTCTACCAAAGTGGCAAGCTAGCATGATAGCGGTACCATCATTTGTTTTCTTATGTTTTAGCTTTTCCAATTTAGGTTTGGAAGTCATCCATTGTCTTTATAGCAACTAGATATCTCTTGAGTGCTTGTGATCCTAATCCTTTGTCCTTGAGCTTCCCACCTTCTCTCATACAGAGCAAGACATTCATGTTCCACCACACTATGCTTCTTACACCTACGCACCTACTTAGCAAGAGCACTAATCTCGCAATAAGAACATCTGTGGAGGTGGTCACACATCTATGGAGGTCGTCATGATTGTAGGCCATTCTTGTTAATCATGTGAGACACGGTGCCGAAGAGTTCAAAATCAAAGACTTCGAACCTATGAATGGTGAAATGCTTAGGCAACACCGACCCACCACAAGAACCCAAAACACAATTTCTCTTAAACCTACAAGACAAATTTGAATTCAGTCCTCAACCTAGGCAATATGACCAATACTCTATCAGGCATTTATTTGGCCCCGCTCCCCAGCCACCCGCAACATTTCAAGAATTTCAAACTATGAAACCGATGTAATTACCACCAATATGATTCACCATTAAGGAAATGAGGCCCTTTGCTTACTCTTTAGATCATGTATACACTCACCTATTTAGTGGAGCCTTTGAAGCGTTTATCTATTAGGGGAGACACTACTTCAGTTATTAGGCGCTTACTTTTAAGTAAATTGAGCCACCTGTATTCATGAACTTACTTACTCAACTCAAAGGCTTCTAAAGGCACCTTCACTTAATTCATAGCATGAAAGTAAGGGGGTGGTTAGACTTCCTAAAAATATGGAGTCATTCCACTCCTCACCTCATCCCACTCTAATGTTGCCAGTCTAATGAGACTAGGCCTTCTAACTAACCATCATTAACATTAATAGAGTGAGAGGTTAGGATAAGCACATGGAAATGAAGATAAGGCAAGGTTAGGAACTTAGGTAACTAGGATTCATAATCATCCCCTTGGACCCCCTTAGCTCTTCCCCTCTAGTGGACTCATAGCCCCTTAGATGCTCTTTCTCAGTTAGCCAGCCTTGGACCGTTATTTTAATAATAATCAACCGGAAGGATTACTTTCAGTTGGACCTACAACAACAACTAGTCGTGTAACAGCTAGCCCTCTGGATTCATACTACCAGAACTTCTTCAGAGGTGAGATGAGGGCGAAAACTTAGACCATTGTTCTTTACCTTTCCTACTTTAAGACTTTCTGTTGGACTACTACCAACTTTTGTGAGATCGTTGGAACTACCTTCTTGAATTGAGGAACTACTGCCAGAACTTATTAGATTATATGGGGTGGGCACTTAGATCGGTTGTTATAACTTTAGATCTCTACTCGCCTTTACTTATGTGCATCCTCTAGGTTGGCGTATTAACAACCTTTATAGAATTGGACGGATCCATAAACCAAACCAAACTATAACCAAATCCCTAACCTTCGAACTCAAATCAAGCCAAGATGGAATGGGGAATAGCACTAGAGTACGACACTATGAATGATCAGACCTTTCTTTATACACTCACCCACCTACCAAACATAGATTTATTCTCTGTAGCAGCCCTAGAACTTGAGGTGAGCAGCAGCCTTATTATCAGTTACCAGTTAGAGGCGCACTCCTATAAAACCTTACAAGCACCAGATTTGATTTGGAATCGGTTCATGATAAGACCTTACAAGACCCAGATTGATTGATTGCAGCCACCATTATTTAGACCAGGAAGAGATGTAGGGAACAGTCTTAGAATTACCTTTCAATACACTTTCTAGAACAGAAAGACTGTATATCAGCCCTAGAACATGTTGCCAAGGGAATTCCATCAAAATAGTCAGTCCTGGATTGAATAGGGGATAGGGGATAGGGGATAGGGAATCAAATTATCGGAATTGAGAATAGGTTCATGAGCCCTTAGATATTTTAGAATCGTTCAACCATAGGAGAGTTGTTGAAGGAGAATACACACACTTACCATAAGCCTTGATTTAGAACCAGCTTTACTTCAAGCACCCTAGTGAGGTGAGGAGAGTCCTAGAACAAACAGTCTCATTAGGCATAGGCAGTCTACCCAGTCTTCGTAGTTGCTTAGATACCTGTTGTACCAAACCCTATGGTTACCCCAAAAAGGCAATAGAATGCATTTATTTTTAGAAAGTTGGGATTCACAAGTACGCCAACAACCTCAAGTGGTGATCCAGGTACTCGATGGCAATAGGAAATACAACAGTTTATCCAGTCAATCCACTTGATTTGGGTTTCAATGCACTAGATGTCGGTACTCAATGTGGGGAGCCACTCATTCATGGCTTTTGGTTCTAGGCTGAGGGCTAAAGGTGAACGACTTATTTTTAGCTTTCATTTCACTTGTGTCCTTTCGGTTCGCTGTGCACTTCTGATGTACCTGTGCGCTCCTTCCTTCTGTTGAACAACCTCCTTTTGTTGAAGAGCACCTGCTTATATTATCCTTTCGTATGTTGGAAAACCTACCCCCCATATGTCGTGTTTCTATCAGTTGGTCATCCGTTTGTCCATCCCATTACTTCTACTCCTCCTTCCTCATCTACCGGTTGAATACTCTCGGTGGGTAGAGGACTAATCATTTGGCTCCTCAAACTTCAGTTGCTTATGCTCCTAAAATTTGAATCAACATACGTAATAGCATGTATGATATCAACTGGATAAAGGTTGATCCCTTCTGTTATTGGAAAACTTGAGGAGGCTGGTGGACTTGCAGGATCCATATTCTGTTTAAAGGCTTTCTGCTGATTCCTTCCTTCTATCCTTTCAAAGTGGGCATACTTGTTTCCTACCAAAGTGCCTGTCTTGTTTCCTTACAAAGGGAGCATTCTGGGTCCTCCTTTGTGGGCATTATGGCAGACGAACAGCTAATGTAGTAGTGTGAATGCAGCATCCATGCTAAAACTCTAAGCCAAGGGGGAAAACTCTCTATATGGCTCACTATCATAACTCACCTCACCTGGATGATAATGGTGTCAACCACTATATGCTTTAGTGGAATCTATAGCAATTGTAGTATCGCTCCATCTTCCTTCATGGGGGAATCATCCTCTAGAGGGAAACTTATATAAATTCTATTTTCGTAAAATAGAAACGACACTTTATGATGATCCCCGATGTGGTAATATTTCTCAAACCCATAAAAATTAGGTTTTTACACAACAAAAGACAAAATGTGAAATTAGGAGGAGGTTTTTAATGTACCAAACGAACATGGTGGGATTTTGCGGTGTACTTACTCTTAGGTAATGGTGTTACATAGGTAATGGCGGCTAGATCACCTCAACTCAACAAATGAGACAAGTGAAATCATCCTTCCCAAGGTACGAGGGAATGCACCAAAGGGTATTCTTTCTATATGCAGGTTTCAAATATGGAGAACCTGAACAATGAATGTTCCCTATTCCAATGCAACAAGGGCACTGCTGCTGGAATTCTCAAAATCTGGTCTATGGGGCTTTGAATTGAGTGCATGGAAACACCTAGCATTTATACTAAACATGGTGGAGTACCGGCATCTTCGGATCTAATATCTCCATTATTTCCTGTTGATACTAGTGGCTTACCTTTTCATTTCCAAAAATGGATTTTTTTTTTATGGAAAACAAAGATATATGGGGTTTCTGTTCTTGTGTAGGAGCTTCATTATACAAAAAGGAAATGTAAAGAGGAAGGCAATTTTGTTTCCAGTGTGCGTGCACAGGTTGCCTCTTGGTCTTAGGAATTGGCCAACGAAAAAAAAAGGATATTTCTCTTCTTCATTCAGACATGAAGACAAAGATAAACTCAAATCACACACAACAATGACCAACAACCAACACATAATTCAAGCGTGAACTACGTGGCATATTTCATTTTTCTTCTGAAACAAGTGTTAGCTACATGGTATATTCTCAAATATCTATATTATGAACACATGCTAAGTTCCACGCAAGAACTTCTCCCACAACATAATGCTATAAAGGAGATTAGTGCGGTCCTCTGGTGTTGACATCCCAACGGAAGGTGGCGAAAATTGAATAAATGCATCTTATCCCATGCACCAAAGTTTTGTAATTATATTCGATTTGCTCTACACATTATTACACCTACATAGAGTGCTTACAGAAAGTGCACTAAAATACATTGTGCATATGAAGAAAGCTTCTGCAAAAAAAAATATTTGAAACAAGAATAGTAAACCCCTTTTACCCTTCCTTGCATAGATTTGTTACACATATATGAAAATTTCCTTAATATACGTTCATGGCCCAAAAGAATTGAGATTCTCTATTCCATCATAAATACAGCCAACTCAAGTTCCTCAAGTTCATTCGAAATCTTAAGCAATACTCCAACTCTAGAATATTTTCATTCATAAACATGTTCATAAGGTTTTATATAAACATTTGGCAAGTGTATTTTCTTCAAGAGAAAGGATAATACATTGAATTTTATACTATAAATGAAAGAATATCCTTGTAACATGGATGGGTTAGTGTTGAATGAAATTATTAACAATTAATTTTTTATACATTTTGTCGTTGGAGGAAGATTTCCTCTCTCATTCAAAGTATTATTCTAATGAGGGGGAACTTGCACATCAACACTTTGTTGTTCTAAATCTTATATTAATGACTATTTGTGAATCATCATAAATTCCACAATGAAATAATTGCAATAGTGTGTCTAAGTGCAGAGCCTTAGTTTTAAGCGCCAAAGCCAAATCCAAGTTGGCATAATGCACTAAGTTCCATGTGTCAAAGCGAAGCCGCAATCACCAAAATCCCATGTTGGATTTGGTTTAGGATTATCTACTTCATCAACGCCAATAGACAAACTCTGCTTCATGACTCATTTCCATGATCATTTCTATAATCAACTTCATATTAAGCAAATACATAGGGCACTTCATATAAAACAAATAATCGACTTCATATTAAGCAAATACATAGAGAACTTCATATAAAGCAAATACATATGGCAGGGACTTGTTGCCTATACAACTCATCTTGTTGCTATACCAATCTTAGCATATCATAACTTATTTGGTGTGATGGACCACTTCTCTTAATGAAACAATGTGGAGAAGATTAAGATTGACTTTCATAATCATCAATATGTAACATAAAGAGTTGTTCTTACTTAATACAATATTATATAGAGTTACAAATCTTTTAACTTTAATTGTCAAAATATGTTCCTCCATGTTCAAGTTAGTTCATATAATATTTTTTAGTTCAAATAACATTTTCGTGTAACTAAATTATTATTACATTCAAAACACTCAAAGAAATATATTATATTATAAAAACAATTTTGACATGCATACATGTTAGAAACACTACCCAAACTACTTCTCACAACCAAATGCAAATATATCAATTTATTAATAAACAACTTTTTAAAAAACATATAAAAATAATATTAAATAATAATAATTATTATTAATAAAATAATAATCTTATATTTAAACATACATTAAAAATTCAAAATGATATGAATGTTAAATAAAAATATAATGAAAAAAAATTATAAATCGATTAAAATAGATCATATTATTTTGTAAATCGTAATGATGTACAAGCTTTAATAAACATGCACATTTTTTTTAATTCTAATGATGTAGAGGCTTTAATAAATATCTACAAATCGTAGTGATGAACAAGCTTTAATAAACATGCACATATTATTTTGTAAATTGTAATGATGTACAAGCTTTATTAAATATCTACAAATATTTTAGTTATGGGTTAACTTTACCTCTTCATGTTTATTAAAACACATTTAATAATTTTATTCACCCAGCATACATATTATTTTGTAAATTGTAATGGTGTACATGTTTTAATAAACAAGTGCAAATATTTTATTTATGGGTTAACTTTACCTCTTTAGGTTTATTAAAACACATTTAATCGTTTAATTTATTTTATATATTTATTTATTAATGATGATGATGATGATGGTTAACGTTTTTTGAAACCAAACTTTGGTCTATCAAACCTAAAGAAACAAATTATTTAGTTTGTTTTAAAAATTGTATTCATATGCTCAAAGAGCTTGGAGAGAAGCGTCCCAAGCTCACTATAATTTTGACACGTTAAAAGGCTAGGAAGGTTGATATTGCAACAAAGATTATGAAACTAAGATCTAATGTAGGTGTACGCAGGGCACTCTATGAGGAAGTGGTTTTCATCCTCAATGTTCATATTCTCACAGAGATGGCAGATCCTTTCCACCCATGGTGTTTAAGAACTTCCCAACGACCTGTTTCACTATGGAGCTCATGAGAGTTTGTTCTTATCTTGGCTATATTAATTTTTTTCTTTGAATTATTTAAAACAGAGAGATACTTTTGATATTTTAGAGTAGGGTTGATGACATCTTTATAGTATCTTAATTTTCTTTTAGCCTCTAAATCTTTCTCACGCCACATTTTCTCTTTAAACTTAGAAGTAACGATATTTTTAATGTTATTAATATTTTGTATTGCAACATTTCCGTCGATCTCCCAATGGTCTAACTAGGCCCTGGTATCTTTATACCAACCTCGCTTGAGCCTTAGGTGGTTTTGGATGGAATTTAAAGCTAGCTTAGGAAGTCTATGGTCTCCCATGTTATTGATTTTGTGCTTGTACAACAGGAGCCTAGTCATAGCTAGGCTCTCGATAGGGAAAAGATCCACTTCTATAAGGAGAATGGGGTAGGGTGTATTGCTTTTAATTTTGAGGTTATACGTTATAAAACATTTCTGGATTTGCTCAATCTTTCTCTAGGATTCTCTAGAGATGTTGCAACCCCAAACCTCACACCCATACAAGATAACATGAGTGACTAAAGTTTCAAACATGAGCTTCTTTTTATCCCACATCACAAGGTTTGTTGCTTTACAATTATTTTCAAGACCAAAATAAGATTTCCACCCTCCATTAATCCTTTTCTCAATGCTATAGTTCCAGTTAAGCTTGTGATGAATATCAATTCCTAGGTATTTGTAAGAAGACACTTCTTTCAAGTTGCTATTGTCATACACAAAATTAGTGAAAGTGTCCTTCTTGGATTTGATAATCATAACTTTTGTCTTGTCAGTGTTAACAGTCATACCCATGGTAGAGAAAAAATCCTTAAGAAGTCTTAGCTGCTTATCAAGATCAGATGGGCACCTTGCCAGAAAAACAATATCGTCAAGGATGATGACTATTCCAGCTAAGATCGTGCCAGCACAGCTTGCTTCCTCTAAACAACTTTCTAGCTTATCGATGTAAATGCCAAATAGGGTAGGGGAGAGGGAGAAACCTTGTTTAACTTTGATATTACACTTAATATCTTTCGACCACCCCTCATTGCTCTTAAACTTGGCAATGGCATTCTCGTATAACCTTATTGTGATGACAACTCTCAACTCTAAAGGAACATTTAGCTCTTGTAATCTATTCCACAGGTTATTTCTAGATACTGCATCAAAAACCTTTTTAAAGTCCACAAAGCAACAAAAAAGATTGGATTTATCATTACGATATTCCTCCACAATTAAAAATAATTTTTTTAAAATTATTCACCATATATATATATTTTTATAAATAATTAAAAAATATTTAATTAAAAATTAAATATTTTAATTTTGCTAGTATTCATGTTTCCAATATCTTTAAAGATTTGTATTTAACAAATATGTTATAAAATATATTTATTCATATATATATATATATATATATAACTTGTTATTTAAGTATGAATCAAAGTTCTAATATCAAATGACTTCTCTACTTATAAAAGTAAATAGAAAAAATAGAAAACCAGTAACACTCTTATAAAAAAACAAAACCACGGTGAGAAGATAATTACACAAGTATAATATATTAGTGAAACATTAGTAAGCCTTCATTGATGCTTTAGCAGTCATTAGGAAGTCATGAAATCCTTCATAGTATACGATGCCTTTAAAAGATCCTAATGCCCTTTTTGATAGGAAGTCTTCCATGGTGTTGTATTCCGTGTAGAAGTGTGTTGTATTCCCTTGGTTTACGGTAGATGGGTTTGGTTGAGATCGATCCCCTATATGATGAGACAAATTACTGATGGGAATCTACACTCTATTGCATGCCTTTCCCCCCGGCTGCGACTGGATGTGATTTGATGAGTTGTATTCTCTTTGTAATGTAACCCTTTCAAGGTCGGTGCTATTAATGCCCTTTGATTCCTAATAAGAATAACAAGGACAGGCTTTTTCTAAAAAAGAACTGTGGAAAATATAATGTATAAAAATATTGATTAAGTTGAATTAATCCTTTTACATTAATGATTCAAAATGGCTATTTATAAAAAATAATGTTTGTATTCAGTGTAGAAATGTGAAAAAGATAAGGTATAAAAATAAAGATTAAGTTGATTAATTCTTTTATATTAATTATTTTTTATTATATTTATCGAAAGTGTATGTATATAGTATTCGATTTGGGTTGATTAGTGATTAGTTTTTTCTTTGACTACATGATTTTTGCAATTTTAAAATGTTTTACATTAGATATTCTAATTTCTTATTTATTTCAATTATTAAGAATTTATTTATAATTCAATTGAGGTCTTATTGCTCAGCCGATGGCGGGCTTCTCTACATTTGTTAATGCATTCAATGGCATTTGTTAATGCATTCAATGACATGCTTCTTGGGAGCAAAGATTGACTATATTAAAACCAATGGAAAACCATTCAATGATAGGCAACAAGAAGCTCAAATGCAATGATTGACTATATCAAAACCAACCTATATTGTATTTGAAACTAAAGTTTATGGTGAAACTATAGAGAGCATTTCTTCATGCTAATACATTTTTTTGCTAATCTTCACTGCCACCACGTGAAGCTGATGCACAGATCTTCACCGCCACATGCAGTTGATGCACCTGATGCACCGATCTTCACAGCCATGTGCAGCTAATGGATTTATCTCGGTGCTCACTGCAACTGTTGCCAGCCTCTCACCGCCTTCACTAACATTGCGAACAAGACCAATTGTTTAAAAACAAGACTTGTTCTTGCTTTTTGTAGATACAATTTGGCAAGAATGAGTGGAATCCGGAATCTGGAAAGAAATAACAGAAGAAGAAAGACATGAAGATGTGCTTGGGAATACTTACATTCCTTCTCATGTTGAATCTCGCAGAGAAGCTGTTTTTCTTTTGGTTACCGTTTGAAAAACCTACTAAGCTACTTGTATTGGTTTTTTTTTTTCAGATGGAAAGATCCACGGGAAACTCAGCAATACTTCCCCACATTAGTGGATGGTAGAGGTGGTAAACCGCCGGCCATCCTCGCAGAAGGCCTAACCCCAGAGGACTCAAGGCTCGAACCTGTGACCTCCCCCCGAACCTAGAGAGTGTGCGCACGTCTTACCAATTGAGCTAACCCTTGGGGCTTGCTACTCGCATTGGTTAGAACATTAGAGAGGAATTGCCTCTTGAGGGGACACATACCCTACATTCATTATGCTCCTCGTTGACCTCCCCCTGGACACCTGCATCCGGGCTAATTACATTATAATAATTAAATAATTAAAATTATATAAAAAAATTAAAAAGAACTTATGTAAAATTGCACATTTATAGAATAATTTTCTTTGTGATTTAATTACATTGAAAATAATTAAAATTAAAAAGTTGTCATGGATTTGTTGGTGTTAACCCTCCAATGGAAAGAATAACAATGAAAGAAATATAGAGAATCTAGAGTTTGGTTTTGTTGGTGTTAACTAATTCAATACAAAGAATAATATGAGAAAGATCTAAAGTAAATAGGAGCATATGCATAAAGCTTGTTTGGTCTCCAAACAAATATATGTCACAATAAATGGGAGCACATTCTTAAACTTGTTTGGATTTCAAATGAATATTCATTAAAGTTAGTCTTTATTGACCTTTATGACAAAAAAATCAGGCCATCCTTTTTTTTCACAAAAATTGAATTCAAAGATATAAATAAATATTAGTTAAAGAAAAAAATCCAAAATCATTACAGTGGTGATGGCCATGAGACACACAAATAGTTATGTCCATGAACAATAGAAATCCTTCAACACGGATACCCTCTAACTATGATGAACAACTATTTTATGTCCTATATTTCATACCAGATTAAAGACATGCTCTCTTAGTTTCTTTAGTGGTGATGATATAGGAGTCACTATAAGAACTGTAGTGACAAGTAGATGGGATTACCAGGTTTTGGAAATAAAAGTTTGTATTATAAAATGTAACATTGTTAAGAATGGTTAAAATAATATGCAAGCAAATCAGTAAGTTTGCTTAAAATAATTTAGACAATGGTGATGTTACTGAGGCACAAAAGCAATTATCTCTACAAACAACATAAATTCTTATACAAGGATACCATCTATTTATGTAAAACAACTAAATTGTTATGTCCTATATTTCATACCAAATTTAGGACTAGCTCACCTAGTCTATTCAATGTTAATGATCATATAAATCATTGCAAAAAGTGTAACCACAACTGATTAGGACCAACAAGTTTTAGAACATAATATGTATACTAGATAACCCTAACATTATTACTTACATGGCTGACCTTGGGGACTCCTACGTTACCGACATAAGCGCAATGCTAAATGTATCAAAACCCATGAGGGGCGCTTCCGCTATGTCCTTGGTCACAATATCTTCATGGATAGGGTTTCCTCTCTGTGCTCTCGGGCCTTAGTTGGGAGATTGGAATATTGCAGATTGGGCAAAAAGGCTTGGGTGGATTGGGCTTCTGAGCATTGGAAACCTCTACTGGACTACATTCCGACCATCAGCCTTTTTTCCAATGGTTGGATTGTCTTTGTGTTTCTGGAAGAGGCTCATACTTTGTGTATCCTTGATGGTATTTGGCGTATTGGCTTGGGGTCCCTGGTCTTGGGGCTCTAGCACTCCCATTTCGACCCTCTCAGGGAACGGGTGATGAAGCGCCGCCTTTGGGTCCTGCTACCACATCTTCCCTTTCCTCCTTGGAATAAGAACATTCTGGAAGGCATTGCTAATTCTATTGGCAGGTTCGTGGCGGTGGATGAGGATTTTCATCTTTTGTTTGACAAAAGGATGGCCCGGGTGCTTGTAGAGCTGGAAATCTCGCTCAGGTTACCTGCAGAGGTCGAGATTCTTTGCAAAGAACGTCTTCTGGTACAAAAGCTCAATTACCTTCATGTCCCATTCCGCTGCAGTAGATGCCACGATACTGGACATCTTCGGAGAACATGTCCCATTATTGTGAATGAGAGATCTTGCTCGAGTACATATGTCTCTCCTGTAGCTACTGGATCGGTTGTTCCCATCGCTCCGGAGCATCCTAAACTCGGTATTTAATATGAATCTCTCTCTTTATTTGAAGACGTTTCAGACACTCTTCTTGATTCACTTGAGGATTTTGAACAAGCCCTGGCCTCAGCACACTCGATTGAACCTTCTTTGGTTCCTTCATCACCTTCGGTCTCTCCAGTCAATCCTTCTCCCCCTCCCTTTTTTTGTGCTCGGGCTCCTTCACTCGATTCGCCTCCTCCACCCATCCTGAACCCAGTCCCTCCCCCGACTGTGCCTTCTTTCTCATCCCTTGTGGATTTTCCACCTCTCCCTACTTCTACCAGCCCTCCTGCTCTTCCATCCTCTCCTCACAGTCCCACCTCCTCTCCCTCCTTCTCTGACCCCACTCTCCAAAAATCCCTGCATATCTTCACTGCCTCTGCCCCTTCTTCCCCCTCTACCCTTCACTTGAATTCTATTCACTTTGAGTATGTGACTGTCAGAAAGAAAAAGAAGGATAGGATGGCGGGGGACCTGTCCTCTGCATCTCCTCCCTATATCCCTTTCTTAGTCCGCATAAAAGATGCAACAAGAGGTTACTCTTCCTGGGGACTTAGAGCGTCGCCTCCCCTCCCGCCTGTACCTTAATGAAGATCCTTTCACTTAATGTTAGGGGTATGGGAGGAAATACCAAACAATTTAGCCTTCGCTCTCTCTTCCTTTCTCTGTGTCCGTATATGATTCTGCTTCAGGAGACCATGTGTAGTACTTATCCTACTCTCCTTGCCTTCTCTAAACTCATGCCCAGTTGGGAATTCTGTGCCATAAGTGCATCTGGCCTCTCGAAAGAGTTACTTACAGCTTGGAACCCTCATAGGGTCAAATGTCATGCATTTGGGACTTGTGCTGGCATCTTGGTTAAGGCTTCCTTTTGTGGTTTCACTACTCCCTAATTAGCCATCCTCAATGTATATGGCCCCTATCAGAATCGGGATCTTTTCTGGGAAATGGCCCATAGAGGGGGTATTCTTAGTATTCCTAACCTGATTCTGGGAGGAGACCTTAACTTGACCATGAAAGCATCTGAGGCTTGGGGGCAGAAGGATACCATGGATCCCCTCTCCTCCCACTTCAAAGTCCTTTTTTATTCCATTGGACTTGTTGATATAGCTCCTCCCAATACTAGGCCTACCTAGAGAAATGGTCGGGCTGGAGTGGAGGGAATCAGTAAGAGATTAGACTGCTTCTTAATCTCCTTCTCCTTGATCCCCTCACTTAAGGTTCACCGTGTGTGGACGCACCCAGCTGATATCTTAGACCACTTCCCGATCTACTTCGAGTGGGACAAAAATATGGGGTCCTGTAACTTCCCATCCAAATTTAATCGATCATGGCTCAACGATCTGGATTTTACCCTCTGGGTTAACAAGATATGGTTTGAACTAAACCCTAGGGCCGCTGATGCCGATCTGTACCTTTTGTCTCACAAAATCCGATCACTCAAGCAGGGGGTTAAAGGATGGATCAAGGAAAAGTGTTCAATTATGGAGTTTGATTCGATCCGATTGGATAGGGAAATTGGTTCCCATCTCTCGGGTTCCTCCTCTGGTATCCTATATTTGGAGGATAAGAGGACTTTAACTCTTCTTAGGTCAAAGAAGAAGAAGATATTGGAGCACCATCTTCTGACTTGCCAACTTAAAAGTAGAGCAAAATGGGATCTGTTGGGGGACTCTAATACCAAGTATTTCCATATTCTGGCTACGGGTAGAAGGAATCAAAATACAATTTGGTCCCTTAATGATGATGATGGCAACTGCATTATGGATGAGTCAGCCCTAAAGGAGATGGGACAGAAACATTTTGCCCATATTTTCCAAGATTATAAGGGAACCTGCTTGCTAGAACAACTCAAGGTTGTCATGCTTTATCCTACTATGATTTCCAATGAGGAAGCCCCTAGCCTCATTCACCCTGTTTCTCTATTGGATATTGAGTCTAACGGCTGGCCTGTGGAGTTCTACTTACACTTCTTTGATTTACTGGGGAAAGATTTATTGTCTGCTGTTGAATCAGCTAGGGTTTCGGGCTATATCCCTCCCTCTTTGAACTCTACCTTCCTAGCCTTGATTCCTATAATAGATAAGCCTTCTACCTTTGAGGATTTCAGGCCTATCTCTTTATGTAACCTACTTTACAAACTGATCTCCAAAGTCATTGCTGTTAGACTTAACCCCTTCCTTGACTCACATATTTCCTTGGAACAGTATGGTTTTCTTAAAAAACGCCCGATCGTTGAACCTATAAGCATTGTCCAAGAGACTCTCCATACTGTGAAATCCAAGAATACTAGTGCTCTTATCCTCAAATTGGATTTGATTAAGGCTTTCGATCAAGTAAACTAGCCCTACATCTGACTCATACTGATCCAGATTGGGGTACCTCTCCTTGGTGTTAACTAGATAATGGGTTGTCTCACTTCAGCGAATTTTGCTGTCCTCATCAATGGTACCCCCTCCAAGTTCTTTACTTCTTCCCATGGCATCCGACAAGGCTGTCCTTTATCTCCCTTACTTTTCATCCTTGTCATTGAAGG
The DNA here is from genome assembly GCA_001517045.1 of Pseudotsuga menziesii. Classification (NCBI taxonomy): domain Eukaryota; kingdom Viridiplantae; phylum Streptophyta; class Pinopsida; order Pinales; family Pinaceae; genus Pseudotsuga; species Pseudotsuga menziesii. The sequence continues at coordinate 205,900 of LPNX010109293.1, read as the reverse complement.
GCTTAGCCTCTTAATCTCATATGCTAGGGAACATGGTCTCATCAGAGGTATCAAGGTCTCTTCTTCGCTCACTCTTACACATCTCCTTTTTGTGGATGATGTAATCCTACAGGGTATCAGTACCTTACCTGAGTGGATTGCTTTTGATGTTATCCTGAGTATCTTTTGTAAGGCTTCCGGGATGTGCATTAGCTTGGAAAAATTGTGCTTTCTTCACTATAATATGGATGCTGATATCCTCAATGACATAGCTCGAGTCTTGCCCTTTAAAATGGAGCCTATTGTTTCGGGTTTTAAGTATCTTGGCTATTTTATCAAACCTTTGGGATACAGGGTTAGTGATTGGATTTGGCTGATCCAGAAATTTGAAAATAGAATATGTCACTAGGCACACAAGTTGCTCTCACTTGGTGGCCGTCTGATTCTTGTTCAGGCTGTATTAACTAGCATCCTGGTTTATTGGTTGGATTTTTCCCTATCCCTATCTCGGTTCTGAACAAGCTCAGAAGTATTACTTTTTCCTTTTTATGGGGCTCTTCTATCAACAAACACAGGTTTCATCTGGACAATTGGAAGCAACTTTCCTAACCGAAAGAAAATGGGGGTTGGGGCATCAAGAATCTGTACTGGTTCAGCATCGCTTTGAGACTTAAGAATCTGTGGATGGTCCTTCAGAACAATGGATTATGGCATCAAGTTATCATTAGCAAATATTTGAATAATCTCCCAATGGTAGCTTGGCTAAGAGGTAAAAACTTCAGTACTGGTGGGGTTTCTATTATTTGGAAGGGTTTCATACAAACTCTTCCTTGGCTTGGCAGATGCCTTGCCTGGCAAGTGGGCAATGGACATCATGTACTCATTGGCATAGATCCGATCATCGGGGTTCCCAACTCGCTCACACTTCCTGAGGGGTTACGATAATTCCTAGAGGATTTGGATATCACCTCTCTCGCACGTGCACGTAACTCATTTTCTGGTTCTTGCCATTATTGGTATTCGGCTGAGGATCTGTGTATTGCTGGAGATTGGAAATTAGCCTGGGATTCCTTTACAAGGGCCCTGGAAACAAGTGGAATTCGACTCAACTATCAGTCTGACGCACTGATTTGGGCTTACCATATGAGTGATGGTTCCATCTCTGCTAACTTGGTTTATGATAGCATTGTTAATTCTTTCTCTCCTATGTCTGGTAGCAGGTTACTCGCTCTCGTTTGATCTGGCTCACTGCCTAGGAAAATTAGTTGTTTTGTATGGCCGGCATTGAGGAATAAAATACTTACATGGGATAACCTCCAGAAGCGAGGTTGGACAGGTCTGGGTATCCGTGCTCTCTGCAATGCTGATGTGGAGACCATGCAGCATATTTTTTTACAATGTTCTGTTTGGAAGAATGTCCTGGCTCACCTTTGCGATCAGTACCATATCCCATTATCCTACCAGTCTGATAATCTTTGTATGTTTCTAGAAAAGTGGGCTGCTAGCATCTCCAAATACTCTGTATGCTTCTATATCCCCCATCACACTATGTAGGCTATATGGAAAGCTAGGAACTCCCTTCTCTTCGAGGGGAAAAAGCTGTCAGTCTTGGGCTTAATACAACAAGTCACATACTCCATGCATATGTATTGTCCTTCGGCATTCAAGGAAAAAAAGAAAAGAGTTGTTGGTCCTGGTCCTACTATGATTTATCCCTGTGGATTTTTTGATGGGGCATATGCAAAACATATGGGTGGAGTGGGTTACTGCTTGTCCTTGAACGAGTCACACTCCTTCGAGTTTGCACTGGGGGTGGGAAACAACACCAATACAAAAGCAGAACTGGTAGGCCTCTGGGCTCTTCTGCTTACTTCCCAAATGATGGGGATTCCCACACTCAATGTATTTGGTGACTCATTAGTCATCATAAACAAGGCAAAGGGTACTGCAGGCCTTTCCCCTCCTGAGCTCTTCCACTGGTGTTGGGAAACTAGAAAGCTCTGTTCTTGCTTTCTATATTTGTCATTCAGCCATATCTATCATGAACACAATCAAATCGTAGACCGCCTCTCTAAAACTGCTCTTTCTTTGGCTCCCGGTTTTGGCTGTTACTCAAAAAATTTTATGGCCTTTTGGTCACTCATGATACTTTTCAGCTCTTTTGAGCTTGGTGCAGGAGCTTTCCTCCCTTTTTTCATGCACCTTATTGACTGTTTTGGAGCGGGCTCCTTTAGATTGTTGCTCTGCACTCTTTGGTTCACAGTAGATATGTTTCAGTGAGACAGTTTATCACTGATGGGAACTTTATTTCTATTGGCTTCACTATTGGACCCCCCCCTCTGGAACCATTGTGTTGTGACTTGTTCATGGAATGGGTAGTTTGTATCTTTGAATGTAACCCATGTTTTTGGGATGGCACGTTAGATGCCCTTTGATTCTTAATAGAATATTGAGGACATGCTTTTTTCTTCCTGGAAAAAAGAAAAAAAGAAAAAGAAGCTCCTTAACAAAAAAAATCCCCGAAGCCATGAAGACCATTTGTAAACCCATGTATGTCACTGTAACAAATTAATTCATGTGCACCACAATAAAGTTACTCATAGTTCCATGTTTTAAAGTAACAAGAACAATAATTTTTTCAAAAAAATTGTTTTGGATACTCTTCTCTATATATACAAGAATTCAGAAGTTTAATTTCTCTTTCTATATCATTTCCCATTTCATTTATTCTTTCCAATTTTATTTACATAATAATTATTATATTGTAAAAAAAATTATTCGTAATATTATTATTATAAGTTTTTTTTAATATTAATAATAAAAGAGAAAATAAAATAAAAGCACATTTCTAAAAACTCTGCTTTAATTTATATCTAGGAAGACTTATTTATATAAACCTTTTGAATAAACACATTTAATTACTATTTCTTTAATTTATATTTAGAAAGAACTTAAAGGACTATTTATACAAGAGTTTTGAATAAATACATTTAATTATTATTTTTCTTTTTACATGTAGAGTTTAAGGTTTTATATTGTTTTTACAATGTTAATTAAATGTAACTTGGGTGGTGGGGAGGAATTATTATTACTCTTTCCACCTAGGTTTAATTCTTGTAAATAACATGATGTTTTTTTGAGCCACTCTGTAATGATTAAATATATTTAATCATGTAATAGCAAGTATTACCATTTTTATATTATATTTACCATAACCATAGCAGTTTTATATTATTTACATCTAAAAACTTTTAATACTATAATATAGAATTTGAAAACATTAAAATACAATTTTAAATTTATATTGCATTTTTCTATTTTTTTTCACATTATATTTTTACCATTACTCTTTGTTTGTTTTCTTTCCAACACACAAAGTCCAAGCTAATAAAACATTATAAAAAAAAGGTGATAACGAATTAATATCTTTAAAGAATAGAAAAATATATCCAAAAATGCTAATGGTATAAGAGGTCCATTATATACACATGAATTGAAAAAATCGTCCTAAGAATGAGGCATAGAGGAAACACAATCATACATGAAATACATCAAATTAAAGTGAGATGTCTAATCCTTATTTATACTCAATTTTACTATCATTTGGATAGCTAAAATAGTTATAAAAACTCAGTGATTTTTTTGAAAATAATAATTTGTATTTAGATATCATTACATGAATCTTAACATCGATAATGAAAATAATAATTTGTAATTTGTATTTAGAAATCATTACGTGAATTCTAAGATCTTAAAGTTTGCGACGAAAGTATAAAGTATTTGCAAAGAGTCCATGGACACTAGATATGCCGAGATAAAGATGTGAAGAGAGTTCTTCCTGGCTATTTTTTACCTTATTGGGGAAGAACTAGTCTTGGCTGCTGAGTAGGCTAGAACCGAAGGGAAAATTTCCGGTGCAATAAACTCCACTTTTTTGACTCTGATACCAAAATGTGAGAAGCCCTCCACCTTTGCTAACTTCCGTCCCATCTCTTTATGTAACCTAGTCTACAAGGTCACCTCTAAGATTGCAGCCCTTCGACTGAAGCCTCTCCTGAATAGGTCTATATTTGCACAACAATTTGGCTTTCTTAAGGATAGGCAGATTACTGAACCTGTAGGCATAACCCAAGAATTATTACACTCTATAAAAACAAAGAATTCTAGTGTCCTGGTATTAAAACTTGCCCTGGTCAAAGCTTTTGATAGGGTGAACTGGACTTTTCTAAGACTTCTTCTTATTTAGATTGGCATTCCCTTGTTGGGGGTGAATTGGATTATGGCCTTTGTATCTACCTCCTGTTTTGCAGTCTTAGTAAATGGGACCCCCTCGGACTTTTTCCCAGCATCTAGAGGTATCCGTCAAGGATGTCCCTTGTCTCATTTATTATTCATCTTGATTATTGAGAGTCTCAGCAGAATTATTATGGATGCTCAGCAGAAAGGTCACATTAAAGGTTTTCAGTACTCAAGTGATCTATCAATAACACACTTGTTATTTGTAGATGATGTTATTTTATTTGGTATTGGAACTATTAGTGAATGGAGAGCTTATAAAGATGCATTGGATTTGTTATGCTCGGCCACGGGGATGACTGTTAGTTTGGAAAAGTCACATTTTCTCTATCAGAACGTTAATGCTGATATTAGAAGCCAAATTGCAGAGTTTCTCCCTTACAGTATGGAACTGATTACACCAGGCTTTAAGTATTTGGGATACCGCCTGAAACCACTGGGGTATTGTACCTCTGACTGGAGATGGATGGTAGAATTATTTGAAGATAAGATCAAGAACTGGACCTACATGTTGCTCTCTCTTGGTGGTAGAGTTGTTCTTATAAAAACAGTACTCACTGGATTGGCGGTTTATTGGTTTTCCCTTGCAAGATGTCCTAAATCTATTCTAAATTTAGTTAGAAGAGAATTTTTCTCTTTTTTGTGGGGTTCCTCAAAAGAACATCAGAAATTACACCTGGTATGTTGGGAAAATGTTTCTGCCCCTATTGAATATGGCGGATGGGATATAAAGAACCTTGAGTGGTTTGGAATATCGCTGAGACTGAAAAGCATGTGGCAGCTTCTTAAGGGAAATGGTATATGGAGCAGGATAATTGCTCATAAATACATCAAGAACAGACCCTTAGAGGAATGGATCAAGGCTCGAAACTTCAATGTTTTAGGATATTCATCATTTCTGGAATGGTTTTATTAGGATAGTATATTGGATTACTAGTCAACTGGGTTGGAAGGTGGGGAATGGTTTAAAGATCTAGCTCGAAGTGGACCCTATAGATGGGATTAATTTATAGTATCTCTTACCCAAGGATCTAAGAGATTACCGTACTGGACCGGGAATATCCAATCTTGCTCAGGCACAAAATTTGGATACTTGTGGACATGATTGTAACCGCTGGTATATTGCATCAGATCTGTACTTGGGGGGTGACTGAGTTGATCAATGGAGTGCATATGTAAAAGGCCTGTCAAATGATGGTATAAGGATTGGGAATTCTGAAGACACACTCCTTTGGATGTTTGACAAAAATTTGGGTAAGGTGACAACAAAAAGAGCATATGATCTTATTGTCTTAGAACACCTGACGGTTAAGGATGATGATTTTCTCTGAAAGGTTTGGCATCTCAATATTCCTCAAAAACTGAAATGTTTTATCTGTTTGACTTGTAATCTGAAAATTAACACTTGGGACATTCTATGCAAGAGAGAATGGTACGGTCCCAGTAGATGTTGTCTATGCAAAGTGGAAGCTGAAATTGTAGAACACCTCTTTGTTGGCTTCCCTTTCATGAAGAAGATGATTCTGGGTCTCAAAAGACATTTTGATGTTCACCTACATTGGTCAGCTTTATCCCTTATTGGAAATCTTATTAGCTGGGTATCAAAGGGTGGTAGCCTCTAGTATCTGCCTTTATTTTCATTTGGAATATCTGGAAGGCAAGGAACCGAAATATTTTTGAAAATCTGGAACCTAACATAGCCAGTCTATGTCATCAAATCTTAATTGAGGTATCATCTTACCAGGTCCCGCAGGTATTAAGGCACAAATTCTATGACATTGGAGATCCTCCTATTATGAAATTTCCAATGGTCTTCTTTGATGGAGCTGCTGCTGACTCCATTGGAGGAGTGGGTATATGTATTTGGTTAAATGATCACCACTTTTTTGCTATAAAATTAGGATGTGGAAGTAGTGCAAATACTAGAGTTGAACTATTAGCTCTCTGGTCATCTTTACTTGTCGCCAAAGATATTGGGTTGCCATACTTACATATCTTTGGCGACTCCTTGGTGATTATAAATTGGGAAAAGGGTGAATCCACCCTTGACATGGTGAACCTTGAGGATTGGTGCTATAACACCAGGATGCTTATGTCCTCATTCACTCGGGTGGATTTCAGTCATGTCTATAGGGAACATAACAAGAGGGAAGACACCTTATCTAAGGAAGGGCTGAGTATGGTTTCTGGTCATCTTTTACTCACTGAATCATGTGATGATGAGTTTATCGGGGAAGTCTCTCTCCAGCTTTTTTAGAGCTTTGCTCTGTTCTATTTCAGACATTTGTCTCCTTGGCACCTTTGAGTTATTTCTGGTTATGCTGAGCAGCAGTAACAGGAATCTTGAGAGTTTCAAGCATGCCTTGGATAAGGTTTCTGGGCTCTTGTTATGTTCTTTAGGGACATATTCTGACTGATGATATATTGCACACTTATGAGAGGTATTTTCATGTATTGATGTCCAGGTACTAATAGTGTGGTTTTAGCATGAGATTAGTAAATCTGTTGTTTTATTGTATTATGATGAATATTTATTGTTTCTGTTAGACCCATTGGGGTCCTGACAGTTTTGCTTGAAGATGTACCAGGTTACCTTTGATTCAATAGAATATCAAGGAACTATTTTTTTCGTCTGAAAAAAAAAAAACCTTTTAGTCCATATCCATTTAGTATGTAGCTTGAATTGCATAAAAATGGAAGTATATACTATGTTGAATGTATATACAATATATAAAGATGCCTCTTATTACAAATACATAGTAATGAATTTGGTAATTTTTCTTATATAAATACATGGTATTTTTTCTTTATAAATACATGTCTAAGAAGTTTCGATTGAGAGGATGTGTTTATATTAAAAACATTTATTATTTCCTTTGGATCTCACTTCAAAGTCTCGTTGAGTGATGTAATTTCAACATAGATATGAAGTGAGATAATTGGTGAAGTGAAAACCATTGTAGACATGCATGAGAGGAAGGTAGAAATGGCACATCAAGTAGATGTTTACATTTTTCTGTGAATACCCTTACTACAATGAGGGTTTTGATGTCGGGGCACGAGAAATTGATTGTAATTGGTCTCTACAGGTTGCTTCTTAAAGCATTCCCCATCTTTAACAGATACACCAGTCGCGACAGCTATGAATTCTTCAAAATTTTGAAACTTAAAACCCCCAAAATCTACTGTTGGACCATTGAAGTTTAAAGCAAAGTGATTTGTAATTTCAATGTTATATCCTTGAATCTCTTTGCATAGTAAATACCAATCAACTTCTTTTAACTTTTGAGCACACTGAAGAAACATTTTCTCCCAATCTTTGTTATCTGGTTCAAACTTGTGCAACTTTCCACTTGTTGTCTTCATCTCTGCAAACTATTAATCATGAAAACTGAGCAGGGTAATGGTAACTGAGTATTGCTAAACCGAGAACTGCTTCTTCTGATGAACAAATTAACCAAACTGTCATGCATGGTTTTGATGCCGAGGCACAAGAAATTGATTGTAATTGGTCTCTATAGGTTGCTTCTTAATGTATTAGCAATATAATGATAAAGTATTATGTAATTCTGACCATACCTTAATTTAATAGGATGTGTTGGCATTTATTCATTATAGACAATAGTATTCTTCATTGTTTTTTATATAATGAATCCTTTTTACAATGTTTGCAGCAATAACTCCACTTCTATCCTCATGAGGTACCATTGACTTCTATGTTATATTTACAATACAACTTAATGATTTTCTTAGTTGTTTGTTTTTTTTCTTTCACTTTTGTAAATTTTGAAGCATTTTAACAAGGCACATAACCATAGCAATTTAATGTTCTTTACATAAGTATGAAAGGATTTTAATATGACAATATATAATTTGAGAACGCTAAAATACAATTCTAAAGATATAATTTGAGAACGTTAAAATACAATTCTAAATTTATATTGCATTTCTTTATTCTTTCCAAATTATATGTTTATAATTACTTTTAGTTTTTCTTTATATGTTTAAAATTATTTTTAGTTTTTCTCTCACACAAATAAAGTCCATGCTAATAATCCATTATAAAAAAAAGTGGTGACAAATTAATATCTTTAAAGAACAGGAAATTTATGCAACTTCCACATTATTGTCATAAAAATGCAAATGGCATTAGATCCTCCTAGGAATGAGGCATAAAGGGAAAACAACCATAGAGGAAATACATCAAACCAAAATGAGATGCCTATTTATGCCCAATTTTATTATCATTTGGATAACTAAAATAGTTATAAAAACTTTGTAATTTTATTTGAAAATAGTATTTACATTTTGATACCATTACATGAATCCTATAAAAGCTTAAAATTTTTTGAAAAAAAATAGTAATTTGTATTTAGATCCTATTATATGAACCCTAACATCTTAAAAATCTCTAACCTTATTGCTCAAGGAATTTGCGATGAAAATATTTCGCATTTGGAAAGCACCCATAACTAGTTATTACAAGATAGAGATGTGAAAAGGACTTGTTCATCTAAACCTTTTATTCTTTTCCATTCAAGATGTAGCTTGGATTGCATAAAAATGAGAATATACACTATACACAAGATATAAAGATGCTTCTTAGTGCAAACACATAGTGATGAATTTGACCATTTTTCTTTATAAATACATGTCTAACAAGTTTCACTTGATAATTATAAGAATGTGTTTATATAAAAAAAAATATTTATTTAATGTGGATCTCACTTCAAAGTGTCATTTAGTGGTCTAATCTCATAAGAGATATAAGGGGAGATAGTTGGTGAAGTGAAAACCATTCTAAACATGCATGCGAGAGGAAGATATAAATGACACATTAAGTAGATGTTTACATTTCCTTACTTTGTGATTTTAATATACTAAATGGAATCATATCTATAAACTTGTTTAGTCTTTAAATAATTTTTTATTATAATTAATCTTTATCAAGCTTGAGTCATTCACTAATCAAATCAAGCCATCATATTATTATAAAGAAATAAACATATATGAGTTAACAAAGATAAATCTTTGTATATAACATACTAACACAAAAAACACTTGATTTTGATCGATTATTTTAACCATTATAATATCAACTAGAAAAGAAACAAACAACATTATACACTCTTTGGTTCACAATTTCTATAAATGAAAAAAATATTGTTCTATCCTCGTATCAACTATTCTCAACCATTACAACTACTTTGAAGCCAACTTCGTGAAGGCTAATTATCTTTCACATAATTCCCCTAGATAGCTTTGATCTAAAGGTCCAATGGTGGGTTAAGGCTCTAAACGAATTAGATCATCACTCACTCACCCTTTTCATTAAAAAAAAAAACTTACAACGTAATTACATGAAGATTTGTTTCTCCTAAACTAATCATTTAATAATTTATTGACAAAGTTGGTGATCCAAGTGGGTTCCCATGATTACAAATTTTAAGAGATGGTCATGTAAAAGCATGACCTTAACTTGGTTACATAATGTTAATTAATGAGTTCTAATTTATTGACAAAGTTGGTGATCCAAGTGGGTTCTCATGATTACAAATTTAAAGAAATGGTCATGTAAAAGCGTGACCTTAAATGTTAATCAATGAGTTATGTAATGTACACTATAAAAGGCCTTGAAGATTTTTCATAAGATGATGGAAGTTGAAGTTTAAGCTAAATGGTTTGGGCATTTATGCAATGAAGCAAATTGAATGAAGCTTAAAATCTTTTCTAGGGCATGGTGGTGGATGAAGGATAGAAAATTAATGTTGTGTTATATGATGTATTAATAAAATAATTTGGAAATGAAGGGAGTGTTAAGAAGGATAAACAATTTTTTCATAAGGTCTTAAGGAAAGGACGATTTCATAGAAGAGCTTGAGGCATGGTTTGGTGGGAAAACATAGGAACCAAGTGTGGTTGTTGAAGGAAAGTCAATGATGACAGTTATTAAGGCCAAGCCTAACATCATGATGTAGATTAGTCTTATATATTTTAAAATGTGCTTGCAATGAGAACCCAAGGTATATATATATATATATATATATAGGAAATGAAGGGAGTGTTAAGAAGGACAAACAATTTTTTCATAAGGTCTTAGGGAAAGGACAATTTCACAGAAGAGCTTGAGGCATGGTTTGGTGGGAACAATAGGAACCAAGTGTGGTTGTTGAAGGAAAGTCAATGATGACAGTTATTAAGGCTAAGCCTAACATCATGATGTAGCTTAGTCTTATATATTTTAAAATGTGCTTGCAATGAGAATCCAATGTGATCACCAACTATTATGACAAAAAAAATTGAAAGAAACTATGTCATACTTATGCTCATGGATTTACATGAAGGGGACCACCATTGCTACCGTATTTGTTGTAATTTTGTTTGAATTCTTGCATGCATTAGAGTTGATTTACAAACCAATCTAACAAGGCATCTTTCTTGTTAGATCACTAGCCATAAAACCCACAAGAAACATTTTAACATTTATTTTTAAACTTAGTTTAAAACTATGCTAAACAACATGGCTTAAAAAATAAACACCACTGTAACAAAATCTTCCTTTATCACAACTAACTAAATTCTTTGACCGATGCATCTACTCACACACTCTATGGTATCATTTAGTTTATTTTCTAAATTCAATGTTTAGAACACTAGTGTCAACTGACAACTCTTTCTCTCAATGCACCCTTACAATAATATGTTATGATGCTATCTAGGGGTGTAATGGGGTTGTAAGGGCCCATTAGATTAATAGTGGAAAGCATTTAATGTAAAGTGGAGTAGGTCCACTATGTTTGTTATTATTAAATAAGGCCTACTAATGTAGTTATCACTGGATAAATATAAATGAACCTTATTGCCAAGGAAAGTGCTCTCATACCTATTGTTGTATAATTCAAATTTATGAAAATATGGATGCACACACAATAGATCCAAAAATTGTCCACACTTTATTTACAAATAAATGATCACAATGGACCTTATTTAATAATAACAAACATAGTGGACCTACTCCATATAACATCATCCCATTTTATAAAGTTTTCCAATGTTTGTTTGTTTTGTTTTGTTTTTGTTTTTTTTGTTTTTAAGTGGTTCACCATTTGTTAGAGGGCTACTCCACTAGGAAATACGCCAACACCTACTATTCCGAAGAATTAAGGTATGGCCAGAAATACATAATATCAAGCATTACATAGGGGCTCACAAGAACATCATGTCACTTATGAGAATTGAATTTAGGTGGAGAGAAAACCAATAGTTCCTCCCAACCACCCAAACTACATCCAATGGACAAAGTTTTCCAATGTTTTTAAAAACAATTTATTAATATTAAATTTTTGAAAATTAAAAATAATTTTCATTTTTTTCATTCTTTGACTGGCCAAAAAGTTATCAATATAAATCCATGAAAGTGTTAGAAAATAGCCCTTAGAATGGGAGTGTCTAATCCCTTCCAAATTCATCAGGTACTTGTGAGTTTACTTTGGAATTAGCATTTGAAAGGAGCCAATGTGCATTATATCCTCCTTAATGTCCCATTAAGATTTTAAGGATTTATTTTATAAAACACACCAAAAAAATATTTAATATATATTTTTGTAAAAGTATCATACAAAAATATTTAATATATATTTTTGTAAAAGTGTAATGTTTAATTGTAGAATTTTGTTTAAAAAAAACAAAAAATGTTAATATTTTGTAAATGATATTTTGATTTTGATGTAAAGAAATTATGATGATGATGGTTAACGTCCTCTGAAACCAAACTTTGGTCTATCGAACCTAAAGAAACGAATTATTTAGTTTGTTTTAAAATTGTATTTCTATGCTCAAAGAGCTTGGAAAGAAGCGTCCCGAGCTCACTATAATTTTGACAAGTTAAAAGGCTAGGAAGGTCGGTATTGCAACAAATATTATGAAACTAAGATCTAATGTGGGTATACGTAGGGCACTCTAAGAGGAAGTGATTTTCATCCTCAGTGTCCATCTTTTCACAGAGATGGCAGATCCTTTTCACCCATGGTGTTTTAGGAAATGCCCAACGACCCGTTTCACTATGAAGCTCATGAGAGTTCGTTCTTATCTTGGCTATATATTTTTTTTCTTTGAACTAGTTAAAACATAGAGATACTTTTAATCTTCTAGAGTAGGGTTGATGACCTCCTTATAATATCTTAATTTTCTTTTAGCCTCTAAATCTTTCTCACACCACATTTTCTCTTTAAACTTAGAAGTAACAATATTTTTAATGTTATTAATATTTTGCAATGTAATAGTTTCATCGATCTCCCAATGGTTTAACTAGGTCCTGGTATCTTTATACCAACCTCGCTTGAGCCTTAAGTGGGTTTGGCTGTAATTTAAAGCTAGCTTAGAAAGTCTATGGTTTCCCATGTTATTGATTTTGTGCGTGCTTGTATATCATGAGCCTAGTCATAGCGAGGCTCTCGATAGGGGAAAGACCCACTTCTATAAGGAGAGTAGGGTAGGGTGTATTACTTTTAATTTTGAGGTTATACGTTATAAAACGCTTATGGATTTTTTCAATCTTTATCCAGATTCTCTAGATATGCTGCAACCCCAACCTCACACCCATACAAGATAACAGGAGTGACTAAAGTTTCAAAGAGTATCTTCTTTTTATCCCACATCACAAGGTTTGCTGCTTTACAATTATTTTCGAGACCAAAATAGGCTTTCCACCCTCCATTAATCCTTTTCCCAATGCTATAGTTCCAATTGAGCTTGTGCTAATTATCAATTCCTAGGTATTTGTATGAAGACACTTCCTCTAAGTTGTTATTGTCATACACAAAATTAGCATAAGTGTCCTTCTTCTATTTGATAATCATAACTTTTGTTTTGTCAGTATTAACAATCATACCCATGGTAGAGCAAAAATACTTAAGAAGTATTAGCTGCTTATCAAGATCATATGGACACATTACCAAAAGAACAATATCGCCAGCATAGAGAAGAAGGATGATGACCATTCCAGCTAAGATCGTGGTAGCGCAACCTGCTTCCTCTAAACTACCTTCTAGCTTATCGATGTAAATGCCAAATAGGGTAGGGGAGAGGGGGAAACATTGTTTAAATCTGATATTACACATAATATCTTTCGACCACCTCTTGTTGCTCTTAAACTTGGTAATGACATTCTCGTATAACCTTATTGCGGCAGCTCTCTGCTCGAAAGGAACCTTTAGCTCTTCTAATATGTTCCATAGGTTATTTCTAGGTACCGTATCGCAAACCTTTCTAAAGTCCACAAAGTGACAAAAGAGATTGGATTTATCATTACGAAATTCGTCCACAATGATCCTGAGCGTAATGAGGTGGTTCGTTGTTGAGTGCTTCCTTCTAAAACCTGGTTGGCCTTTAGCCCACTTACCTTCACTTTCAAGCCATATGTTGAGCTTCTTACCATATAACTTGGCTAAGAGAGGGCCAATGATAATTGTCCGATAATTAGAGGGGTTATTTGTATCTCCACTTTTAAAAATAGGGATAATGAGGCTATGAGTCAAGAACCCTTGTTTGACCGCTTGATTGAATAGCTTGTGGATGAGGACAAGACCTCCAATTTTTAAGATTTCTGCCTGGTAACCTTCAATGTCCTTCGCTTTTCCATTTTAAAGATGCTTAACTCCAAAATCTATGTCTTCTAATGAGAAAAATTATTCCGTTGTGAGTAAGTTTCAAAGTTATTTATGACATTTGGGGATTCATAAAGCTTTTTAAGGTAGGAATTCCAATCGTGCAAAGCAATTCTATTATTATTTTTAGTTTTTTCTTAGGAGCCACCTTAGATAGGTGTAAGAGGTTTTCTTGTCTTTTATGAATATATTGTATTTTTTTCCTTTTAGTTAGGGCTTTGTATATTTTTATCTTGTCAATTTTAAGAGACTCATCAAGAGCTTCCTTAATTTCTCTCCTCCACTTTTATAGTCTTTATCATACCAAGGGCTGGTTTTGCTATTTCTGTTATTACTTGAAACTTCAATTAAGAACTTATTAATAAAATATGAAAGAGTTGTAATAAAATTATGACAAAATATAAACTCTTTAATATCTTTAATATAAACAAAATTATATATACAATTTTTACAAATTTTTCTTTTTCTNTATGGAGCAATCCTCCCTCATCGGACGGAGGAGGAGCAAAGTTAACGTTGACTTTGCTCCTCCTCCGTCCGATGGAGGGAGGATTGCTCCATAGCTAGCTCGCTCCTATATTTTTTATCTAAATTTCTTTTGAAAAACACTATTCACCTAGTCGTCACTTGCTCCAATAAATTAATGACACGTGTTGTCTCTTTCAATTTCATAAATTTGTCCGTGTCATGTCTTTCATTTATCCGGTTGTTGGATTTGCAAAGGCAGGTAGAGAAACAAGCCATGAAGCGAAACATGCTTATCAATACGACACCGATAATCCCCGTGGCTGAGTTAATCCCCATGGATGAGTTATTGGGAGCGCTATTGCTGTTATCTGCCAATCTCACACGATAAAAATGATGCAAAACTTAGATTCTCAGATCTCTTCCCTAATAAAAAATTATAACCTCCACCTTTAGGGAGTTCACTTTTGAACCGACCATTTGCACCGATCGGACGACCGCGCTCCCGTCCGACGACCGCGGTCGTCCGATCGGTGAAAATGGTCGGTTCAAAAGTGAACTCCCACCTTTAGCACCTGGGTCTTTGGTACGGTTCATCAGCAATAATCGTATGCTTTTCATCCAATCCAGATTTCACACGACTGATCAAATTGAAATTTCGACGATTTGCTTGCATAGAATTGTATCTCACAACAACTTGCTTTGTATAAATTTAAAGAACACTTGTATCTAAGAGTTCCATAACAATTTGCTTTCTATAAACCAAGTAAAACTCACGAGTTTGGATGACTCACTCAAGCCTTAACAAAAAGACTTTCTTAATCTTCTCCCTATGGTTGTAATTAATAATACACATTTAATAGAATTTTAAATGTTATTTTTATTTTTCAAATGTTTAATAATTTTATATGAATACCTTAATAACACATTTATATAACAAGTAAAGTCATGATTAAGTGTTTCTTTTTTTATATCAAATATGTAGATTAAGTGTTTCTTTTTCATATATCAAATAAGTAATATAGTAATTAGTTTATATTTTAGATTAAGTTTCTTTTTTCTATATCAAATAGGTAGATTAAGTGTTTCTTTTTCCTATAGGTAATATAGTAATTAGTTTATTTTATTTTTTATTAGGATCGTTGACTTTATTTCATTTGATTTACTAGCTTTAAATATTAAGTCTTAATATGTAGATGTATTTGAAGTGATACAATAATTCATCCTAATGCATTTTCAACTATTTTATATAGTCTTTGAAAGTCAAGCCCACATAAACATCTATTATATTTAATTTCAAAATATTATTTTCACATCCATTAAACATATTATATTTTAAGATTAATTTATTTTTAAAATATAAAATTATTTATTTATTTATTTTGAATTTTGTTATTCTTATTAATGATATTAACTAGAGTTGTAAAATAGTTGATAGAATGTTAATTTTGAAAGTCCAAAAGTTTCTAAACTTCAAGCCCATGAAATTAATTATTATTTTTAAACAAAAACATTTATTTGATTTATATAAAGGCTAACACACATCAACATAAAGAAAGAGTTATATTAGTCCATAGAGGAGAAATTCTTATAGGTATGCTACAAGCTATTACCCCATATACAATTATTTAAAAATAATCTCTTATGGAGTTGGTACCTTCAACATTTTTATTACTATATATTCTAATGAATGTGCCTAACACTAAAGAAAAACATAAAATAATTGAGAAACTAAATGAGACCAAGAGCACCGCTCATGTTTTGATCTTCTTGAGATTCTCTAAGGGGCTATATTGGTTTTGCTTCACTGTCTTTGAATCCATCTGACCTTGAAATATTGACAACTTCATTAGATTGATGTACATACGAATCCTTATTGTGCTATCTCTCTCAAATTTCGATGCAAAATTGGTAGACTATAATGGAGTTTCCTAGCACTAAGAAGCTCTTGGACAACTATCTGCAACACAATCACAATCTACATGAGATGATGGCCTTCTACCGCAGAAGAGGAGGGCTTTTGTGGATCCATTGCAGGTGTTCTCTTTGTAGCAGTTGACGAAAAAGATAAGAATATCATTGTAATTTGAGATACATATCCAGTGTATGTCACTGATCATATCATAAAATTTGGATCAACATTGTTGATTTGGGGATTAATCATCACCTATCCTTCTCTCTCTATTTTGTTGTGCTTATTATGTCGATCTCCTTCTTGTGTGGAGATTCCCTCCAGTGGGAAATTTATTGAGTCTGAAAAGGTATTTTCCAAGGATAGACTTGCTCCATGAGGTTTGACCCCTTGAGGTCATGGCCAGTGACAGATCCGCAGCCAATTTGACGGCTCAATTTCGAGCGGAGGCTTTGGTCGGAGTTTGGATTCTGGCACAGTGCATCATGGCTACCAGGAAGCTCAAATATCTTCATTGGTGTGGATTGCTTATTAGCTATGAAAACTATAGTTTCATAGGACAAAAGAACTCTAATAAACCATTGATTTAGCTTGCCGACAATATACCTCAATCATGATGGATTTAATGGGACTGTTGAGCAGCTCTTAAAGCAATCCTCAGGAGAAGTTGCAAATGTAACGAAATGATCTACTTTTGGTACAGTTGTAGATCTATTTTCTTGAAATATTTATGGTCTTGTCTAGTGTATACATCATCCTGGACAACATGGAGTTCATCTTTGGGGGAATAGTTGCATGTTTCCTTATGATATATATCGTTTCCTCAATTCTAGTGCGTTTGCATTACCTCCCATGGAAACACCACCAATTAGTAGTAGTATATATAATTCTTCAGCAAAACTTCCCTTGATGTAACACCACCAAATAGTAGTAGAGGCGAGTCTTCAAACAAGTAGATTGGTGGAAATTAAACTTGCAAAAGTTGGTGGCAATTAAATTCAACGAAGTAAGCAAACATAATTGCTATTGATTTCTATTTTTGGCCATTTCATTCTTTCCAAACAAATAGATGAATGCAATGAATTAATTAACCATCACTCATATTTGGTATTCAATTCTTTTAATGAAATTGAAAGAAACTATAATTCAAATGGCAGAGAGTTGTCATTTCATTAGGATCAATGTAGATAAATTCAATAATATGCAAAGCAGCTACCATAAGTCAGTTAACCCTCTTGCTTGTAAAAACCCACAATCACAGTGATCAATATCACAGAACACTAATAATAATTGATCAATAATTTTGGGTGTTGGATTTGTAGAGATATGATTATTAGATCATTGTATGAATAAGTGATAGGGATGGATAAAATACCATTTATAGAGTTGATCTCTACTGGGAGAATTTATATTCCAAAGAAGATGTATATGAATCTATAGATTGTTTCTATAATCTCATAATTGAGCGATAATGGCTGATATTTCCCAAGTTTTCAAAAGAGTAATAATCCGGCGAAGAATAACCAAATCTCTGGTTATAGGAAGGGTATCCTCTGCCAAACTTAGAGGCATATGAAGCCATCATGAACAATAGAATGGATATAGTGAAAAACCCAAAATGACACATAAAAAAACTAAGAAAAGTCACAAAATATAGCTTCAATACTTGGCTTCTTTTTCAAAATGAAACCCTTAGCCAGAGCTTACATTAACTATATTCCTTCATATTCTTTCATGTTGTTTGTAAAGTACATACAATATCTCTATTTATGTTATTCATTTCTTTGTTTTCACGAGTGCTAGGTTGATATTTAGATATTAATATTTTTTCATATATAATATTTTCATATCTGGATGTTTAAGCTGCATTTGTCTTGATAGGGTATGGTCAGTGTTGAGAGATTTAGATCATCTGTTGGTACTTGCCGAGATCTCCTTCATTGTGTTTCAATTAGCTATCGGGCTGCATTTGTTTAGTTATGTGTACATTGGAAACCCTTTGTGTGGGAATTGAACTCGTTATCTTGAGTGATTGTTTGTTTTGCATGCTCGATGAATGTAGTTTTGAGGCCCAAAAAATAAAATAAGTGCATAGTCAAGAAATAAAATACTTCCAATACTTCTCTCTCACCTCATGCTTGTATAGAGCCAAGCACCTCACATTAGGGTAACAAATGAAATGAAGAAGGATCCTACGAGTCATGAAACACATAGTGATATCTCCCTTGAAGCTCATAATCAATGGGTACTTGAAGTTGAATTATTTCTTAGAATCTGCCTCTTATAGATAGCACAATTGACATATCCTCTACTCTCACGAGATGTAATGATCATACTCAATTAAAAGCTAATGAGAGCATAAGCTTATGAGGATAATTGATATATTCTCTATTCCCATGAGATTTAATGATCATACTAAATACACAGTTGATGAGGTCATAATCTGGGTTGTTGATGAGTGGGAAGCCTAAGGCCACGAGACCAGTGACATTGATCACACTTGGAGAAAATGACAAGACCATCCCTCACTTGTAGAAAATTCTCCAAGTAGAAGTCCATCTTAGGTTAAAGAGTTGGGTAAGGGGAGATTCAATTGCCATTATGGATTTGACACCTGTCAACTTGATATCCATATCATTGCTACTAGATTCTAGTGCCTCCGGAGCCTAAACTTGCGACAATACAAACTCTCGGTGGTAGGTGATCTTCTTGGATGCAAAAAAGAATGGTTTCTTTAAAGAATGCTACAATCGGTTCAGTAGCCTGAATAAAGAAGCTATGGAATATTATTTCCACTGCATTTTTCTTATCCGGGAAAAAGAACCAATTCAATAGATTTATGGAGCAGTTAGAGGCTCACTCCAATGAATAACCAAATTCTGAAATGAGGTTAAATATAAGCAAAATTCATTCTTTTTATGGCAGATAAGTATTTCATATATTTTAGCATTATATGAACGTGTTTTTGTCTTAATATACTTTGATGTTATGTAGCTTAATAAGATTCATGACTGGCATGTTCCTATCATCCAAGTTGTGAGTTTAAACAACCTTTTTATGAGAAACATATCCAAATTTTCCATAATTTGATATGTGTTTTGTTTGCAATAATGTTAGATCTGGTATTTCGATTTTATTTGGATATATTGAAGAAGGATGTCCCTTGGTTCCAATTTCATTACCATTATCACAACCTAGATTGGCATAAGCTTCATTTACCAGCAAAACATAGGTCAACCTCACTGGAAGGAGTCTATCCTCTATGTTCTCCCTAACAACCTTGTTGATTCCTTGTCTACAAGGACGAAGTTGACCATAAGCGACAAAAAAATTTCCAAAATGGTGGAGGCAGTCAATAGAGATGTCATTGGACTAAAGTAACGAAAAGGCTTAAAAGAACTAAAATTGTCTCCATCTCCAGGGGAAAGAGGCAATATTCATTGAATAATAAATGGCCAAGTTTAGGGAAAAGATCTTCGAAAGGGGGGATTCAATTGTCCCATATGTATTTAAATAGATGTCGTACTTGAAAACCTCGTTGATCACTTTTCCAACGGGAAGAAGGTGATTGGGAGCGACCAAATAATTGTCGAAATGGAGGCACTCGATAGAGATGTCAATGGACTAACACAATGAGGAGGCTTTAGAGAATTAACTCATGAAGTGGATTAAAAGAACCAATATCGTCTACATCATGATGGGAAAGAGGCATGAAAGAGGAAATCTTCATCAAAGAACAAAGGGCCAAGTTTAGGGAAAAGAGCTTGGGAAGGGGAGATTTAATTTCCCAGTATGTAATGTGGATACATGTCATCCTTGAAGACCTTGTTGATCACCTATTTGATGGGATGAAGGTGACAAGGAGTGACCAAAGAATTGTTGAAATGGAGGCACTTGTTAGATATGTCAATGGACTAAAGCAATTAGGAGCCTTTAAATAATCAAAACTAATGTCTTTTTTTATGGGAAAGAGCCAATCGTCGTTGAAAGCAAAGGGTGAAGTAGGGTTATCTATCACACCTTTTTTCAAAATTTTCATGGCATATGGAGAAAAAAAGGAATATGTATACGCTCTCAAGATGTGTGAGAAAGATTCCCAACTCTTCTTGCACAATGTTCTGTGGGATTGTTCACTTGCATTTAATATCTACTGTAGCATGAGGAAGTGAATGCACTCTATGCGAGTGCAATGAAATGGCAGTAAGATAGGACCTCATGTCTTGGTTTAATGATTATGTTTAAAAAAGCATCTTAGTTGTGATATCCAAAATTTTTATATGGAAATGACCTC